>VXBT01009623.1:1981112-2229180 GCA_013400235.1 Oriolus oriolus
GGGGGGGGAGGATTAAAAAACAGGCATGTGGCATTTGGGGCTGCATTTTAGGGAAGGTGCGGCACTGCAGGAGCCATAGCGCCGGCCCGGCCCCCTCACAGAGCTGCCCTCCACCGTCCGGCTCCAGTGCAAGGCACCCCGGGCCCACAGCCTCTCTTTCTGCTTCCCCTGCCTTTAACCAGCAGTAACACTGCTCTTAACCTTGTTAATGTGTGTTTTTAGCTGAGCTGCCCCCCGTTTGACCGTGCTCAATAATAATAACAGTGAAGTTCAGCATAGCCCTTTGTCCCCCTCTCCCCCCAGGCTCAGGTAATGAAGGCCAGTCTCCAAGGGAGCCATCTGCAGAGACAGGCAGCTGCAGCCACCTCGTGTTTGCTAAATGGTGCAACGAAACGACACAGCAGAGTCCACAAAAGCTTATTTAAACACTCGGAGGGGTCGTTTCTCACCCTCGCAGAGAAAAGGGCAGCCAAAGAGCACACCACAAATGTCATCTCTTCTACAGGACACACGTCCTTTGAAAGAAGGAAATCTGAAGCACTTCTCTTCCTGAAATACTCATTGTGCCAGTCGTGGTTTCTCAGTTTCAAATGCACAAGACCTAGGGCATAGGCACTGTTGGCTGTGCCTAAGGAAAATGTTTCAAGTTTTACAGCAATTTCAGAACGTTATTTTTAATTAGAAAGCTCTTTTACGTGGGAAAACATGGAAGCATGAGCAGTAGCTACGCAGCACAGCAGTGCTCGAGTTGGATGTCTAAACAGCAGCAAGGAATGGTAATGGAAGTACAGGTATAATGGCAAAGCAATAAAACTGTAATGAAAATTTATAACACGCTACCATAACTCTGAATATGAAAACAGATTAAAGTAATGTTGTTTTCATGGAGTTCTCCTCTTCCTAATTAACAGTAATTTTTGTTGGTCTACCATAAAAGTCATTGCTGCTCTGGAATTTCTTTCTACTACTTCATCTCTAACCTTTTGCTAAGTATATTGCTTAAGAAAATCCCTTCCCTCATTTCTCTAGTCCCAGATCGCATAGTCTTGATTAGTTTGAAAATTCATTTTGCTCTTACCAAAACCAAGAAATAAATTGTTCCCTGCATAGGCTTAATTTTAGTGTGTTCTTTAATTTCTTCACTGTGCTCACTGGATCACCTTAACAGATTATAATAAAAGAATAAATATAAAAATCCCCCAAATCACTTAGAAATAGGCATTTTTTAATATTGGCAATTAAAATAGTTGAAATTAAGGGTTGTAAGCCTGACTTTTACTGAGAAGACTGTGGCAGCATCTGCATTTGAGCTTTAACAACATGCCAGCCTTCACAAAGAATAAATCAGCATAGATTTTTTTTTTTCTCAAGTCAAAAGCAGGTCATTAGGAAACTTAAGAGAAGCAAGACCACCGAATTTGTGTTAACCGAAAGTAACATCTTTTATTTCTGTTGCAGAAAATATATTCATCTTTGCCTAGGATTTGGCTTTGGAAAAGAAACTGAGATTGGCTGACATAAGTCATGTAACTCTTTCAACTGTCTGCCTGAAATTAGAGTTCTTGTGGTATTTTTCTGATTCTGAAGTATCAGTAAACTTCAAGGCAGAAACCCTTTTCTAATCCCTGAATGGAAAGGCAATAAATTTAGGTTGGTCTTATATGCAGAAAAGCCACATTTATCTTGGTCCTGGTTTCCAGCACATAGGAAAATCCTGCCTAACTGAACAGTTCTCTGCATATCTCATTGTACCTCCCTTGAAGTCACTGTTGTCTGGATGTTCTCATAACAGCTTTTCCTTCGGTCGTGATGGTTTCATATGAAGTACAATCCTGCTCTCATTAGTTTACTTGTAGGGTCTAGTAGTGATGCATGCACAACATGATTCATTTAATATGTCTATATTTCAGAAGTATCAAACACTTTTTAAAGCCTCCTTTTCTATTTATTTAAAACCCTTACAATTATGCTACAATATTTTAATAAATTGAGCTAAAGGCTACACTTCTGTGTGGTCAAACTCAAATACAGAAAACGAAAGTGGATTTAAAATTAATAATGCAATTAATTCATTATTAAAAAGCCTCATAATACAATCATTGCACAAGTAGGTTCTAGAACAGCAGGACCGGTATTAAAATATTAAGCTGTTGTCACTGTGCACAAATTTACTAACAGAAGTCAAAGTTTTTAAGACATCTTGACACAGAACTCTTAAAGTGTAAATGTGACAATCATGCAGAGACTGACTGAAAGTTTTTCCCATGGCAAAGGGGACTGCAGGAGAGAAAGTATGAAAGAACCAGAGGAACTGATTAATGTAAATGAAACATAAGAGAGAGATTGTTTCACTAGGTTGTGAAATTGAAAAGTAGAGTCATAGGAACCTCAAAAAACAGTGGTCATGATTCCACTCCCAAATTACCACATGGCAAGATGTAATACTTTCTTATACTGCTTCAGGATTTTATTATTCATTCACAGTTTGACCTCCAACAGAGACAAGTTCTTGAAAGAAATATGTATTAACAATTAGAAAGTAAGAAAAACTCAGTACTTCCTGTAGAAATTACCCAGCAAAGTCAGGGGTGACTTAACTGAGGGCTGAGGTCACCACAAGGGTGAGTGTTCCTTGCTTAGGATAGCTAAGAACAAAGGTACAGCAAGCACAGTGTAAAGAAATAACTGAAAACTTCTCCATGATCTATGCAGTATTGTATCAATTCAGAAATAAATCCAAATTTAGAGTCCTTAGGTGGTCTTCAGGTATCTTTATTTGCATGCATCAAGTTAAATTCATTACAACAATATAGTGCTGCCTGTGAACCTGGCCCTCCATGCAGTTCCATGAGGCAGGAGAAGGCTGAGAAAGATCAGGTGCTTCTCTGTTACTGAACCAATTCTGAAGCAGGATTAAACTGAGATTAACAGGGAGTTGGAAAGTTTTTTGTTTTACTGTTTCTATCTTTATTTTAAATTATTTCACATTACAACTATGCAAGGTTTTACCTATCTCAGACTCTGACCTGCTTGTGGAAAGTTCACTCCCTCGTCTGACCACCCCTAGCACAGTGGTAAACTGTTCCTGGATGGACTCGAGGTGTCATCTTCTGTGTAATTGCTAACAACTATTCCACACAGGCTGGGAAACAAGTCCTACTTCAATTCCGGGCCGCATCCTGCAGATTTTCTTGTCAGCGGGATGTTTATGAATATCATGCATTAAATTTTGGCTGCAAATCCCAGATTTATTTGGGGATTTTAAACTAAGTTAGCAACATTGTTTCTGACTGTAATTAACAAATTAGCTACATGCAATTTAAGAAATAGTGTGCATCCCTGTCACACTTCATTTGTTATTCATGGAACAGCATAATCTTTCCTACTTAGCTTTTAAGTTTCTTGACTTAGAGCCTCTGTGCCAATCGAAGTGTTAAACCTTGCATATGAGACAATGAAAGAGAGGCAACTCAACCTTCGAATCATCCTTAATAGCCAAAAGCATGGAAAATGCATACTGTTGTCTCTAATATCTCAAAACTTCATATTTCCACCTCATACAATCAGGAGCATACTTAAGTTCTGTTTGGCAGTCCTGAGAGGATGAACTCGCTGACGTGCAAGCAGCACAGATGCACCAACACCTGAGTAAAGACACAGTCTTGAAACGAGCAGATTCGATTTCGGCTACTGCCATTAAACCAACAGGCTGGTTTTGTACCAGCAACTGAGAAAACACCCAAAAATCCAAGAGTGCTTTAAAAAAGTGCTCTATCTTCAGTTGCCTAAAATGTGGAAACTGTTATCCCATCCACCCCGAGAAGAGTGAGGCATAATTTGAGCTGGATTAAAAAATGGATTCCAAATATTTTTTTTTAAATTATAATTGCTCTTTCATCAGAGCAGAATCAAGCTGGCCTCTAGAAAGTTTCGGTAAGGACAGGAAATGACACTTCCCATGAAAGGAAGAGACTCCCTAAAGTTCATTTCTGGTGTCACTGTCATTTTTCTTCACAACAGGAAAATTGTAGAATAATTCTGGAAAAGTTGAAGAAATAGGCACAAAAAATTCCTTTTTTACTTTTCAAAAAGTACTTTTTAACTTTTAGATGAAAAATTCTAAATTAATATGTAAAATAAGTTAGTAGTAATAGCAGCAGTAGTAGTAGTAGTAAAGCATATAGATACACATGGCCTTAGAGAAATAATATCAAAGCTGGGGCACTGCAAAAAAGTAGCCAGCTCTTTCTTTCAAAGGTCAAAACTCTGTCTGCTTCACTAGAAATTTAGCTTCTTAAGTTAAAATTATTTGTCTTTTTAGAATTTCAGCCATAACCTTGTAGATCCTTATTCCTAAAAAGAAAACCATTTACATTAAAGGAAAATTAATCCGTGTCAGACTCTTGGCAGGAATAGTGGGAAGGAATAGCTGTTATGTCTTCTAATTTGAAGATCTGAGAGCTTGAATCAAGGGTATCCATAAAATCTCAGCTCCCATCTTCACTTTGTTTCGACTTCACAACATGAAATTACTGGAGCTTATGAATAGTTTGGAAAGCTATTTTCCTGCACTGCATGAGATTTCCATCATGCCTTCCCTTGATTTTTATCCCCTGTAGATCTTCCCCAACAAAACACTCAGTGGTGATCCACATCAGACTTTGAAGAAACTCCATGCAAACAGGATTATGAGAGCCAAAGCTGAATTTCTCTTGCAGCTATTTTTAGTTTTGCCATACTTTGCAGATGAGCTTGTTTAGGAATGTAAATTTCTGAATTGCAAGAGAAGTTGTCACAGGAAAATCAGAGAACTTGAGAGTATCTCATGCTGCCAGAATGTTTCAAGGGAGGCTAAAGCCTCCATTCAGCAAACAAACAAAAGGCTACAAATTGATTGCTGTTGGATTGGGAAAATTTAGGGTTTGATGATGGAATATTTGGGCAAAGCATCATGCTGCTTCCTTACTTTTTGTACTTTTTCCCTTGGCTGCAGCCAGATGTGGGATATTTGGCTAGATGTAGCTGGCTTACTACGGATGCCCTTTTACATTCTTAAGAGCATCTCCTTTTGCAATGAATGCACTTCTCTTTTTCGGTATTTCCCAGTGTTTGGCAGCCTGCAGTGAGCTGTGGCACAGCAGAAGTTCAGTGAAAATGTATACAAGCAAACCAGATACAGGGACAGTGCAGCTCCAGGTCACATGCCTGCCTGGTGCACAGACACACTGCTGGCCTGAGTTAGGCAACCTCGGGTCACCACACCTTATGAAAGGCCCATTAGCTGCTGACTACCTTCTTCTTCCCTCTTTGCCATGCTGTGTATGTAATTATAATGATAATAGCTATTACATTAGCTATTTCTAGTTACATGAAATACAGCAAAGCAACATGTTCAAACACTAATGGAGAGGGTAAGTAAAACATATCAAACTCAATGGACTTAAAAACAAAGAAAAGATCAGCTGTAAAAAACCAATATTAAGCTTACAAGACTGGTCTTAGTGAATAGTATTTCTATATATCACTTCCTTCTACTCTAGCTAATGAAAGAAATAACTGCTCTTGCAGACTAATCAATACACTGCACAATATCTAGAAAATAAACTTTTATTAGTGTTGGAGAAATATGAACTCTTAATAAACTGGCTGACAAAGCTCAGAAATATACTTTCTGTAAATATGACCAAAAGAGAATAGAATCATTTAGGCTGGAAGAAACGTCTAAGATCATTGAGTCCAACTGTTTACCTGTCACTGCCAGGTCCACCACTTAAAACCATGTCCCCAAGTGCCACAACTGCACATCTTTTAAATACCTCCAAGGATGGTGACTCCACCACTTCCCTGGGCAGCCTGTTCCAATGGCTGACAACCTTTTAGGTCAAGACATTTTTCCTATTATCCAATACAAATCTCTTCTGATACAAACGTTAGGCCATTTTTTCCTATGCTATAGTTTGTTACCTGGGTGAAGAGACTGACCCCTACCTGTCTACAACCTCCCTTTCTCCGGGCTAAATGCCCCCAGTTCCCCCATCTGTTCCTCATCAGTCTTTTGCTCCAGACCCTTTCCCCATGCTGTTGCCCTTCTCTGGACACGCTCCAACGCCTTAAAACCTTTCTTGTGGTGAGGAGCCCAGAACTGAACACAGGATTTGAAGTGTGGCCTCCCCAGTGTCACAGACGGGGCGATTATCCCTTCCCTGGTCCTGCTGCCAGTCTATTGCTGACACAGGCCAGGATGCCCTTGGCCCACTTGGCCACCTGGATGCACTCTTGCCCCAGCCTGGAGCATTGCATGGGGTTGTTGTGACTCAGGTGCAGGACCCAGCAGTTGGCCTTGTTGAACCTCAAAATTGGCCTTGGCTCATCGATCCAGCCTGTCCAGATCCCTCTGCAGAGCCTTCCTGCCCTCCAGCAGGCCAGCACTTAACACCCTCATGCAGATCATCAGCAGAGATACCAAACAGGGCTGCTGCTGAGGCGTGGGGAACCCCACTTGTGACCGGCCATCGGCTGGGTTTAACTCCCTTCACCACCACTCTCTGGGCCTGGCCAGCTTTTTAGCCAGCAAACAGTGCACCTGTCCCAGCCATGGGCTCCCAGCTTCTCCCGGAGAATGCTGTGAGAAACAGCGTCAAAGGCTCTCCTAAAGTCCGCGCAGGCCACACCACAGCCTCTTCCTTATCCACTAAGCCAGCCACCTTGCCATGGGTGTGCAGGAGGAGCAGGTTTCTCAGATCTGGAGTAGCACCAGATCACGCAGAGTTTCAGCTGTTTGAGCACAAAACTCACTCATGTGATCCCTGACATCTGTACTTCCATATTTTTGTCGTAATTCACTTTACCTTCTCTTCTTATTCCACCAAATATTAATACCAAATTTTTGAAGCAAATTCTCTTTCATTGATGCTATTGTTTTACACTGGAAACACAGACTCAAAGTAGACGTTAAGTTCTAGTAAAATTCTGAAATGGTTTAGGTTTAATTTGAAATCAGTCACATAGCCCAGTGCATGAAGCTAAGCACATGCTCTGCTTAACAAAACTGAGATTTCTTGTTAAAGGGACAAGGGAAGAGAGATTGCACTGAAAGGTCAACTGCTCAGCCTGAAGAACTATTGCTGAACAGGTTATTCAGGAGTCATTGTGGACCTAATTTTGTTAAATATTTACACGAATAACGCCCCAAAGACAAGGGTGCTAATAAAAATGGTTTTGGTAAAGTGTTTTCAATACAGAGGATTGGAAAATCAAGAGGAATTGAAAAACTTGATTTAGCATATAGAAAATTGAATAAAATAGCATTAATATAGCATGCACTATCATGTGTTTCAGGACTGAGAAAATTCCTGTAAAAAAAGTCAGTGCTCATCTGCAGCAAATCACTGATATTTCTTTGTCTGTGTGACTGTGAATCATCAGTCAAAGTCTGCTTTGGAAAAGGATATTGAGTTTATCAGACAAAATATTTCTAGAAGAGGTAAGAAGGATCAATACTCTTGTATAAGTCAGAGGTGAGATATCATTCAAACAGCACATCTGGAAGTCAGAAATATTGCTTGGGTGTCCTGTGCTCAAAAATACGGCTTCAAGTTGGAATACACACTGAGAAAGGCAATTGCTATGAGCACAGGAGTGCATTATCTACTTCTCAAGTTACATCAAAGTAGCGTGGTTTGCAGAACCTGGCAAAACCAAGACTGATGTGGTGACAATATAAAATTTTCTATAAAAATAAGTGAGCAAGAAGGGTAAACAAAAGGAGGGAGTAACAGCTAGAACAAGTAAATGCCAGTGTCCATATTACCACCAAAGGAGAAGAAACCAGCCATTGAAACCCTGACACTGAAAATTAAAGAAGGTATAACATTCTGGAGCACTTTCTTAATGTTAATAGTAGTTTAAGTAACAGCTGTTTAAACTTCTGAAAGGGTTTATATGAACAATCACCAGAAACACCATCAGCATCCTTCCTCAAAGACAAGCTTTTCAAATTATCAGAAAAACTGAGAATGACCATTTCTTTTTTACTTTATTTTCTTTCCACTTGGGTTGTTTTCAACCAAACCCAAATATGTGCTTGCACTTGCTTTCACATTACGCTATAAGCACAAACGAGAAGCAAGGTAAAGCACAACAGATTTCCCTCACATTTCCCCTAGTCAGAATTAGCCAGTAATTTATCCATTATGCATTCCCTCTTACTGAGTTTCTAAAGGCACAATCTGTTAGTTTTACAAAGCCCATGAAATCTCAAATTACAAAGTTGGTTTGAACATAAGAGCTACATTGTGTATTTCTCCTCACAGAGGCAAACACTTTAGAACTGTATTTCCAGTTGTATTTACTAATGTAAACTATTGTCCAGCAGAGTCATGGCAAATCATTTTGGCCCTTCTTATCCTGTATTCAGGAGACTTTCCTGCTCTATACAGATTTTCCAGACCCTCTCATGGATCCATTGCCCTTGTCTAGGCATGGATGGCTCCGTTGCTTTCCTTTACATCTCCCCCCACCTTTCATTGCTCGAATTTGTGGTGGGGGTTTCTCCCCCCTTCTCTGATATTTCCCCAGACATTCCTTCCAATAAACTCAGATAGCGCGTATTTCAGGAAGACAGCTACAGAAGTAGCTGCAAGTGCAAATTAATGACTTTGGTTTTAAAACAAGAACAAATAATCTCCAACAATAAAAGGTTTGTGATATTTGTCCCCACTATCACATCAGTCTAAGTTTCAGTCACGTAAATCCATGGGAAGCAGACTCTTGCCTAGGCAATCGGGCCAGACCACATGGTAAACAAAACACCTACTGAGAACTCAGAAACAGATGTTCTGGTAAAAGAGAGATAAAATGCAGCTGAAACGTTTATCTAGAAACTCTGCCTAGAATCTGATGGATTAAAAAAAAAAAATCAAAAGTTATTTGCTGGAAGTTTTCCTGTGTTATACTGCATGAAAAAAAACCCCATTTATTCCTTACTCATTCTTCAATAGACATATAAAAAAAGATGTAAAATTAATATCTGTGCCAGTTCATTAGTCTCTCCTAAGGAGTGATGAAATAATATTTTCATTGCAACAGGGAAGGAAGAAGGCTGGCAGCTAACCTTGTGCTGACTCTGTTATGAATTTAAGTCTTCCTCAGGCAATGAGAGTTCCCAAGAAAATTCTGATGATGAATCAAAAAACTGTTTTGGGTTGAATTTTATTCAGGAAAAAATATAATATGCTACTAAATATTTAGAATTGCAGTTCTTATTTGTTAATCATTTCTAAAATTCTATAACAGAAGAGATTTTTAGAAATGTAGACACTTTCAAAAATAGTATTTATTATCACTGGTCATTACTATAGTAGCACAGAGTATTTTTAAATAGACAGATTATGATTAATTATAAGAATATAAAAATGTGAGAACTCCTTTACTCACTTGGGCTTCTGCTTTAGGACTCAACAAATTAGAGTCTAGAGTCCACTGAAGGAAACCTGGCAAAACAAGTCTGATGGAGATATGCAGCAAAATTTGGGCCAAAGTATTTGAAAACTGAGCACATACAGAACTTTATTGTGCTGGTCACATCTTTAAAAACGAGAGACTCTTTCTACTCCTCTTTTATAAGCATGAATGGGAGGAAAACTCTGAAACTAGGGCCTACTTCATTGCACAAACCATGCACCTCTCCTTCATTATCAAGATACAAAAAACAATAATAAGTTACTGCCAGCTGTCAACCTGCATGTAATGTCTGAGAGCTGCTGGAGGATCTTTAAACCTCTACTTTTTCTTGCAATGGAAAAATGAGAATGTAGCTAAATTACTAATGAATAAAAAAATTCAATAGGAACCTTTTTGTAAATAATTTTGTCTCTTTTATTGTATTCATTTGTATTTTTGACTTCTCCCATGTGATTAATTGGGCTGAAGAAATAACAATCCAAAGTATATGGAAACATGGAATTTGAAAAGGGAGTATGTTTTAAGGATGTTTATGTACTTTCAGGAAACCTATAATGCTCATCATCAGAAAATGAAGGAACTATTATGTTGATCTTTCCCATTAGCCTAATATGACTAAACTCTCAGTGAATGTCTTAATCAGAGATCTTTATGAAATATAATCTTTCCTGTATTAGAAGTAAGGAGGCCTTTGGTTAGTAAGACAATTATGCTGAGCTTATTTTTCCCCGGCCTACAAAGAAGGTAATCCCTCTTACTAACGGTTCAAATACCAAATGCAGGAGACAAGTTTAATGGAATTATTTTTTAATCTTTTCACTGTCACCACAAGTGCCACCTGACATTAATCCCCTGGCACCAGTAATAAGATTAAATAAGAAATTTTACCTTTGGCATTGTGTGATAGACTAAAGCACAGGAAGAAACCTCATCAGTGGTTTAGAAAAGATTTAGTGTCAGTTGTACAACAACGTACCAGATATTCCCTATGGAAAAACAGTTACAAACAGTAAGCAAAAAATCATTGCTTTTTCTGTCCAGTGATATAGAAAAACATAGAACAATATTCTTTCAACCATGTGATCTAGAAATGGATTCTTTAAGACCTGGAAACACTAAGCAAATAGGAAAGTGATACCTGAGTGAATGAACAGTATAAACAAAAATAATAAAAGCTTCAACAGAATATTTACCAACAACAGAGAAAAATAGAACTCTGTCTTAAGTCCAGAAAGAGGAATAAATTGAAAGCTCACACCCGGTAAAAAAAAATAAAGAAATAAAGAAGTGAAAACTGGGAAAGCTGCAGCTTGCTGCTAAGAAAAGAGGGTGGATTGGAGATGAAAGATAATCTAGGTTTGACCTGGAAGCAAATCACAAGGGTCTCTGTTTTCAGCAAAAGAGATTGGTTAAGTGTAAGGCTGAAAAAAGGAGCCAAGGTTGACAAAGTAGAGGTGAAGTGGAAACTACAGTAAAACAATGTTGTGTACTCAGTCACACTCTGAGTGAGAATGGTCTCCAGCTTTAGCAAAGCTGTAAAGTCAACACCAACACCATCTTGGTGAAAAACAACCACAACGCTTTAAGAATGGGATCTTTAGGTCCAATAGACTCTCAATAACAAGTACAAACAAAATGCTTGAAGGGTCATTAGTCACAGATCTGAATGAATAACGAAATCAATGGGAAATCATTTACCAGTGATAGTAAATTAGTTTGGCAGGGCAGACTTATGCCCAGCCCAGGTGTAAAGACAAATGCAACCCAGTCTATTTTCGCTTTATAAACCACCATAAATAATATGCTGGAGAAGACCTCACTAAGGAATTGCCTAAAGGGGGCATGACAATGGGATTAACTAGAGGGACTTTCCCAATTTTACTCAGTTTCTTAAATTTTTATTCAGTCATTAAAGTAACAAAAAATATGTGGAAGATTTCTTGATGACTCAGATTTGAGAAGGATTAATGAAGAGAGAGATCACAAGATGATGGCAGACAGTCCAGATGACTTCAAGGAAAGCAGCATTAAAAATGGAACTAAATTAAAGTGCAAGTCATAGCCTTGAGGACCAATAACCAGAATGTTTGAAGAGAGCAACTTGAGAGGAATTGCTGAGGAAGAGTAAGACAAAAACATATTAGCCACAACCCAAAAAAGAGTCCCAAAATAATGGAGCATAATAAAAATAATTGTAATCCTCACCCTTTTTCAGCCTTTCCAGGAAACAACACAGAGACGAATAAATTTTTTTTTTTTTTTTCAAAACACAGGTGAGACCTCATCTGAGCTATCACACATCTCAAAGATTATGAATTCAGACTGGACCCTGGACCAGGTCAGAGAAATAGATATCTCATAAGAAGAGCTGGAGGGCTTTGCTTATTTAGGCCAGCAAAATAAACACTGAGGAAGAAAAGCTGCTCATCAGGTGGGTAAATGTTAGGTGAAATTGCTGTATAAAACAAAGGACAACTCTGGATCGCTAAAGACACACACTTATGAGATTTGGATCCTAAACTCAGCCTTAAAAGCCTTGTCTGACATTTCCATGAAAAGTCAGAGTAAGAAGATATGCAGTGTCTGCCCCTGACTGTCAGGCACTTACAGTTCAGCACCAAACAAGACTTTCAGTTTATTGAATATGAGCTAGATAATTTGGGAAAACTGGTTTCACATGTGGGTACAATTCGTTTGAAAACAGTCCTAAATTAGACTAGGAATATTCGTTTATTTCAGTTAATCCCAAGTTATTTTCAAAATTTTACCCTAGTGGTACTTGAGATCCAACAGGGTAAAAGATATGAGAGGGAAAGCTGCTCAATTTAAAAGTGACCTTTTATCCTCTGCAAGTCACTTGTGTTCTGCTCAGTTAATAGATTCTTTCAAAAGCAGTGTTTCCTCTAATTTTGAAACCAGAGCAGGTGCTCCAGGTGATGCCATTTTTGTGCAGCAGGCAGCAGGCAACCCAGAGGCTATGGAGGCTCATTTAATTACTTGGCACCTCAATCCAATTAAAACGTACCATAAAGGCAAGAGTGGCAGAGTGAAAATTTGGTGCAATTTTCCTAAACCCCTACCCACAGCTGATACACACCACAGAAACCTGTCCATGTATTTATGAAATTTTAGTTATTATTTAATATTTAGTTAAGAAATCTTCTGATTTCAGATTACACGAGAATTTTGTTAATTATTTTAAGACTTTTCAAAGATTTCTTTTCAAGAAATCCAAATCATCATTCACTATGAAGCTAAAACCATCCTGTAATATTGTCACTTTATAGTGGGCAAAGTTATGCGCCTAATAATTTCTCTGTGAATGTGGGGACAGCAACCATTTTGCTTAGACCATAGCAGAGGGGAAGCAAATGGATTTCTCCTGGAAAGGCTCAGCTTTTGATTTTCCATGTTGTTCTTTGACTGTTTTAAATCTGAATTAAAATCTAGCTGGGGTGAAAGGTCTGTTCTTCTATATTTGTGTGTTAGACACAGTAACATCTTAACTTCCACAGGCTGAGGGGAGTGATCTGCGTTTTCTTTACATGACTTGATCAATGAAAGAAAGGAGTGAAACTTTTAACATTGTTTTGGATCATTTTAGTATCCCAGGAAAGGAAAAGTTCTTCTAAAGCTGGGAGTGAAATAGGGAAGGAAGACATCTCCAACTAATTTTTCAAGCCCTAAGTCCCTGTTTGCACATGAATTTTGCTCATATCCAAAACAACTTCATGAGCTGGTTTAAATCACAGCATTTATCCTTTCAGTACAGCTCAGTCCAGGGTGCAGTGTGGGCCACCCCTGTTTAGGTTCCATGAGTAATGTCCCAGCTGCCCAATGATTTAGGAGTTATGCACCGTGCACAACAGATTTTGAGCTCACAAATGTTTTCTGAGAGTCTGGCACGGTGGAACATCAAGCACAAACGTTGGCTTTGGACATTGCTACAATGTGCAGATACGGAAATGTTACATGATTGCAATATCTCTTTTAAAATGCTTTCAAATATATTGGTTTATGATCATATCTTCCCAGCAATAAGACCAAAGCACGCAAACCTAGCCAGAGCTGGTTGTAGGCACTGTATCAGTCAGAAGGCTGCAGCTTCCAAGTTCACCTTGAGGCTTGCAATTGTTATTCACCAATTAAATTACAATTGCTGTACTGGAATATTAATTACAAATATGTTATTGGCATCCATGAGATGATTATCTATCCCATACACTATGCAGAAAATACTTTTATTCAATCCCTATAAATGTCTTTTTCTCTTTTTTCTTCAAAATTCCCCCAAAACCCTTTTTTAGAATGAAAGCCTGCCAGAATGGTTATTCTCCTGGTTTAAACAGTCTCTAAATTACAGTCACACACGTTTTGATTACATCACAAGTCAGTGACTTCTTTTTTTTTTCTACCCAAAGCTGAATTCTAATGTATGAAAATGCATAGTGAGTTATCCAATAAATAATATAAAAAATATTTCCCAATCCTTTTGTTATTACTTTGAACAAACCATCCCCTAAAACAAGGATTAATCTAATATGAAAAGACTGTTCAAATGAGAAAGCTGCATAAGAATCCTCTGGAATTTTTGAAGTTGTATACGAAATTTGAGAGAAACTGAAGGATTTTTGGAAGAAATTTACTCTTACCTGTATTGGTAATAAACTGATAACCATATATTTGGTTGACATGTAGAATATTATCTACAGCTTGAATTTTGTAGAGGTAACCAGACAGAGATTTGCAACACTCAAAGGCAGCAGTGACAGGAAAATGATGTGCCAGAAATTTAAGAAAGCATTAAGACCAGAAACAGAAGGTTTGCCTTTACACAAAAAAAAGTCAGTTGTTTTTTAAAGCCATAATCAGAAAAGCTGCTGTACAGGATGAAAGAAAAGCATTTTGCCTGTGGCAGACGAAATCAGAATAACTATACAAGTTTCAGCTCTCTAAACAAAGCTGCAAGCATATTTAGGTGTGTTTAATTATTATCATCACAGCTTTTTCTCTAGCAGCTCGACAATGTTAAACCCTTGGGTCGTCTCCAGGAAAGATACCTTTACACTCATTTTGAGAAGGAAATCAGAAGGGGAATTCTCTCTGCCAGGAGCCAAACAAATACAAGGAAATCAGCCAAGGAAGGAAAACCAAAATATGTAAGTCTGTCACACACTTTAAAAAATTATTTCAGTGCAACAGGACAGATATTAGAAAAGAATGACCAAGGGATGTAGCCAAAGTTCCTACTCCCAGCTAAGCAAGGTCCAAAGTCTTGCTGTTGCTTTCAGAATTAAAAGTGACCCGGGTGCACACAAATGTTAGTGCTGAGGTTACCTTGGTGGTCTCGAGCTTGTGGTCACATTCTGTTACAAGCCAAAAAATTATTGAATACCTGTTACTATGGCTCTCCCAAATTCATAGCCTAAATCTTACCAGAGATCCTAGTGGAAAAATTACTTCCTCACGTTGTTAGAACCCAGATCAGGATACAGAATATTGTGAAAGTTGTCTTCTACCTCGTATGTAAATTACCATTCCCTTTGGAGTGCAGCAACAAGGTTTCAGGAGGCAGAAATCACAAGGCACAAGAAGCATTAAAGAAGCAATGGTTTTGCAATATGCCAAGCAAAAAGGACCCAGCAGTTAATTGGTTTAGAGGCAGATGTACAAAAATAAAATTCTGAATTTCATAGACATTCTTTGTTCAATTTCAAAAAAGCCTCTTTGCTCTCATCTAAGATGCCTTAGGATGCTCACACAGCTATTTTATCTGAAATCAAATCCTTTGTCCAGACCCTTACTCTGACTTTTGCTTTCTCAAAGAGACAGGCATATTATCATGTTCCTCATTCAGAAACCACCCTTTCACCTTAAAGCATCCCTGAAAAGGCTTCTTGTTTTTCATAAACACATGTACAACAACATTTTCTTTAATTTCTCCTAAAAATACTGTCAGCTCTTGAGTATTCCTAAAAATACTGGAAGTTAGAGAGTCACAACTGGACAGAGTTAAATCGTAACCAGGCAATGAAAAAGAACCTTGCCTCTCATGAGACTCCACCTGGAGTACTGGGACCAGCTCCGGCCCCCCGTACTAGGAAGACACAGACCTGTTAGAGCAGGTCCAGAGTAGGGCCACAAAACTATGGGTGGGATGGAACAGTTCTCCTGTGGGGAAAGGCAGTGAGAGCTGGAGTTGCAGCTTTTCAGTGCATGGAGGGTGCTTCTAAGATAGATAATTTTTAATCTTTTTTTTTTTTTCACCAGGGCCTCTAGGACCAGACACAGGGTAATGGTTTTTTTACTGACAGAGAGTAGAAGAGATTGGATATAAGGAAGAAATTCTTCCCTGTGGGGGTGGTGAGGCCCTGGCACAGGTTGCCCAGAGAACCTGTGGCTGCCCCATCCCTGGCTGTGTTCAAGGCCAGGTTAGCTGGAGCTCTGAGCAACCTGGGATAGTGGAAGTTGTCCCTGCCCACAGGAGGAGGATTAGAACATGGTGATTTTTAACATCCTTTCCAACCCAAACCATATTATCATTTTTGCTGACTGTCAATCCAGTCTAGCAGTTAGCCAGCATTTGTTTGCAAACAAATTGTTGTACCAACATGGAGGAAGAGTTCAGTACCAGAATCAGCAGGTAAAGGTCAAACCCAGAGCATAATTCTCCATATTTGATTTGAAGATATGATTTGTTTGCAGAACTACCAGTTCCTAAAGGGATGTTCTTATTTACTACCAGCTTTTGACGGAAGAGTGTAGCTGCATAATTTCAAGAGTGGCACTGCCAGTGACCTGAACCTGTTGGAACTGGAAAACATGCTTTCTAAAACTAAGTTTCACAAACCAATTTCATTTTAAGAAAAGGGACCAATATCAAGGATACTTTCCAGCAGCATGAGAACCCTGAGAGAAATAGAAAGTGACCTGTAAGATAAATTATCATCAAGCAGGTATCCACATGCCATCTTTAGAAGCTTTAGTTTGTGTTCTGTGCCAGAACAATGTGGGTTCCTGGAGGCCAAAAGAGAGAATTGCTCATGGAGGTTCTCAGCCAAACAGGAGAGAAGGGCGGCAAGAGGAGGGTGCAGACAGGGCTCCTCTTGCCCTGGGTATAACACCCATAGCAGTATACAGCACGTGGGATCTCTGGCACACTTCTAGGTACAGAAGTCAAGAGCTGAAAAGCAATGCAGTAGAAGCAATAAAGGAAAATTACCAGTGTGGATGACATTGTCAGAGGCTGGTGCTGGCTGGCTGGGAGACGTGACAGATGCGCTCACTTTTGCCCAAAGTCGGCAGGCCAGGGAAAGATACTGTATTTGCCACAGATTTACACATAAAACCTCTAGAAGTGAATTAGGAAAACAAATGACATCTACTGTCTAAAATGGCCTATGAAATAGCTGCTAGAATTTAGAAACAAAACAAGATCTGTGGGCGAGGGAAAATATTTTTAGAAGCTTAGAAACAGGATTTAATGAATTTCTTCTGCTTCAAAAAAGACTATAGATATTGACCCCAACAATAATAGACACCCGATGGTTAATAAATTAAAATACAAAAAGTGTGCATTAAGAAGACTAATAATTAAGTGGATACATGTTCTCTCACATGCTCCGCTTGTGGTATCACACAGTTTATGTGCAGGATGTGTTAAAAACATGCACTCTTTCAAATTAGAAAATACAGAGCAAAGTTGCTACAGATTTTTCTTTGGTTTTAATCTTCATTTTGCAAGTAGTAGCACTTAATCAATTATTTAGACCATCAGCCAATTCCATCTTTCTTGAGAAATATTACCAGATTTTTGTTGTGGGGGACTCGCCGTGCTGATTTTCCTGGAAAGAAGATCATGTTGGTGTAACTGTTACAAAAACGTACAAATTCTTTGTACTATTACACCCCTCAAATATAGCGCAACAAAGCTGATTTGCTTTGCAAAACATTCAAATTTAGCTGAGAATTGAAAACAATTTGTTCCAACAGCATAGCCCTTTGAAAGCAGTAACTGCTG
The DNA here is from genome assembly GCA_013400235.1 of Oriolus oriolus. Taxonomy (NCBI): domain Eukaryota; kingdom Metazoa; phylum Chordata; class Aves; order Passeriformes; family Corvidae; genus Oriolus; species Oriolus oriolus. The sequence goes on from VXBT01009623.1 coordinate 1,998,595, forward strand.
CATAAATGAACTCAGAAATCTATAGACTGCACAACTTGTATTAAATCAAGTGTCCAGCAAACATGCACAAATGTGCTTCTGAATGTCTCTTGAGAGGGTTTTCTCAAGGCAATATTGTCTAGCAAAAGGATTTAAACCAGTGCCCTACTTCACATCATCAGCTTTGATTTAGAACGGTAATTTCTGCACTGTAATTTCAAGGTGATTTCCTGTTTTATCTGTTAGAAACCTTTCAGAAGCCCAAATTTTTTCAGCATAGAAAACTAACATGTACGTTCTCTGCTGGTAATCAAAAGACAATGCTTTCAGTGTCATTTTGTGCCAAGATCCTAATTTGGGTGCATTTTTAATGAGGGAAGGACACACTGGCTTGATGAATCGATGCTATTTCAGTGATCGTCAACCGACCACACCAAATTTGGAGGGAGCTCAGTGCAAGATTGCCCTCATGATGGATGAAACCTGAACACATTTTCACTGAGGTCTGTGTTAGTTTTTTTTCCCTGTAGCAGCTCTGAATTTAACAGGTGTTAAGTGTTCTGAAGTTCTGTCACTGCCTCAGCTACTTCAACAGCATTTATTCCCTAAATCTACGCAAATCTTCACTTTCTACCTCAAACCCTACCTAAGCTATATTCAGCATTTCCTGCCTTTGTTTTACAACATTTCCCTACAAAATAACACATCAGTTATATTCCTCCCACAACTGTTTTCTGTTGTTGAGTTTATTCAATAGTGTTGTGAAATATGGAAAGTACTTGAGAAAACACTAAACAAAGAAAAACACAAATATTTTTGTTCATCTCAATTGTCTGTACTTTTGTTGTTGTTGCTGTAAGACATAAACTAGCAGCATGAAGCTACTGTGTGCTTAGAACTCTCTTCCTGACATCTTTTTAGTTTTCTTGGTAAAAGTTGATCATTCAGTGCAAGAGAGATGTTTCTTATTCTTTTCACCATTTCTATATGACAGCTTTTCTCCAGTGCTTTCTGCTTCATCTGAGTAACCAGCCAAACTCACTTAAAACAGCCGCCAGCACTGAAATGTTCCATTTTAAACAAACCCTTTGTTTGAAGTCCTTCATTCAGCATTTCAGTCCCTCTGGGAAATTTCAGATTCATGCCATTTTGGATTAGTTTCTTTCAATGATTACATGACAGGTCGTAGCTGGATCTATCATGAAACTTTCCTGATAAATGTATTTTCAAAACTTTCCAAAGTTCTTTACAACTTGCTTTAGTAGAGCAAGTAGAAAATTCTTACAGCAATTGTGACTCAATCTTGCTTAAATTCAAGCCAATTTTACAAGGACTTGGGTCTTTTCAATTTTTTTTTCAATAAAAGCTCTGCTTCTAGAAATCTACACTGTATTTTAATGAACAATATAGCTCATTATTTTCTGTATGACAAGTGTGGCAAGCATATTATTTTCCCTTCAGTAAATGCATGCACACGATGCATAAATGAATGTCTTCCTAGTGACATGTTCAACACAACAGTATTTCTGCATTTGCTTTTTCAGCACTTCACCATTTTCTTAACTTTTAGTAAAAAACATGTCTTGCAAAAACGACTAAATAGAAACACTTTTGCTATTAGTTAAGGGGTAGAGGTTGGTCTGTCAGGTTTGGGAGGCTGTGTGTGCCATTCCCTCCCCCCAGATCCCAGGGGGTATTTTCCAGACACTGTGCTGTGGGGAACAGATCTCACTCCAGCCAGAGTCCCCAGCTTTGTGCTTCAAGAGGCCCTGACACAAAGATTAAAAATATGACCTTTGGCCTTAATATGACCTTTGGACTTCGCTCTTTTGGGTTTAGGATGTTTTTCCTTTGGCCCCAACATCCTGGAGCTGGAGCTCAAGCTAACAACAGTATCCATCAACTCAGAGCAAAAGCAGGAAAATGAGTTACCTGAGGTAAAAAGTAAAACTGGTGCTTGAAATCCACCACAGGTAATAACTGATCATGCTATTCAAGGGTAGAACCTCTCATGCTTAATTTTTATTATCATCTTTTAATAAGGCATTGTGAAACAAGATAAACACGAGTAACATCACAGCTATCTATGGTCAGTGTCCATGAAAAACACTACACTTCCAGGTGTAAAATTATCCCTCTTCACCACAATTCACAAACCTAAATCTCGCCAACTCCAAAAAGCTGACCTCAATAGGGGGCAATTACCTTCAGAATCCTAAAACTGAGAACATGCTTGCATCTCTCACATGAACACAATAATTTCCTATGTTACCAGTTGAATGTAAGTTTTACAAAAATTTTAAAAAGACAACTTTTATACTGGTCTTCAATTTTTTAATTATTTATTTTTTAAACTATTTCAGTTTGCTGTGCAAATTGAAAGCTGCTATTGGTTCTCATATCTGAAAATATTCACAATTATTGGCAATAAGTTGCCACTTGTGACTATGTAAAGTTACATCTGCAAGTTGGAATATGACACCAACAGGCTGTGTGGCTTGCAGTTAAGAAAATAAATGTCTATTGGTTCAACATGAAATATCAGAAGATAATACAAATTCTGCCACTGCTCTTCTGTGTGTCCTTATAACAATTTCTTGTGGGAATTATATGGGATGTCCTTAATTTAGAAGTGGCTTTCTTCAACGTGTCATTAATTCAAGCATGTGATTGCTACAGGTTTAACCTTTAGCTCTACAATCAATAACCTCATGCTTCAGTCCAAACTGATATTTTTATTCTAAGTGCAAAGTCTCCAGCAAATCTCCAGCCTGCATTTTCACCCTTTCGCACACGAAAATGAAGAATCAGATCTGTAAAAGCACATTACAGCTGCAGTTATTACATTTCCAGTGTGGATGTTATGAACCTGTGTGCACTCCGTGCCGGGAGGGTGCGTACAGAGAATCAGACAGTCTGGGGCTTGCTGTTAGCAAACTGCAGGCCTCTCTCATATCTGATATATTCCCACATATATCACTATCTCATTCACTGAAGTCGGATTTATGAAGTGCTCTCCAATTTTAAAGACTCCTGGTATCTGGATTTTAGAGAAACATATTGCAATTGGTAAAACTTTGGGGTTTTTTTAAGAGATAAGCGTAGCTGTAATTGTGCTTCTGCCAAAGAGCCTGAAAAGGAGGCAGCGATAACATGGTCCCGAACACGTGCACCTATCAGTGGTCTCGTGTAAAACAATCACTCTGCTTTTTGTGGACAGGCATGGCTGAAAAGATTCAGAGTGCTACTACATCTGGCTTTGTGCATTGGTTAAGGTTACTGGTCAGAACCACAGCTTACCCAACTTTACACGAGCTCATTACTTGCAAAAAAACTCTTCTCTGGGGGTGGGTATTTCCATGCTTGGTCTCCACTCAAAGGTTAATTTGTTTGGAAAGCTGCTGTGAAATATTGTTTTGTTATTTTTCAGAAACAAGGCTTTTGGTGGGCTTCAGGAAAGAAAGAAAGAATAAAAATAAAAGTTTGCTTGCAATTTGAACATCATCTCTGCATGCTAATGAAGTATCTGCTAAGATTTTAGGAGTTTTTAATGAATCCCACCCTTTGCTTAGGACATTTCAGTGATGTGTTCCAGCTTGTCTTGGAAAACCCATGGGACAAAATGCAGGTGGTTTAAAAAAGACCCCAAACTACACACGCCTTATGAAATAAATTTAAAAATTAAATCAGTCTTTCAAAAATGTAGATTAAAGTCTAAACAGTGCACACTAACACTTATTACTAAGGTTTGGCTAAAATACTAAGTGAGTGTCTTCGATTGTAGGTAGCCCAGCATGTGGCTCACAGTGCTTACAGCTGGGAGCAGGCACATTGATTTCTATTATTTCGCAGAAATCAATTGGGCTACTCCTAGCAATAAGTGCTGCTCTCCACTGTAGGCACTTACAGGCTCAGTCCCTAGAGTCTGTTAACCCTGTCCCGGCTGAAATCAGCACAGTGTGCTCTGTAGTACTTTCGTGCCATTTTCTCACCTAACTCATGTTCTCCCTTGAAAGGTTCATCCAGGTAAACAGCAGAAGCAGCAGCGATGTATAAAGCTCACACTCATGCTGTACCATCCACCTGAAGGGCTTGTCATTCCCCTGAAGGACTAATTTTGTGATGTCAGCTTCAAACCAATTCATAATCACAGCAATTATTTCGACTGAGCAGCCATGACCACTATTATTCCAGCGTACCAGACTACATTAGGAAAATGAGTGGTGCTTTAAAATTCATTTGTCTGTGCTGATCATAGCCTGGAACAAGTTACATCACATCATTTTTCATGCGAGTGCTGTCAAGAAGTTAAGACAGGATTTTCAAAACATGAAAAGCATCTGCCTTATGGACATGGAAATGAAACTGTAGCACACAGAAGGAATAAATTTTAAGCCCTAACTGAAGGCTTCATTAGGGACAGATATTTCCAAGACTGCCGTGTTGCCAGGTGCTGTTAAAGCTGAAGGTACTACTATTTGTACCTGCAATATGTACCATAAAGTCACCATGGACATGCCAGCTTGAGCTTGCACTCACATGCCAGTACACTTTAATTTTGAATGAATCCATCCTGCAATTAAAATGTCATAGGAAAGCTCAGGAATGAAGGAACCTCAGAAGGTTCCTGTGACCAGCAGGTCAAGGGAAATGAATTCCTCCTCTTCCTAGTCCTGGAATGCACAAGACAATTCGACATGGCATGCTGGATAACAATTTTTGGCAAAAATACAATTCAGACTGCATAAGTGCAGCCCATAAACCCTGAGAAAGCAGACCAAGAAAGCCACCTCTGTACAGAGGGACTCATGTAGAACACACATTCCATTAAGTCTGTTGTCCTGTGGGCTCAAGCTGCTTCCAAGTCTATAAATCCTGATGATGAAAATTCTCCGTTGAGGTTTTCACTGCTCTTAGTGAAATCCACCACCTCCCAGGAGGGAGCCACGGCAAAGTCTATACATGAGTCAATGCCTTGGAAAATAAAAACATGCCTACATGGCTTCATTTGGTGCTGTATTTAAGGTACTTGACAGAGCTTCCCATGTTACCTGAAACACCAGTATGGCACAGGGGAGTGTTCTGTGTGCTCTAACTGTAGTTACTAGGTCAGGTCTTGGGAACAGACACGAGTTCTGGCTGGTTTGTAGCTCTCCACACCACATGTTATGTTAGCTGTAGAAACCAGGAGAAAACTGAATCCTGATGGATTCTTCATACAAAATGGCAGATGCAGCCAGCAATGGGTTTCTAAAACCATTGTGTTTGGAGGAGCTGAAACATCCAGCTTCAAAGTACTTTCTAGCTAAAGCACACCAGCCAGAACTATTCATCTGGTTTAGGTAACACTGCACGAGCTGGTGAACAAACTGACTGTGGCTATAGCAAACAAGACAAACTTCAGGTCAAAAATTATTTTCATTGATGTCCCTGCCAATGTATTAACAATTACTCCTTTGTAATTGTAATAAAAGGAGAGAGGAAAAACTGCTCTGTGATTAGCTAAGCTGGCCGCATTGTAGGAAGCATGCCTTAATTTTCCATCTTTTATCACTAGCTAAGTGCAATTATAAGCAGGTCATTTGATCTTATCCCAACCTTTAACTGCTTTGTTTCTGACTGTTCAGGCTCAAGATCTTCCCCTCACTCAGGATCTTACAAATTGTTTTGCATAATGCAATTACTCAAGGTTTGCTAAAGCATAAAATTGTAATATGCGTTTGAGAGCTCTAGAGTGAAGCAGTACACAGCTTACAGCTGGAGAATGGGAAAATGTATTCTTCTTTTCCCTTACTTAAACCTAAGGATCAGACACTTCATTTTGGGGAACTTAACATTCCCTGCTACACATAAATCAATGAATAGACACGGGGTCTAGCAGGTGAATCAAAATAAGAACCTTCCTCATGACTCAGTCAGAAAGAGCTGTGATAAACTTGTCTAGTGTGGGTCATTTCTGGTAATTTTTACATCCACACACTGTCAGGATAGATTGAGAGCTCTGGTTTAGTCAAGGGAACAAGAAAAAGATAAATGAGAGAACTGTGCAGATGAAATGTAGTGGCACAGAACACAGGCAGAGATGGCATATACATGGAAAGATATATTCAAAGAAACTGCCAGAGTTATGCAGCTAAACAAGTTCCAATGGATATAAGCAAAATGTTTTACTGTGTGACTTTTATGTCGTACTTTTTCCATTTATAGTCAAAATAAGCTTACTGCTATTCCTAGCCTGCAGGCAAGAGTAAATCAAGCTGTCTCCCAGCTTTAAATCAGCAGCTTGCACACCACGGTAGCATTTGCATCATTTCCACCATTCCAAGTTAAAGCAGCCATTCCGTTCTCTTTTATGATTTCTCATGCAAACCATACCTGGTTAAGCAAGAGCTATTTATAGCCTACATTTTCCTATAAATAATATATTTAACAGGAAAAAAGCCTCACATTTCATGGAATATCATAGACTTTAGATTAGCTTGTCAGACATCTATTTAATCTCGTGGTTTTAATGAAAAATAACTCTTCTTCATTAATAAAAGTGAAAGGCAAAACAGTAATAGCCGACTATATTTATATACACAAATATATAGGAAAAATATATGGAATAACATATATTTGCACTATATTTGCATATCTGTGTAGACACATATACTATTTGGGTATGTTTATACCAAAGACCAGAAAACGGTGACACAATAAAAAATATGTATTGAAAGAAATACAGCATGGTTGAAGATAAAAGTATCTCCTAGTTTCTATATTGTCTAGTTTAAATATTCTCTTTTTGTGGAAGAAAGCAGTTTCTTTCCATTCTTGCCATGTGCAAAGTTTAAAAATCATTTTTCTCTAGCTAGCCACTATGATGGCTAGAGGGCTGCTGGCTAGTTAGTTGCTACAAAAGACACATTAGTTTCCCTGAGAATATTAAATATGATTGTCTTGAGATTTCAGCTATTAAATCTGGCAGGAAAAACAGAGCAGAAGGAGCAAACAGGCTTCTGTGCAGAGAATTGTATCCAAGCAGTAACTTTTCTGCACCCAGTTCCATGGTCATGATTGACGGACAGCACATTCCGCTTCTTCCCTATGTCTCTATTACAAGGATTTTCACTTTTTTTTAAGCTGCTCTAAGAAATGATATTATTCAATATCCAGGCTGACTTTCACTAATTCTCTTTCAAACCTAGACCGGCCCATTCTAATTAAAAAATTACTTCTGATTGTGTCCAGCAGGGACAACCTCCATAATTTTTCAGATTGTAACTATATTTTTCATGGAGTACAGCTATACAGAAAGGTTGTGGAGAGATTCAAAAGCTGTCTAAGCACAATCTTGAATAATCCGCTCCAGGGGATCCTGCTTGGAGCAAGGAGTTGGGCTGCACTGCCTCCAGTGGTGCCTGCCAACCCTACCCATTCTGTGATACCATAAGCCACTTTCATGATAAATATTTTCTTGTTGTGATGAAGTTTCATCATTTTCTTACTGTGGTTTGCAGTGCAGTTAACATTCACAAAGCAGCCATAAAAGAAAAAAATAAATGGTATTACCAAAGCAACGTTGAACAAAAAGACAAAAAAAGACCTGCTCCACAGTGATTAAGACTTTGTATTATTTCTAGCGATGTAGAAAATCTTCACGGAGCATATTAAAACACTCTTAGGAAAATTAGACCAACTGACTTCAAATGGATATCAAACAGACATAAATCTAAATTGGCTCCATAAATCAGAGGTTCAAATAAATTCTAGTAGGTTGCAACATGTGGCTTGTTTTCAGAATGAAAAGAAATATTGCTGCGTGCTCCATGTTCCAGGCTAACCAGATGGTCACTTGATAGATGCCTTTATTAGAGGAACCACACTGTCCCCTTTCATACGATAAAAAGAGTATGTGTGTTTCTTTTGGATTCCAATCAATTTTAATTCATTTTTACCAGACAATACATGCTACTAATGATTACTCAATTAACCTCAGAGCTCCACAGTAACCAGTGAATCTCTAAGAAACTCAATGACATAAATGCATTCTGAACCAAATAACACAGATCAAACTGCATTAAAATGAAATGAAATTAATAGCAGCTAATTCCCAAAGCTTTGTATCTTCCCAGCTTCTTTTAACAATAATTAGCAAAGAAATTGGAAGCACAAAGAGTACAATTTCATGCTGGTGTCTCCCTAGCAACAAAGAATGCACCATTTTAAAGAACTGTAACTTCTTCCAGTGTCTAAGGATGCACATAATGAAGATTTAAGATGCTTCTACCTATAGGTAAACCATGAAACTAAAGGAAGTAAAAACCAATTACATTAGCAAAATGTCTGCTGAGAAGATTGACAGGAGGTGTAAACACAACAGTCCACAGGAGAAAGTGACCTCAGGAGAAGGTTGGAGTGACAGATATTCAGTGTCAATAACAACCTGGCCAAACAGCAGGGATAACCTGAGAGAACTGAGGACTCTCCACTCAGGGCACATGGTTCTGTGAGCTGATTAAGATAGAAAGCAGCAACAACAGAAACTTTCTGGTTTTCCATTGCTTAGCAAAATGTGCTAAGGGAGAGTGGAAAAAATCATCAGGTAGCACTGAACACATCATAAAGAAAATACATTTTAAGTCAATATCCAGGTTTGTTCCTTCCATTAACATACGGTAACTTCTGAAGAGCTTACCCATCAGGCTGCCATGCACTATACCAGTTCTATAGTAAACCTTTAAACTGATTGTTATACTGGGAAAGAGTTGCTTAACCAAGATTACTTCCCCCATCCTTACTCTTCAAAACTTCCTCTAGCGCTAAGAGTCACATGGCAAAGGATGCTAAATTTCAAATTATTTACAGAGAATTTCACACTAGAACAACAAGTGCAAAGCAGCCCAAGGTATGACCAACACAGTTACCAGCTGGAGTACAAAACATGTTCTTGTTTGTAATTCCTGCGTTATGTGAGGCAGTACAAAATTTGCACGTCTGTCTTAACGGTACAATTCAAATCAATATGGCTAAACCAGTAAAAATCAGCCATGGAAAATCCTCTTTGAGTGTTTTAAAGTGATTTACTGGGCATGATATAAAGGGTTTATTTCCACGTAGAATGCAGCTGAGACAAGTTGAAAGCAAGTGAGAACAGACACAGTCATAGGAAGTTAAAAAAGCAATCCAAGGAGTTCAACTCAAGTGAGAGCACTGTGAAAGCCAAGGAATTTGCTAGTGGAGTTCAGGACTTAGAAGAAAGCTCCACTGACTTGAAAGGACAGCTGCGGTTTCTTCATTATCTGGGCAAAGGACCGCAGATTCTGTTGGGGTTAGAACCTGGAGATATACAATTTCACACTCAGGGTGAAATCAGAGAGAGGAACATGTTCTCAAAAGATGACAATATTTCCCAAAATGTCTTCAAATACAGTGGTTATGAGGAGATAATAAAGAGTGAGAAGTCACACATACACCTTACAAAGTCTGTTCCCCTACTCATTCCTATCACCGTTAGGACTTTGGAACTTGACCAGATTCACAGAAACAACTTAGCTTTTTTTCCCAGATGATGAGAACTTAAATTTCACTCTTCATCAAATATTTCTTGATTCAAATATGAATTGTGGTCACCACTCCTTAAAGAGCATGCTCTTTTCCCTCATCCTCTTCCCCATTTTTCATGTGACAGCTTTCCAGCACGTATCTCTCATCAGCTGCATAGCCCCACTTCAGTAACTGCATCTTTCAAATACATTTCATAAAAGAGAGCACACATTAAAATGTTCTTACGTCACAAGGAGTTTTCACAGTGACATTCTTCAGAGCAATATTGTCTAGAGGCTTAGGAAAATTAGAGTTCACAGAAAATTACTTACCTTTTGAAGCCTTCCAGACAGAGCAGACACCTCTGCAATTTCTTCCTTCCATTTCAGCAGTTATCAGCTATCCAACTCCCTTGGAAAAAAAAAAGTATTCTTTTAAAAACCTAAAGGTCTAGTAATAAACTTAAAAGTCTTTTCAGGCTTTACAAGAAGTTTCTGTCTGAGTTACAGAGCAGCATTCAATAAAAACAAGTATATCTTCCCATATTTGCAATCATTGGTAACTGGTAAAATTCTCTATTTAAGTTCCTCCAGTATTGCTGCAGGAATTGTATCTAGAGCCCAAAAATAGCTACTAAATATTCACATTTTCTTCAGTTCTGGCAATCAATCTCCAGTCATATGCTGGCTGTCCCATGCCATGTGACTGATCCGTTCCATCCAAAATGAGAAAGAGTTGTACAACCATGGCTGGATAGATTATCCATCTCCTGTTGTAGGAGGGGTGCAGCTCGTCCTTCCCACTCTCCTCCCTCAGTACTTTCCATCAGAGGACTGTGGCAGTGAAGTAGGAATATCATGGAATGACAGAATGGTTTGGGTTGGAAGGGGCCTTAAAGCTCATCTCATTCCATCCCCCTGCCACGTGCAGGGAAGCTTCCACTATCCCAGGCTGCTCAGAGCCCCATCCAGACTGGCCTTGAACACTTCCAGGGATGGGGCAGCCACAGCTTCTCTGGACAATCTGACCCAATGCTTCACAGCTCACTAAATATCCCTCTCTAAGCAGCTTTTAAACATTCTAGACTGGCACTATCTCACTGGGACACAGAGTGGCAGATTCAGGGCTCAGAAAATACCTCTATTTTTCTGCAGTACTTCATGAATTTTCTAATTTGTTAGCAATCATGAAGACAAAGGATATTTTTAAAGTGTCACTTGACTATAGGAAATTACAGCAACAGCTGTGAGGAGTGATAAGTGGATGGAATTCAAGAGGACTTTTTTTTCCTTACTATTTTCTATATACTAAGCTACTACCTTCTACTCCACAGTGCTTGCATTTGAAGACTGCTTCTTAAAGAAGTTGAACCTTTTTTAAAACCATAGAGTTTAACCTTTTTTAGAGCAGAACAACGTACAGGTTTTGTGCTAGCACATTTGAATTCTAATCTATCTTTAAAATTTTAGGTAAAAAGTGATAAAAACAGTTCTTACCACTTCCATATGCAAAGCTATGAGACTCAGCATGTCTCCCATTCTACTTCAAAGATGATTTTGAAGTTGTCACCATGCAAAATTATCACTCTATTCCTTAACCTTATGCCATACAAATACACGTTTGAGACTAACTTTGAATTTCACACTAACTTGATTAAAAACCTTATTTCAGGATCAGAATCTCAGCCATGAGTATCCATGCTACACTTGTCGAGAAAGTGAGAAAGGGAGCCCATGCCATAATTCAATCCCCTCCAGCCTAGACAGCCAAACACCATAAAGGTACTTTCATAATTAAAAAAACTCCCTGAAGCCTGCTCTAAATTACAGCAGGAAGGCAGAAGAGCTGCTGTAAGAGGTAAAGCTTGCCCCTGACATGCTTTATCCAATTTTCAATGTCACACAGGCAGACAAAGGTATTAAACTGGACACAGAGGATGTGGCCACTCACACGAAGCTGTGCTCCAGCTCTGCAATAGCCACACTTTTGGGACAGCAAGCAGCACCCTAAACCTTCAACCTTGGCTAGAAAGTATTTGACTGAAATTATGTTGCACAGCACATCTGATGCAGTCCTTTGGCATCACTTCCATCAGGTAGAGAGATCAACTGGAAAAAAACCTTTCTCTCAAGTCCATAAGCTGAGCACCACCTCTACTGAAACACATCTGCATTGCTGAGGGGAACCCCCACCGCTGTTTGTAACCCCCCAGAGCCCGGCTCATCAAAGCAAAAAAGCTGCCTTTTTGTAGGGCATGAATTAACCAGATCAGCTCACCCACGTTACCGAGTGAGAGCAGAGAGGGTTAATTTACTTCTTTAGTCAGCGTTGAGAGCGCTTACTGAAAACGATCATTTTTAGTCAGGTCATTCTACTGTATTATTTCCCAGTGTTGTCTGAAAATGTTTGACACAGCAGTTCCTTGCATGACCCAAAGGAATGTAACAAGGCCTGACTTCACTGAAAATAGAAGGCAAAAGTCCTTATTCTTATGTGAGATTCCCTAAAGAGAAGAGTGAAGAAACCTGCTTTGCACATTGTTTGTTAATCTAGAGGGCACCGCAGCTCAAAACTGATACTTTTCAATAAGATGCAGATAAGCTGTTGGTTTGCAGTTCAACACTGGGATTGAAAGTGTGACACTACTGAGTGGTATCATCATAAATTTATCAGTGCAGCAACTTCTTGAAGAATAGCACTTTTCCAGAACTCTGTGGTTTTTGAAACACACAGGGAGATTAAAAAAAAAAGACTGTGGGGGTAGGGAATTAATTTTTTGCAAGAGCTGTGGCTGGCATTGGAATACCGTTACTGGCAATGGGAGTTGGATCTGTGCAGGTATATTCACAGTTCAACGCATGCAGGCTTAAACCTGTAGTGGGGAAAAATATAAAGAAATGTCTTAGGATTTTAGTATAACAGCATTCCTTGTGACCTTCTGGTGCACACAAGTAGAAGTGGTTCTGCTAAAACACTGTCACCAAATCAGAGGAGGCAGGGAAGGGTTTGGATAAGTGGGCAACAAGGAGAGCAAGCCAACCCAGAGAGCAATAGTGCTGTCTTGAATGGACCTGAATCAATGTTCTGAGTCAGTTAAAAAATCCTGGGCTGAGACAGTCTGACATTAAATGCTCCTTCATCAGCTTGTCAACAAACAAAATGAATTTTGAAAACAACAAAACAATGTTTTTAAAATTTTTTACCAAATTTTGTTGAATCTGCCACTCTGAGCATATCTTTTGGCAGGACTTGACCTCCTGCAATTACAACGGACAGTTTTTGTAGTCCAGGGAAGCTGTCCTTGATTAGCCAGCTCTCCTGGACCCCCTCAAGTCCTGCAGTCCTGCTCACACTGAGACCCTGCTAAGATCCCCAAATAAGACTAAAAGTTTCCCTCCTGAAAGCCAATTCAGCCATGTGTCATGCACTGCCTTCGCCTGACTAACATCCTGTCACGGATCAGTATCTTAAATGTGCATTTGTACTAAGGAGACCTGGCTAATGGGGGCTGTTAGACTGCGCAGAGAAAGAAATATGGAAGAAAAAAACATATTCCTTTTTCATTTGCTTTTTCCACTCTAAGAATCTCAGACATAATTCAATCTAAAAGTGTGATATATGGCTTTTCCATCTCTCATATTTCTTCCCAGTACTACAAAACATTGCAAAGCAATAGAAAAGGCTTAGAAAAAAAATGTCTCCAAAATCAATTCAAGTCCTGGACGCTACAGAAGAGTTAAATTTTCCCAATAAGTCGGCTAAAGAGAGCTGTCTGTCAGTGAGTAAACAGCAATTCTGCTTTGCATTACTAATGAGATTCCTTGTTGAAGATCAGGTTTCTTATGGAAGTTTCTGGGTTTTGTTCAACATCTTAATGTGAGGGTTTAATAATATCGGGCTTGATGCTATAGCTACCACACAAATAATTAAAACCCCTCAATTACTAGTGCAGAAAAAAAGGAGAAAACTTTTGAATAGATTTAGTTATCTATAGCTAAAAAGAGTGTGATGTTCACTTCGGAGCAGCAGTGGCTCTAGTTTTAAGATAAGACTCCATAAAATATGCATTGACATGTGCAGGGAAGGGAGATCAGACTGCATTACAAATGCCACCCAAGAGGAACTATATCTTAAAGTTTGATTTCTATCTAAAAAAAAAAGTCATCCTGGGATTAGAGAAGGCTATGAGGCAAACAAAATCTTATTATGCAGTTACTCAGAAATAAGATGGTGGTTGTAACAAAACTGTTCATTGCCCCTAATTTTTTTTCTACATATAGAAAATATGATGTTTGTCTACTTCATGTATACCTAAAAAAACCCCAACTCTAAACATATGAAAATTTACTATTTATTTCTCTAAATCCTTTCAAGGAAAGATTAGGATTAAGATTAGATGTCATTGTGATTTACTCATTTATGGGTAAAACAAAAACCAAATCTTTCAAATCCAAAACAGTTTAATTGATCTAGAAGTGAAAACGCAAACTCACAATAGTAGAACAAAGAGTTGCAAGGTAAAACAGGGAGCCTGCAGGGCTCAGTCAGAGCAGCACACTGGTACCTTTGCTTATGAAACAGATCAAAAGTCACTGCTGCTCCTGTCCCCTCAGAGATGTGCTGCCCGTACTTGGCTTGAGATTTGCTCGTGCCTGTGTTTGGAACCAAGGCACTGGAGGCTGACACAGCCCCATCATCTCTGGGACCCCACAGGATCCACCCAGAGAGCCAGATTTCAAATTTAGAAGAAGTCGAGTGGCACAAATATTAACAGAGAGAGTACATCTTTAAATATGAATGTGCACGTGCACAGCCAAAGGAAACTGAATGAGAACTTTGTGGAGAGAGACAGGGGAAGATTGGTCCCATTTTTACACTACAGAGGTTTGGATTTTGTGCTAAAATACAAGTCAGGAATAAACAGTTTACATCATTTCCTGAATAGAATTCAACAAAGCACACATGGAATTTTTTCTTCTGAAATACCTAAACTGCTGATTGCTGCGCTGTGGTCCAGAAAATGCTGGTTATTCCTGGGGCTGTGGTAAGAGGCAGACACCAATTTGTCTTTGCAATAGATTTGTTGTTGCTTAAATGTGATTTATTCTGAAAATCTGGTAAATATTGTCCCAAATGTGAAGTGATTACACACAGATGGAGTAAGAGATTAACCGCCACAGTGTCAACTTAAACTTAGCTGTTAGAAAAATGCAACTGCTTAGTATTAAAATAAATAAGTAGCTTTTTTACTCTCTCTCCTTAAAGGGCATTAAGCATTTTCAGCTTCAAAATTACCACTCTTCAACAAAGAAATATTTCCCCCCTTCAGCCACTAAATTTCATTAACGTTACTTCACAATGCTTATTTTAGATTAAACTGATCAACCACATCTTTAGTAATTATTCCAAATATATTTTAGTACACACACAACCGTAAGAGGTAAATATTGAAGATTGATACTTGTGGGAGCAATCTTTTTTCTATTAAAAACCCCCAACCCTACAGTGCTTTTAATTGAAAGCATCCTAACACTGATTTTCTTGAGGAGCTGAGAGAATGTCACAGGCTTCTCCATACAAAGAAGCTTTCCTGTGCATGAATGGAACTGTTGGGATCAAGAAGCATTCTACTGACCTTAGAGAAAATCGAGTTATATTAGAAATAGGGTTCCTAGGACACCAAAACAGAGGAAGAGGGATTTTACGCTTACTGACATCATGTTTGGATGATGGAGAGAAAGCTAGAAATGTCAATGGATCATAAAAGCTAATTATAGCATAAGCTATTGGGCCCTGAATTTTTCTTTTTGGGGTAGCATGTGCTGGTAAAGAAATGCTTTGAAAAGTCCTGGGATATTTTTCTTCTCACATCTGTGCTTGCACAATAAGTCTTCCCATAGTTTTCCTTGAGAACAGTCTTTTAAAACAGTCATCCAAATTTAGCACAGGAAATAAGTAACCTCTCGCAGAGTTAGACAGCCATGAGACTGACTATATTTAACACTCAAGCATTTTACAGACTGCTTTCTCATCTTCTGATCTCCAGAAATTTCCTTTTCTCATCCAGTAAGAGACATGTGTGACAATATCTAAAAATAAGATACCTTAGACAAGACTACTTGGGGAACAAAGTAAAGCAACCTCATTTTCATTATGTTCATTTACTCGGTTTGTATTACCACAGTTGTAATATTCACTTATTTTAACCTAACTAATCTAATTGGCTACCAATATCCTCTAATACAAAATAGTTTCTTTAATGATCTGAAGTCTAAGTTAGCTCAGCATAAACCAAGAGCTAGGTGTTTTCCTGCTACACTTTAGCAAGTCACATCTTTTCTGATGGGGAACCTACAACCAAAGGGAGGATGGATGGAGGAAAATCCTTGATTTCTAACAAACATGTAATTTTATATTCCTCAAAAAAAAATATATTTAAATTAGTCTATTTCTATTCAGTCTCTTCCAGGCTCCACACAGGCCATAATCCATCTTGTGGGTGGCTGAGTGAGAAAGAAACTTTTATGCCTCCCTGTTGCAATTGATTAATAGTATAAATGTTTAAAAAGAGAGTTTCCCTTTTCACAGCGAACAGTAATTGAATGCTGGAACTGAACGAGTACTGCCACAGATATCTGGGTGTGATAGACAAGCAGAGGCTGGCTTTGTGAGCTGCCATTGCAGGTGGAGGTTTAGGTTGGTTCTCACCCCCTGAGGACACACCTCCACTGCTCTTGAGGGCTCATCCCTTTCCCCTTTCACCACAACACCTCCTTGTTCCATTCTTAACCAAACAATCCACTCTTAAAAAATTACAACCTTGTGGTGGCTCCAGCTATCGACCAAAAACAGGATTCGTGTTGTTACCTGGACAACAAATCATGTAAGACTCTGCCTTTCTTCCAATACAGACACTTTAGGAATCTATAGCCTTGAAGCCTTTCATTTCATTTTATCTGAACAGAAGGAGGGAGGTTTCCTTAGGAGATAAATCAAAGCTGTGTATTACTCAGTGGAACTCTGGGCCACAGGGCCGTGTCCATCAGGGCAGGTGGAACTCACCGGTGAGTGCAGCGCTCAGAGCCCCAGCCAGAGCAGGACGGCCCCAGGAGCAGCAGCTCTGGCCAGCACCCACCAGGCACAGCACAGCTCAGGGCCAAGGCTGCCCACACACCGGAGCAGGGTGGGAACCGGCAGCACTTGGCAAGAAGAGGAGCCCTCCCTCCCACGTGAGCTTATCTGGAGCTGCACACTGGGGCAGCAGCTGGGCGGCCATGGGCCAGCAGAGCCATCGGGGCTGAGCCCTTCCTGCGGCAGAGAAGGAGCATCAAAGTGTCAGACAAGGGGGCTGCATTTCTACTACTGCTGAATGTCAATAAACTTATAAAAAACCTATTTGGGAATAAAATGAAGGAAAGAATTAGTCGGTGATGGAAGAACCACTGAATGACAGTTATCTGTTCTCCATCAAGAGAGGTGAAACTTGTTAATTTGTCTTATTTTAATCAGGATCAAGTACATCTGACAAACTGTTTCAAATCATTGCTACTCAGGGGGTTGATGACAGTCTCCAAGATACATCTGTTCTGCAGTTCATTAGTAAGCTTCCAAAAAAAAGTTAAAATAGATCCTCCTTCATTTTCTTAAAGTAATGAGTTCCTCTATCGAGATAGAGAGAGATAAATATATAGATATAAATATATGCAAAAATGACCCTATCATTTCTTTGATCCTCACTTTGTCCAAGGGTAATATTCTGCATGGATAATCACCCTGCAAAGAGCAGATTGTGCCTGGCCCTGTCCATGTGTTAAGATGCAGTATGTAAAATCAAAGATGTATAAACAGCATTAGAAATATCTTCAGGATAACAAAATAGAAGATTCCAGATCCTTTTCAAACTGTGCAGATATAGATCTTGCAACTTCCCGTGGACCAGCCTGAGCAGCCTGATAGACATAACCTTCTGCTTTTATTGAAACATCTTCTCTTTCGTATCACCACTTCCCTTGGTCTTCATTCTTTCTGTCTGTCCTGAAGTCTCAGCTTAACTTGACTAAATTCACAATCATTTTCTTTTACCCTTTTGTCACTTCTCCTATTTTCTGGTATAATTCAGCATATGCCCAACTTCAATGCATGAAGATTTCTGCACATTTCCTCGGAGTCCTGGCTTCTGGAGAACAGGCTGAAATGAGAGGCAGGAGGCTTTGTGCCTCAGCTGCTGTTTGTGAAACTGAGAAGTGCTGCTGTTATAACTCACATGGAATTAAGGAAACAAACCATGGAATATTTCCTTCAAAATATATTCTTGTGTTTAATATATTTATGCTCAGGATCAGAACCCAGGAGACCTGGCCTTTCCTGGGTTATTAGACTACCTGTCTCAAAACAGGATTTCTTCTAGTACTGCCTCCAGTCTCTCACTTTTCTGACACCACATTTTTTGCTCTGAATTTACAAAAGTGATTATTATGGGATGGATGCCAGAGTGGTTCTAAAATAAAGAATGGAGGCTTTTTTTAATTACTGCAGGTTGTAAATTGAGTGATAAATTACCTCAGAGAAATAAGAATCTTCTGGTCAAAGCAAAGAGTTGGATCTCAGAAAGTGGCTCAATTTCTCTGTGCATTTAGGGGCTTTCCTGGGCATTTCAAAAGAATCTGTTGCTGTTCCTATTACAGAATTATTTCTTTTCTCCTGTCTCTAGTTGCTTTTTAGTTTCTTTTTTGTCAGGTAAGCTCTTCAAGGCAAGAACAGTTCATGCAATGTCTAGTACAAAAGGCTGCTGATTTCACTCCTGGCTTCTGAGGTACTTCGTAATACAAATAATGATGTTAATCATATCGGGTGAGTCTCTGGAAATGGGGCATTTTAGAAGTCTGATATAAATCAAATGAGGGGAAAAAACGCAGCCTTATAAATAAGTTCATCTTAAATAAAAAGATATTCACTTTTATTCCTTTTTAGGTGCCCCTTTTAGTTGGTACTGAGCAGCAAACGAATGGATCTCTTGTAAAGGCAGTCTTTGCATCACTCAATTCTTTGTAAATCTCTTGACAGATTAGAGGATTTTTGCCTTCTTTTTCCCTTTTCCTTAAAATGGTATAAATACTTCCTTTCCATTTTGCTCTCCCACAGCTTTAGACATTGAGATGGTTATATCGCAACCATAGATAAATTAAAATGACTGGTGAGAGGTTATAGATATACACAAGAACAAAAGGACTGATGAGTGAAAAGAGAACAGTTTTAAATTATTCAGAGAGATTCTTTTTCTTTCCTTGGGGCTTTGAGAGCGATTGAAAAAAGCAATGAATGAATATGAACACTGCATGAGCAATCTGACACTGTCAGACCCAGCACCAGTGCCATGTGCACTTCTCTCTTTTGATCACTCAATTCAAAACTTGTTCAGTTCTTTTTAAATAGTTTACCTCTTTCTGTTTAAATGCAGAATTTAAAGATTGTCCTCTAATTCCTCTTCAGAAATTCTTGCAGCTGTACTTTGGAGTACCTATGTGGTACATACCCATGAGAATCCATTTTTTCAAAACTTTTTTTTAACCTTGATAGTATCATAAAGGAGAATCTAGGATCTTCAAAGTGCTGAAAAACCCAGGAGTAAACCCAGAGGTTTTCAGTTCCTCCCTTCTACCTCTTGAATTAAAGACAGTGAAGCTATTTTTTCCTTAGATGTACTATCAAAGCAATACAACAATCAAAAAGATAAAAAAAAAGTTAATAATGCCCTTAAAGATGTCATGTCAGCCAGAATCCTTGATATTTTGAACAAGTAAAAAGAGTTTATGCATAAAGATGTGCAGAGTGTGTGCAACATGTGCTTACTCAGGTAGAGTTCAATCACACATTGTGTAAACCAGCTGTAGCAGCACAGCTAATGATCTCTGATTCTTGCTATGTGCTCACTTATACAAGAACACTGCACTTATTCCTCCTCCTTTCTGTTGTTGTGTTGCCTTTCCCTGGTCTTAAAATTAAGAGCCAGACACGGTTAAGGGAAAAGGGGTTTTTACCTCGGTATTTAATAAGGATCCTTAAGGTGCACCACTTTGCCAAGGTGGAACGTGCCGAAATGCACACACACGATAGATCGCGTACACAATTTATGGGCCTTGCAAATGAGCATTTATAGGCCTTGCAATGAGCACATCTATCAAAGACTCCCCAGTGAGAGACTCGAATGAACCCCCCCCTCCCGAGGAATTCCCCCCTGGATGGGCCTGTCAGTTTACAGGATGTTCTGGGGAAGACCTTGGTTTCTCAGGATGGCGTGGGGCTTTCTGGCCTCCAGCCGCGAGGCCTCCAGGATGTTTGGCCTCCTGGCTTAGCAGAATATTGGGTCTGAGCTAAGTTATCGGGCTTAAGGAGCTACAAGCATGTGTGCTAAAAGCACTGAGGATACATGAAAGCTATACAAAAGGGTATATAAAAGGTATATAAAAGAAAAGGCAAAAACTCATCATGGCATCAGTTGGAGGCAGAAAAACATCACCATATTTTTTCCCTTAAATTGTAGGACCTGCACAACTGGAAAATGCCTTTTTTGTACCTGACTGGAACTGTGCACAGCCCATGGATAACAAGAACAACACGTGAAGCTGGCAGAAATGAGCAAATTAGGAAACAAATGCACTTCAGAGGATGTTTTCCAGAGGTTAAATCTTGCTGAGGCACTTAATTCTCCCTGGTTTTGTGAATCAGCTGCTCATAAATTGTTCTAAATGATTTCAAACAGAATGGCAGGAAGACACCTGTTTTAAAAAGTGGGATTATAAAATATCATTCCTGCCAGCCATACAAAAATGCCATTTCCTACGTTACAGAAAAAAACCCCAAAAACCTGTTAGCAGTAGGTTACAGAGTGAGTAGAGGGCAAACAATGAAAACTGAAAGAAAAAAGGTTATCTATATGACTGTGTTTAACTGAACATATGTAACCAAAAAAATATGAAAGCAGTAAAATGCTACTTATTTTTACTGATGTTGCCAAGGTCACACAGGCTTAGAGAAGATGGCTGGATTTGTATTCCAGGTGTTTCTCCTTGGAGGCTGAAGGTTTCAGCTCTATTCCCAGTGTTGCTACAGCTCATTAATGGGGGACAGCAGGGAAGTTTTCTATGTCTTTCCATGATTTTTATAATATTGAGACCTGAAAGGGTTCAGTTTTCTTTTCAAATCAGCACGCAAGTTGACAAAGAATATAGTGAAATTGCTTTGACTATCCAATTGTTTAATAAGTTTAATTAATTAATTTGGTGAAATTGTTTCCTTTTTTTTTCAGTGTTCTATTTATACTGCTGGTTTTGACTTTCCCTTTATGCTCTTTAGTTGGTTGACATGAAAGTTTGTAAGCCAGACAGCTCTTAATAACCATTTTCTACCTAGTTTGCACAGACAGATTTATCCACTTAAGTTGCAAATAGGTGCAAAGTCAGTCCTTCAGTGACTCTTGAGATTCCTCCAGAGTTATGCATTGATCTGCATTCCTCAGCTCCTTAAGAATTTTGAACTCTTCTCTGTTTCTACTCTGCCTTGCAGTTTCCTCTCCGCTGTAACTCTAATTGTGCTGTGGAGCAGAGCAGTGTGGCGACCCAGCCTAGGAACAGCTCTGTCAGCACTGCAGAGTGGGTTAGAATCCCCAGGGGAGCTTCCCTCCGTTGCCAGTGTGTGCGTCTAAAGTTTACGAGATGAGAGCACAATGCAAAGGACACCATGTGTGTATAATAGACAGCCTCAGGACTGCATGTTAGAGAGGATACTCTATGGAGAGAAACAGTGGCCATAAATAAATTGTTGGCCTCTGTCTTTTCCTTGTCACACAAGAACCATACAGTTGTCTGGTTTTCCCATTATCAGTCCCTGGTAGTCATCACTAACAGGAACCTTCTATTCATCTTATTTAATGTGACTTTGGATCCAGTGCTCAGTGGAAACAAAGAAAAGAATTATCTATACTTCCATGGGTTTGGATAAGACCCTCTCAGCTGGAAAATAAGATATATCTCATAACATAGGAAGTACCAGAAGCTTATCCTGCAGCAATACTCTGCCTGTGTTTGTTGAACTCGCTCTGGTTTTTGGGCTCTGGTTTAACTCTGATGCTAATGTTCTGTTCCTTCTGGCAAAAAATGAGAACCAAATCCCACTACAATGAATGAACAAAAACACTGCTGGCTAAAATATTTATCGTTTTATAGCATTTCTCATTGATAAATCAGTGTAATTACCTTTATTTTCCAGGGCAAAAAGAAAGGCAAAGTGAAGAGATGTGATTTATCCAAAAGGCTGACAGCAAAGGTAAAGAATTCCAAAGTCTAAATCCAGGGCTTGACGGATTGTTTCCACAGTTGGGAATAATCTGTCAATCACGTGAGCCAGTATTCTGTTTTATGTTTTACATCCTGTGTTTCCTAGCATAGATTTCATTCATGTTTATGCAGTAACCTATATACTATTGCAGTACAAATTATCAGAGTACTCATGACTTTTTCCCTAGTGCAAGTTCTGCTGAAAAATTCAGCCAGAAGATTGATTTTCCACAAAGAATATCAAATGCTATCTCATGAGGAAGCTGTGAAGACAAAGCTACTCTGGAGCCCCGGCTGGGAGTATGCAGTCCCAAACTGGCAGGGTACAAATATTTCCATTCACACTTTTTCCTCTCACTTTCTTGGATTGTTTTTACTTCCCAAAGTGTGCTTTTGATCAGTAAAGGAGTTAAAAAGGGATAGTTGCTCATTTTCCTCCTGCATGTAGGATGCGCACATATGTTTCCCTGGGCACATCACTGACAGCTAATGTCTAGCTCAGGGGTTTGGATAGGCTATATGTACACAGAAACATCTCACGGTGTGTACATTTCTCAAGATATAAAATATAATTAAAACAGGGGCTCTCCACACAACTATTTAATCACAAAGCGACTGAACTGAGTAGTGGAGTGAAGTTTGCTCATCCCAGCAGCCAGGGATTCCCATCACTGTCACTCACTTCACAAAAATGATTTGTCTGTTTCACAGAGCATGATTTCAATTCCATGGATATCTAACTGTGATGACCCCAGTTTCTGTCCTTTCGGAGATTTGCTTTATTTTAGGCATTGCATTATTCTTTTCTATTTAAGGTTTACTTTTAGTGTATATCATTATCCTTTTTGCAACGACTCAAAATCATGCTCGATTTACCTTTCTCCTGGCTTCTTAACAGATTGCCTGGTGCATCCATGTCAGGTTGAGGGCATTGAGAAGGTCAAAGCAATGACAGCCTTCAGGGCTGTGTCAGTGAATGCTAAATTGCCTACTCAGCTCAGCACTACCACAGGCTCATGCGCAAAATACAGCCAGAGCGTGATGGAAGCAGTGCTTGAATAAGCTTCAGACCTTCTTTTCATCTCTCAAAGCTTTCCAAATTTTACAGTTAAGGCCTGATTTTCTCATCAGTAAGCATCCTCTCCTCGCCTTGACTTCCAGAGAAATTGCCATTTGAGAATACAGCTCCTGTAATTCCTGCTTCTCCCCGCGTAGCAAGAAAGGCCTGTTACTGCAGACATGACAGTCAGCAGCAAAGCTGGGGAAGCAGAATGTTCCTAGGGTGAGGGAAAGGACTTTATGGCAACCAGGCTCTAAAACAGACCCATTGTTTTAGTGGTACCCTGACAGCAGCAATTAGGGATCTATTAGGGACCCTTACCAGTATAGAAGAGAATTCTTGTAATTGTTTTCACTCAAGCTTAGGCCCCTGAAACAAAGTCTGCAGGTATTAAGTGTGAAGGGGTGTCATTCTTTTGAAACTTTTGTTTCCTTTGTTATGAAAACAAGGAACACACTGCTTGTTCTCCAGCTGTGTTCATGACATAAAAGAAACCGTTCCATTAACACCCTTTTCCTTTCCAGTGTTGGAAGTGCCCAAAAGAGGCATGCTACAGCAGCACAGATAAATTACTTTAACAGGACCTTTATGTTGTTTAGGTTTGTGCTTGCACTCTTTAACTGTAGTCTGTTGGAAATGAATCCATGTGAAATGACACATGTACTGCAAATCTCTGGTTTCTATCACTTCCATCCACTTTGGGCCACCTTCTAACGCTTTATTTGCATTGAGCAGTACCTCACCTCACTCAGGTAAGCAAGATACTGCCCAGTTTGGGTGGCTGTTTCAGAATCTGCCTGTTTATAAACAATGTTTTCCTTCAGCTATGAGTACCACAAAAGTATCCAGACTCTGATAACTGAGATGAGCCCTTATCATCTAATGCATAATTACCACCTTCAAAAATGTTGTCATGCAACTTTCATTCTCCAGTGCAGCAGGGAAATCCCATTAGCTTCAGCTGCTGCTCCTGGTGACAGTGACCTGTGGCACTGAAAGGCTAATGGAATTGCACAGGTGTCCCTACAGACATCACCTGTAACAAGTGAAGTTGTGCAAATGTAGCTGAGACCATCATTTAGCCCACAGAGTACTTGTTTGGGGTGAGCTGCATATGATGGAAAAGAACCCCTTATGACTGAAAGGATCTAATCTGAGTTTGAAGTCCTGATATTTGGGAAAAGAACAATTTTCAAGAGAACTTGCCAACATAAGGTGTGGAAATTCATGGGACTCAGTGATCCACATCTTTCTGTGTCAATAGGTCATGCCCTCTTGTGCCTCTTTTCATGGTTGAACTGTTTTTCAAACAACTGAAAAGGAGATTTGAAATGTCAAACATGAAAATTCCATGAAAACCATAAAAGGATTCCTTAAATTAGGAACTAATCAACACTTTTCCTAATCTGTTCATATTTCTAACACAGTGCTACTTCCATAATGGCATATTATCAATTTTCACCATGTTTTCAGATACTTGTTGAAATCTGTCACTCCTTGAACATATATTTACTAAGACACAAGCATATAGTCAACTTCACTTTTAAAGAAGTTCTTGTTCTGGTCATTAGTTCAGGTTCTGTTCTACCACCAGTTAATATCCTTAACTAAAATATTATAGATTGCTCTAATTATTTTATCATGTATGAAGATTAGAATGGTTGGATAAAAGCATTCAGTTTTTAAGTGTGAAACGTATCAGTGTAAGGCTGCAAATAATATAATTCCCTTAAAAGAAACAAATGGTTAAGGTTTGTTCTTTTATGTCAATACTATGAAACCATATTAGTGTTTAATGTTGAAGAAAAGTGACATAGGACAAGGTCAGCTCCTGAGCCTCAAAAACTAGGAAAAGTTTGAAGGAAAGAGTCATCCCATCTTCTCTCACTGATACTGCTTTTAACAAACTCCAGCTCTCCTTTCATTTCCAGCTCCATTAGGTAGCCAAGGGCTGTCAATATGCAAACCTGAGAGAACCTGAACTGCAAACCCAAACCTCCATGGTTTCCTCAGGCACAGAACCATTGACTGGATCCAGAGAGCAGCACAAGCAGAGGCCACCCATCACTTCCCTTCCACGCTGCAGATCATCCTGCTGGAATGCTGGGGTGATCCTGGCAGGCTTTGTGCAAACCTGCTGCTCTCTGCTCTTCTGCCTCCTTCCCTCTGCCCCAGCGTTTAACTGTTGGCTCTGCACTGCAACACCTTGGTCATCAAACTAAAGTTCCTGCGTGGGCTATTTTCCATTGCAGACAAATGATAATAAACGTTCTGCAAGAGCACCCACTCTACATCACAGTTGAGACAGACGTGACATTCACAAGTCACACCAACAACTTCAGGCAAAGAGCTCATCTTTAACAGCACACAGCATCTTTTCTTTTCTAGTTTCTTACCTGTTTACATAGTTTTAAAGCACAACAAGCTTAATTCAGCCAATCACCCCACACCACTGGGTGAACACACGATCATCACGCAGCGTTTTTCTACCTCTAATTCAGCTATGCCTCTTTCCCACAGTCCTCTGGCAGAAGCAACAGGCCTGAGCCATGATTTTACAAAGACAACAAGGCCTTCATTTTATAAGGTTATACCTGTATGCAACAACGGTATAATTGATATTACAGGAAACAGCACTTATGTGACACATGAAAGAAAAGTCACAGAAATTTTCTTCTGAAAGGAATAGGGCAACCCCTCCTCCCTCAAAAACTAATAAAACAGTCATCAAAATAAGTGGGGTTTTAAGCTCTTCATGTCTCCATATCAGTTAATTTGCACTAAATCTCATTAATATTTCACTTAGTGCTCAAAATTGTAATTTTTGGGCGGGTGGAGGACTGTCACTTCAAAATGAAGGTTCAAAGCTGCTGCATACACTGAGCACTTTAATGCAGCCGCTGCACTGTAGCAAGTTGAAAGGAAATCTCATTAGGAGAGGATTCCAGGACAAAAAAAGCACCATCACTGTTAGTGCTAATTAGCAGCTTTTTCTGCTGTTTCAAATGAAGTTCCAAAAACTGAATGAGTAGATGGATTATTTCACCCCGGAGGTATTCCTTCAGGTCAAGGGTGAGGCACCTTGTGAGGGTGGTGCTACTTCTTGTCCTGATCCAGCAGCTAAAAAACCTGCCAATTTCCTAATCCAGCAAGAGTCAGAAATTCACGTTTGTAATAACAATATCACGAAACAAAAGAAATGTAATTTCTGTCAGAACTGATGGAGCTTTTTCTTTCAACATTAACTGAACAATAATTCAAATGTGTGCAAAGCTGGTAGTACTTTTAAAACAGTCCATGTGATATCCTAGGGCATCAATCCATTTTAACCCTACTACTAACAATTACCGTGGCAGGTACACGGGCAGAACACGCATTTTCTAGGCATAGAATAACCAGAAGGATATCCCTGCAAACTGGATTCAGAAGACACAAGGAACGAAGAACCAGTGAGTCAGTGCAAAAGAAAATCTCATATGAGTTAGAAAAAAAAGTTAATAAGATTTCTGCAGCAGGCTATAACTTTAAAACATCATCAACTCTTCCTCTGATTCAATTCAGCTTGAGTTATAGAAAGGCATAGATGTAATCAAATTCACAGCATCCACAAAACCACCCACAAAAATCAGAAAGTACCTAATCCCTCCAGCCTATCAGGGTGTGTAACCACCTGTAGCCTGACAGTACATTCAGAATTTATTCACCACGTCTGTTGACACCAATTTATGTTTTCTTTAGCCATGCCAAGAAAGCCTAAAATAATCCACAGCTCCTGATTCCAAAATAATACACTAAGAGCCTCAGAAGTTAGGATCTCCCTAGACTCAGCACATATAAGAAGCACACCCCAGTGCATCCAGAAGATCATTCTACACAGGATCTGCAGACTTCCAAGTGAAAAACAGTCCTATTCTGCAAGAAAATGCCTGTAGTACTTTGAGAGGTGAAACCAGTGTGCCAGTGGATCATGGTATTTCATAATGGATGTTTGTTTAAAAGAAATTATGTACTTAGCATTCTTGTGGCTCTCCAGTCAAAGAAAAAAAGGGATGCAGGAAACTGAAAACATTTCAAGTTCTAGTTAAATTCCTTTAGGTGTCCTTCCTGTGAATACAAGTCCTTTTCAGCTTGACCATAACTCTGCATTTCTTAGGTGACATTGTTTTTTTCTATCAGGTTATCCAGCTGAAGGGAGCTCTTGCCTTAAACTTTCCTAATGGGAAACGAGAAGGTAGAAGTGCTTTTTACAGTTGTTGTATTTTGTTGCCAAAGCCTTGAAAAGCAGCTGTTGCTATATGGGAATCAAAAAAAAAAAGAATGCCCATTCAAAACAGGCAGCCCATATTTTACTGAAAATCTTTGCTAGTGGTATCTAAGTGTTCCAGTAATTTCTTGGTTATTTTTCACCTGGACAGTAATGCACTCAAGCTGTCAGAGGCCTTTCAAGGGCAGCCCACTCTAAATTAATTTTACTGGAACTTATTTAATGTTAATGTTTATTTCAAAGAACCCAAAATCGAGCAATTAGAAGCAAAGGAATATTCTAAGTTTCGAACAGAATAGAAATAGAATAGAATAGAGAAAATGAATTGAATAGAATAGAATAGAATAGAATAGAATAGAATAGAATAGAATAGAATAGAATAGAATAGAATAGAATAGAATAGAATAGAATAGAATAGAATAGAATAGAATAGAATAGAATAGAATAGAATAGAATAGAATAGAATAGAATAGAATAGAATAGAATAGAATAGAATAGAATAGAATAGAATAGAATAGAATAGAATAGAATAGAATAGAATAGAATAGAATAGAATAGAATAGAATAGAATAGAATAGAATAGAATAGAATAGAATAGAATAGAATAGAATAGAATAGAATAGAATAGAATAGAATAGAATAGAATAGAATAGAATAGAATAGAATAGAATAGAATAGAATAGAATAGAATAGAATAGAATAGAATAGAATAGAATAGAATAGAATAGAATAGAATAGAATAGAATAGAATAGAATAGAATAGAATAGAATAGAATAGAATAGAATAGAATAGAATAGAATAGAATAGAATAGAATAGAATAGAATAGAATAGAATAGAATAGAATAGAATAGAATAGAATAGAATAGAATAGAATAGAATAGAATAGAATAGAATAGAATAGAATAGAATAGAATAGAATAGAATAGAATAGAATAGAATAGAATAGAATAGAATAGAATAGAAAACCTTCGACTGGGCTGAAGAAAGCAGAGTGGACAATGAGATCCCCAGGGGTGCTGAATGGTAGAAACATGTTTTGCTGTGAACAGTTCTCATTTTTTAAATGCTCTAAGCTATTTTTTAATGGGATTCACCTCTACCAAATTCTCTAAACTCTGCCTTTGTCATGTGTTTCACAAAATGCAACACATTTGCAGGCATATGTGGTTCTGAATAAGGAATTCATTTAACTCTGCAGCTCATCACTGCCTTTTGACTGTCCCAGGAACTGGCACAGCCACGCTCACTCCTGACTGCTGGAGCAGGAGAAGGGATAGGTGTAAACACTTGAAAGACTCAGGACATGAGTGCATTGGTTTTAACAGAGACATAATCAGTGGGGGCAATAGAATGCCAGTTTTGATTAGGATCTTGAAAGCCAAACAAAAGCCTGCTGAGGCAAGCTGGGTATTTCTACCACTCATGCTGCAGCACAGCACTTGCACTCGGTGAGAGGTGAGGAGGGAGGATTAGCATGACCTTTGCTTAATGAACGGGTCTATAAGCCTTTAGGGACTGGATGGTAAACAAAGCAAAGGGCTGGAAAAAACAGAAATCACATAACTTTTATTAAAGCTTGTTTTGTTTAGCTTCAATTTTTAAATCTGTAAGATATTTTCCTGTCACTGACCTTCGGTATCAATTGTGTATCCCAAAGCAAATTTATCATGGGACCTCATTCAAACTGCTCAGGCTGAACTTGTTTCCTTTTTATCTACTGGAAAAGTAAAAGCAGAAAACTCAATGCACATTGTCAACACAGGATATGAAAATACCTTAGAAAGTAAAACCACTGGTTATGAAATCTGACACAAAATTTTGGTGCTCCAGATACCTGAAGATCTGGAGAAGTTGATTCTGCCTGTATCATTTGACTCCTTATATTACCTTGATGGGTCTTGGGGTCTTTGTAACTACTAAAACTTGAATGAGAAAATCAAAGTTGTATCTCGTGTCTTCTCTGTAAGACTTTGCTGCTTCCACGTTTCCTCCTCCTCTGTTGTTAACAGGCAGCACAGCATCTGAGCCACTGCACTGGAGCATGGAGCAAACAATCTTTTGTACTTCTAAGGGAAAATTAGTTTCAAGGGTATTTAACAACAATACACTCCACGTCCCCAATTTTCTGCAGCCCTCCTTCTTCCTGAGCCAAAGAAGAATTTATATTTCCTGTCTCTCTACTCCACATTTAACCCAGACACTGGTGACACTCAAGAGGAGTATTTGCCCTTCCCAGAACTGTGCTGTTTGGGCAGAGAAGACCAGTATTGCCAAAGTTATTGCAGAATGTGGCTGGAAAATTTTCTGGTGGAGAGATTTTTATTGCAGTGCCTTTCAGCATAGCAGCAGTTTATTTATCATTTTTATGACTAACTACAGAAACACTTTTAAAAGATGCTTCATTTTGACTTAATCATCTCATCTTTTATATATTTAATAAATATGCAATGTAACAAGCAGTTCCATGAGTGTTGGAACAAATGGAGAAAGATTTTTCAGAGCATAAGAGGACTAACCTTATGTTTCATAAGAAGACTGTAACTAAGGAAAGCATTGTGAAGATATCTCTCATTAACCAATATGGGATCCTAACATGAGAAAAATTAACAGATTTACTGGTTGCTATGCG
The DNA here is from genome assembly GCA_013400235.1 of Oriolus oriolus. Classification (NCBI taxonomy): domain Eukaryota; kingdom Metazoa; phylum Chordata; class Aves; order Passeriformes; family Corvidae; genus Oriolus; species Oriolus oriolus. Next base: position 2,028,389 of record VXBT01009623.1, read on the forward strand.
GGGTGGATTTAATATTGCAGAATCAATAGAGGGAATAATATTTAAATTTAAAAATAGCAACATAAACGAAGGTCTATCCAAGCTTTGGGCATTCCTCAATTTTTCTTTAATTTGAATTCTGTGGTGCACAACATCCAGGGAGTTTTAACTTCATACATTCCCTTAAAGAGGTTGTTTGCCAGGGTACTTCACAACATTTATGGGAATTTATTATTACTAATCCATTTCAAAATATAGTTTAAAGTCAACAGTAAGTTCAAAATTAGTTTACAGGGTGATGATTAACTGATTTCCTTAGAAAATCAAGTGATACTACTAAAATCACCACAAAACAATCAGTACTTCCAGGAATGTCACAACAGGACTAATGAGGTCCAAGTTAAATGTCTTCCTGTAAAAAGCAATCCAGTATTTATTTTTTAATTTGCTTTCAAACACATTCAGAATTTTAACTGCTGTTTGTAATTTACCTTGGAATAAAAATTCAAAGTTTTGGGCAGGGAGACTATTCAGGTATTTTGGTATTATTTTTGAAGGATCTAGTTATTGAACTTGATCATGGTTTTTGCTTATTCCATCATTTTGTGTCTTAATGGTGTTGAGAATGCACCTCTAAAACAAAAATTTATGTATATAAAACAACTAGTGCCTGCCTGCTTCAGCAGCCCCTATTATTTACAGAATAGCAAAAATGCATTCATTAGATAGTAAACTAAATAACAAAGATAAGCTTGCTTTTCTAAAGACCTCAGACTAAGTCACAGATAAATGATCGTGTGTTCAGAAACAGGAAGAAAGCAGAGGATGAGAGAATTATTTATCTACACTTTGGATGACAAAGAAGTACAGAATTCAAATGCAGGTTTTGTAATTCCTCAGCTCTTGCTTTGGCTACTAGACTAGAGAATCATAGGGAAGAAGCCCTGGTCCACAGAGAAATTGGACATTTCTCTCACCGCCTGAAATGAATGTCACACTTTTGCATCAGAGTATCCAGGTAAGCATTCATTGCATTGTAAATTAATGGGTTTTGGTCCAATTAAAAAACCTCCAAAGAAAAAGCAGACAGGAGGTAGTGTTTGTTCCCATAACTGAGATGCCATGATGTCATTTTTACGCGTAGAGGATGGTGCGTGCCCCCATTAGAGTGATGTTGCTACATTGTGTCTAACAATGGATGGATGTCAAGCCAGTGCTGCCGAAGAGCTGCAGAGGACCCTGGGCAGGGAAGTTCCTTAGTGACAAAGTCACAGATAAAGTTCAATGCAAGTAAGTGAAGAGGATACAGCCAGGAGAAAAACTATCCCAACATTATTATGGAATTATAGTCTTTCAACTGACGGTCACATAGGAATGAGGTTTTCATACTACAACAAATATCTCTGTGAAAACATCAGCTCAGTGCTCAGTAATGGTTAGAAAGCAAACTTAAAGTTAGAAATTATTGAAAAGCGATGAAGACTAGAACAGACAATGCTATTATGCCAGTGCATAAATCAGAGCCTGCTTCCTCTCCAGAAGCACACTGTGGAGATGGAAAAGGCACAGGGAAAGGCTTTAAGGGAAAGGTGCATGAATCAGATGCATGGAACTGCTTTTGTAAAAGGAGCAACTGAGCAGATTAGTATTTCTCTGTTTGAAAAGGAGACAACTGGAGGCTGAATAGAGGGAGTCCTGTAATATTGTGAGTGGAAAGGAGACAGTGAATAGACTTTGATTGTTCACTGCTGCTTCCAATACAAAGAGGGAAGGAAGAGATAGGGGAAAAAATAAAATAAACTTGCAGGGCTGGGATCTGATCAAACATCTTTGCACAGTGTAGAATGGTGAGATATTTCTTCATATAGCATGTATTTAAGGGTTATGGTTAGGTAGTTAAGTTACAAATTTCTTTCCAAAGAAGTCAGCAGAAGCTAAAATAATATGTGGGTTGAAAAACAATGGACAAAATAAATAAAGAAATTCCACTAGTCCCACTAAAAACAAAGATCTCTGCTTCAGGATATATGTAACATATTTTTTTTTTTTTTAGCTTTGAGAAATCACTCAAAAGTAGAAGAAAATTCAGAGGACACACTACTGTGTGCTTGCTCAGGCCTCTAGTCTGCCTTGTGTTCCTGCAGAGGTTGGTCACCACTGTCACAACCACAAAGTGCTGGACCAGCCTGACCTTGCTCTGACTCCATCCTTGTTTCTAGACAGAAACTCCTCCAAGAGCCAGAGGCATTACTCAGCTAGGAGCTATCTAGTTCTGTTTTTCTCACATCTGAGATTTCTGACAATTCTCTTAATCTTTCAGAGTAAGTTAGGTGATAGAAAAATGTTCAGTAGAACAGCCTTCTTTATCATTGTTTGTGTATATGGGAGAGAGAGGAAAATGGAAAGAAAGAAAGAAAGAGAGGGACACAAGCTGTTGAGATTTTCAATAGAAAAAAAGGGTCTGTGATCCCTTTTCCAGGAAAAACTCCAAGTCAGACCATCAGTAGGTAAACTGGAATAGTCCCATTGCAATCAATGGAACTGCACTATTTAGCCTAGCAGAGGATTTAACCTGAGTTTCTTAGAAATGAGTGGCTCTTAGATTTGCAAAAGGAAATTGCTGACACACAGAGCACTGCAAAATTCTTCAATTTGTTCAGCTGGTTATACATTTCACTGTGAGTCAGATCTCAGATCCATCTCCTCTCTCACCCATTAATTCTGCTCTAAACCTGACCTTGTTTGTCCCTTGACCCTGTTTTGCCACAGTTCATAGCAATTCTTTTATTTCTGCAGCTCCATCTATCTTACAATCTCTGTCTCCTTTCTTACTTGGGTCCTGTGTACTATAAAATACCCACTAAATTTTCATGTGCTGCATAGAGTGCCAAATTGCCTCATGAAGGACACTCCATAAAATGCTGTTCTGACAACACTATCAAATATATTACACAGTTTATATAAAACTAATTTTGTGCTTCAACATGTGAGCACCAATTCTTCCAAACAAGATTATTCTAATTAAAATTCCAGCTCAAGTAGAAAAAAAACCATGAAAAACCAACAACAACAGCAAAAAGGAATTGTCAGTGTTGGTGCTGTACAGAGGTCCTGGGAATAATCAAGTGAACATTGCATTAATGGCTTTGCAAACAAGTAGTTCACAGCAGAAGGCACTAAAGCAGTTTCCAGGCACTGTGTCAGTTTACAGCTTTAGCTCTCCTGTATTTCCAATTTTTTTGATGTGTCAGCATGTTTTCTACATCTATTTATCACATTTGGTTTTGGGGGAAGATGGCAGTTGGAAAGTTTGGTTGACTTGAAATATTTACTTCACATCTTTCCTAATGTAGAAAATACCACTACAGACAAACAGACTGAGATTTACCACCTGCTACATGAAGTTCTATAAAGTGAGTAAAGGAAACCAAATCACTGTCAAATTCACCTTAATGATCCTTTTTCTAATTACACCTCTTATAAGGTACTTAAAATTAACTTTAAAAGTTAATTTATACTTTGTATGTAGGTGTGTAAAAAATGTTTGAGTAGCGGTCCTAATGGGATTAACAAATTTAATTTTAGGTTCATTGGTGTTTCTATCTTCAGTGGATACCAATAGGTTTGGTGGTTCAGAAGCTTTTGGTAAGACACAGGATTCACTGTCCTAGTAGGCACCAACAGTGCAACATGGCCAGCGCAGGAGTGAGGGAACAGGGTGGGAAAGAGAGGAGCGGGAGAGCAAACTGCACGTGTGCACAGCTCCAGAAAAATGCAATCCCTGGTGTAAGAGAGCCCTCGAGTCCAGTGGCTGTCAGAGTTACCAGGACAATGGCATTGCTGTCCAAGGTCCTGCAGTGCACCCCCATGCCAGGTTTCAAAGCGCCCTCCCCCCTTCTGCTGTGAAAATTCAGTTGTTCACTCTCTTGTGAATTCATTCCCTACGAAGTGCAGCCCTGCAACACGCCCAGCCGTGTCCTCCAGGGAAGCACACACACACCCAGGACAGCACCAGAAGTAGTTCAGATAACAGAAAGAGTGTCCCTGCTTCAGCAGCCAGAAATGCCTGAGCTAATTAACCCTGTTGCTTGTCAGTAGAACAAATGAGCCTTTGCAGAGCTCTGGCAGCTTTCCTGCCCCTCATTCCAGGATAGCTGGGGCACATAAAGCCTGCTCAGCAGGTCCTACAGAGACTAGACCCCAGCAGAGATTCCTTGTGATTTCATGTGGTATGAGCCAGCTTTTCTGAAACACAAAGATATATTTCTTTAAAGTGCAAAACCTGGTGTAAAATCACTGAAATGCATATAGCTTTTCATTCTTCTAAGGTCTCACCAGCCCACCTAAACACAGTGCTAAAGCACCCCATGCTAATTGTAGTCTTTGTCCATTCTGGGGGCTAGGTGAAGCATCCTGCCTAATCCCTGTTACCTTAGAAGGTCAGGATTTGCTTTCCCATCTGTTGCTGTTTTTCTCTTTTCTTTTGTGTTCTGTAACTATGTTTTACAAGCTCCCTTTCATTCAAAACACACCCTACAGGACTCTGATTGTGTCACACATGGGGAGTGTCAGCTGACAATTTGTTAAATTTCCAGATACCACGCAGGCACTCAATATCCTGGGCAAACTGGCACTTGTCACTTCTTCCAAAATCTGGCTGGAAAGGGCAATCATGTTTGCAGAAATCCAATCATATGGTAGCCATCTGGCACTATTATCCTTTTTGTACTTACTGGAAACACTTCCATTAGCAAGACAGAACCCCAAACACTGGTCTCTCAGAGGCACATTGTTACTAGCTGCTGAGGAAGAGCAGCAAACCAGTGAAAAAAATCAAGCAGTTCTCACTCAGTAGCTCGCCATGTAGCCCTTGCATTCCAGAACCATTCGAAAGAATATCAAAGGTGCAAATGTAAACTTAGACTTTTGCTCCTGCCTGCCGTTGTGAGTCTTTCGAAGATCACATTAGTGAACACTTTGTGTGGTTTAGCACATTGCAAAACAGCTGCTGCAAATTGCAGCAATGTGGCGGCTGGGCTGACCCCCAGGTAGCCGTGCTAATGACCACTGGTGTGTTTACCCTATGTTGTCTTTCTCCCTGAAATTAAATAACAGTTTTACCAGAGTTTCTACAGATTGACAGTCTTTAGCAGTTACTAAATGCAATGGATGCTTGGAACAAGGGAAAATGGAATTAAAGTTACATCTCAGAAGGAGCTGTATTTTATAAACCTTTGATGATTATAGCTGAACAAAGCTTAACAAAGAATAATAGCAGATTTCAGTTAATTGTAAACACAACCGTGTTGTTCCGATAGGATTTTGTTTACCTTTCACTATGTTATCTAGGGTTTATATAGGAAAAAAAAAAATTATATACTAGTGTAGGGATTTTAGTTAGATTTTCCAGTGCTAATCTGGCAGAGATTTGTTTCTGCACCGGGTCTCCTTGACAGAGGAGGGGCTGGAAGGGCAGGAAAACCTCCCAAAATCTATCCCACTTGGGCTGGATTGCAAATTCAGCTTAAGACAGGTGTTGTGATTTTAGCAAATCCTGTGTGAAGCATCAATTTTATTACAGAATTGAATCATGAGATAAAATGGGATTTAGCTTTGTTTTTTTTTAATCAACTGAGGAAAATACCCGGAGCCAGGTAAATTTTAAAGCCGGTTCCGGCAGCAATAAGAAGCTTCATACTCATTCAGACAGTGCCCCAAAGATTTGACTCACACCTGTATTGTTTCATGTAAGTTGTCAAGAAGAAAAAGGAAAAAAAAATATTATGCTTGAGAGTTTAACCCCTGGGTCAGATTATAGGAGAGAAGGAGAAAAAAATCTACTTCAACAGGTTTAAGCAGTACAATAAATCTGTTCTGACAGATATTTGACAGCCATGTTTTTACTGCCCTCTTTGAATAGATGGGAAGGAAAGCAATGCTTATTGAAGGTCATTTTGGAACAAACAAGCAATCAAAACAATCAGAAAATTGATATGATTTTGTTGGAGCAGCGAAGGTCTAATAGAATAGGAATGTCATTCACTATTTACCTTTAAATCCAGGCAGATTACTTGCCCACCATTATTACAAATCAAGACACTAAAATATATATTTTAAAGAAATTCTTTCTTTACTAATTAATATGAATATTAAAGAACTCCTGGAAATACAGTGCCTGGAAGCAATTTTATGACACTTTTTCTATGTCAGGCAATTACCAACAGAAGTACATTTTAAGCAAAGTAATTCTAATTGAGTATCATTCACGAACATTTCAGCAGGATGGAAACAACCATGGCATTCAGAGCAGAAGACACTCTCCTCCTGGAAGCTGTACATCCCGTTAAGCAAACATAAACAGGATGTCCCCGTCCGGAGTGTTGGTGCACATTTATTGAAGACTATGGAACTGTAAGGATTTACATCAGCTGGTGTGAGTCCAGATCCTGATCCAGATCTCCAGCAGTTTATTGTTATTTTAGGTTTTGCTAGCTGCATCATTTTAGGTGAGAATAAAAAAAAACCAAACATTGCTACCAAAAAAATGAAATTTTAAATCATTACAGGAGAGAGAAAATTTGAAAGTCATGAATTCCTTCATTTAGTACTTCAGGTAACACTGTGGTCCTGCAGTGTGTGTTATAAGGATGGTGGATTAAACAGCCAGGAAGGAATGTCCTTTTTAAAAATTACTTGTATTTGTAGATGCCAGAAGAACAAAAGGGAAGAAGACAATGATAGTCCTGCTGGGCCAAAACAAAGGTTCAATTGACATCAAAAAGCATCTCTTTACAGTTACAAGAAAAATTCCTAGAAGATAAAAGAATGGAAGAACTGTATCTGACACATAGGTACTCCCCAAATTCCAACGATTTTCATCTCAAGCACTCCCTGATTTCAATATTGTAGAAGAGCTGGGCTGTCCAGCTCCTCTGCAAATGTTACCAGTGTCCCAATGTGGCCATAGAAAGAGAAAAAGACGGTGAATGTTCTAGGACTTTATAGCCAGCCAGCCTTACAGAACAACACAGATTTAAAAATAAGGCAATCCTAACAGTGCTGCAACACTGACTTTTTTCTTTGCATCATCAGGAAATAAGAAAAACATATCTAAGATACTGTATATGAAGTGATTTTAAAGTTTTACTGGGGTCCAGGAAAATTAGATGTCCAGATCACTCTGGATTTCAGAGAGATTTAGGACACTTAACTGCTTTGAATATTTTAATGGTATTTCTGACACTTGTGATATTTCTTCAGGACGAGAATATACACCTCAGGCTCTGCTGATGATTTCCCAATCATTTTGCCAGTGTAACGGAAGTTCTGCAGACATGTCAGAAGCTCAGTGGATGTGGAGAAGCGGACAACCTGTTTCTCTTAGTACTGGTCCTTCCTGCTTCAGTTTGGAGCTCATCTGTGGGACAGTGTAGCCAAGCTTTCACTACAATGACTATTTGAGGATTTTTAATCAAAAATTCAGTTTCTGATGTTACCAAGCCATCATTTTTACACAGAAACCAACAACATTTAGGTTCCCAGGAGACCACAGAATCTACAGAACAGCACACAGAGAAATAAAGTCAGAAGTATTCTCCAAGGTGAGAGTCTATTGTCGGCATTGTTCCTGAACTGCGATCACAGAATCGTTTAGGTTGGAAAAATGGAGTTCCAAGATCTTAGAGTCCAACTGTCAACCCAGCCTTGCCAAGCCCTCCACTAGACCATGGTTATATGTCTGTATAATAAGAGCTGGCTTTGTCTCCTAATTATATATGAAGTGATATTACCATTTCTTTTCACCTTAGCACTGCTCCCTTAATATTTATAGCTGAAATTCCTTTACAAGCTATCACTTTCAAGTCAGGAGAACTGAAAGAAAGATTTAAGAATAGCAAATTATGTTGTAATTTGTATTGCTTGTTTGAAGGAGCAAAAAGAATTCGTTCATGCAGAGTTAGAAAATTGATATCTAAAACTTATTCATCAGACTTGGATAAAGAGAAGACATTAATTCACATTTGAAAAATTCTGTATTTTGAATTGTTTTGTCAGCATCACAGAGATGTGTAGGACACCAATCAGCCATTTAACAACAGAAATAATTCTTGAGTTTTCAAAATTATGTTTTCAAACTCACTGCGTATGTTTCCTCAAAGACTCATTAGGGGATTTGTGATGGGTACAATTTCATTTTGCTGTGCTCCAAAGGCTGAAAATTTGATACAAGTGCTCCTTATGCCATATTTCAAAGAAAGATGGAACACCTCAGGGGGCTATTCTGGATCAGACTGCAGTTTATTTTATAACTGTAGCTTGTCAACTTTTTGTCATCACATCCACTACTTAATTTTAAGCTTGCACATTTCCTTACAAACAGCTTACTGTAACCTTGATAACTCTATTCACTTTCTGTTAATGGCTCTTGAGCATCTTACAGCATAACTAAATCCAGAATGCATGATTAATATTTTATAAAGATATCTACTGTCAACTATTTAACATTCATAATGTTCTGTGAATGCACCTTAAAATGCATATTAACATTTTACAGATGTTGTGCTACTACTAACATATATTTATATACATTTTTAATCCTTCTTAAGTCATAGAGCGTTGTACTAGTATTACAAAACCATGTGCAGAAAGTTGGTGGGTGTTCAAAAGATCACATCACAAAGCCATTTGTCATTTGAACTTCCCATGCACACCACAGTTGGGTTGAGCACTAAGCCACAGCACAAGGGAATGGTGAATTCATACAATGAGACTGACTGGAAGGACTGATTCTATTTTATAATATCCTGGCTAACAGATTCCATGGGGCTCTGTCAGACTGGCAAACTGCAGTGAGCCTGTGAAAAACAAGACCTAAATCAAACGATCAGCTGTGGATGATTTTCAGTGTTCTTTTTTTCCCGTTAAAGAAACTTCTTGTAAGGTTTGAATTAGTTCAGATTCAAAGCTTTGTTTTAAGCCAACCACACAGTTAAATTTGTAATGTCCATAACTGGGAAAAGAGCCCAATTATTAAATGATGTACAGGAATTTGGGAAATGAACAGTCAGCATAGAACGGTTTAATATTATTAAGAATAAGAGTAAAAAGCACATTTATAGGAAGAGTGCAGAAAGTGACCATACCAAAGTATATTTTTACTATAAGGATCTTGCCTTTTTTTCCAAATAATGAGATAATTTTCACATCTAATATATGCAATTAGGACAAAGATATGAAAAAGTTAATCTTTGAGAAGATTTTTATCAAAACTTTTGACTACTATTCACCTCTCAACTCAAAGTCATGGGATCTAAAGTTGCATGAATAATTGATGCTTCAGTTCAGAGTTCTTACTTTCTCTATTTTTCTTGTCCAATGAATAATTCATTATTTTTTGCAAAGTGGAGCACTTTAAATAGGAAAGATTAAGAGAAAGCCATTCTCAAATACTCCATATCACTTGATTTGGAAAAGCAATATACCAAAGTTCATGTCCCCCGTCTGAACGTGGCAGGCAGCAGAGCTGGAGCCTTCTCAGATGCTCAGGAGTGCGAGTAGGAGGAACACCAGTACCTCTGCTCTAGTCCTCGTCACTGTGCCTGAGCCTCTCGGAATAACACCTGCCAAACATTTCATTTTGATTGTTTTCCAGCTCTATTATCTTCCTTTGCCTAATTTTTTTTCCTTGCAGCTGGGTCAAGATGGCAAAGTTTGTACAGCATTCAACTTTTTTATGCTGTAATCTTCAGCAGTACTTCATAAATAGTTATTTTACATGTGTTACTATATCATCTGTCCACTTTCTATTATTTCCTGTAAGACATTTTTGTCAGAATAACTGAATGTTTGCAGTCCTTAGGCTTCAAGTATTCATTATTATTTGAAATCTCAATAAATCCATAAGATGCATTAATTTCTAGGGCATTCAGAAAGATAAGACAGAAGATATTGCCCCTTAGATCAGACCCTACATTGACTGAATTCTTCTCAAGCCCTTCAAAAATAGTTTGTTTTAATTAGAAATTTTAATTTTGATTCTATTTTTAAAATACTTACTTGGATCTTGCATGCCTCAGACCTATATCATCTTTATGTATTTTCCTTTTGATAGTAAAGCTGAGATCCCCAGATAACTGAAACTTGAGCCACTTAGCATAAGTTATAATTATGTGCTCTATTTATACACAGAGAAACAGTTTGAAGAGGAAAAATTGGAAAGATCCATCCCAGAATACTTAGAGGGCACAGTCGGTACAATATTTTTAATGAACAAGCAACAGTAGCTTGAATTAAGTATCTATAGAAATTTAACGCTGGTTTAAAATACCCATTGCATTCCTTAGCCGATAGGAGGTCAGCCTGAATTCCATAAAATTGTCAGCATATTCCTTTTTTATGGTGACAGAGACCATCCTTATGATCTGCAGCTTTTCATTCCAGTCATACTGAGGTTTAAGTGACTGCGTTGTCACAATACAACAGCTGATAATGGGTTTTATCAACACTTTAAACCTTCCTTGATCTTATCTAAATGGGTAGCAAGTGAATTTTTTTCCTCTTCTTTTTTTCAATTTACTATACAGCGAAGATTTGCAAATCTCCGAATTTCTTTTAGTAAATACACAACTAAAATATTTCTACTCCTGCAAATTTTTAATTTGGCTCCAAGTTTCACAGTCCACAATGAGCACTTGGGCACCAATAACAGCTGCTATATCCAGAGAGAGTCCAGGAAAATAATTTGGAAAAGGAAGGCCAGTGGCCTCTGTGACACCAGACTTCACTGCTCAGGTGTCCAAAATAATGAGCATTGCTCTCGAATTAGCTTGTCCAGTTAACATGTGCTTTTAATTATTCACCCATGGCAAGTCATCCCAGCAGCTCCTGAGACAAATCACTGCAATATTGCTGCTGGGTTTAAGCTTGGCATTAATATTCCTCTCCTGGATGGCTCTTTATGAAGATTCCCAGCAGCCAACCTGCACAAGGAACTCCCCCCGAGCTCTCAAGTACTCTTTTATTGACAAAAATTTGCACACTTCATTCACACTGTGAAACTCTGAGGGGAGGGAAAAGTTACAAGTTTCTGAAATGCGACTGCTTGTTAATTGAGTGCTAAATGAAAATCCACTTGATGAAACCCTGGTTTTAAGTTCAACAGATTGATTATAAAACAGATAATGCCCTTTAAATCTACACATTCATGCCTTTCCTGATGTGACTCTCTTTCATCCTCCTTTACTGCAGATTCCTATTAAACACAAGACATCTGAAACTTAAAAGAATGGAGAGCATAAGAAGAAAATAAAAAGCATTATTTCTCTCCTTTCCTGTCTCTGCCTTCCTTGGTGAACTCAGTGAATAGGAAAGTGAATTTAATTTTCTTTCCTATCTTCTATAGCATTACACAGTGCTTTACCATTATGGTATGTACAGCTACGTTTCCATTAACAGGAACCACTTCCAAGGCATATAAAACTGGAGCTACATTTATTTTAGGGTATCCCTAAGCTCACCTAAAGTGCCTTAAACATGTTATGTGAGGGTGTTATTGGAGTGCCTTGGAATCTGTAATACATTTATTTTCTTAGCACCCTGTGTTCTAGGGTTACTATTTTCTCCCTTTTACACAGAGGAACTGTTGTAAATTCAAGTTCCCGGAGCATAAGGAAATCTGGGACAGAACAGGCTTCTGTTCTCAAACCTGCTTTGTAAAGTTATAGCAGACTCCAGCCCCAGCAGACTTAGTAACTAACAACCACTTATGGTAAAGATTTTATTATGAAATCAGAGCTTCAGGCTTCTAACTTCATTATGTAGTTTACATATTACTGTCTGTTATTATCTAATGCTTATTAAATACATCTACTAAACAGGACACCTGACAACCCATAAAAATCCCACACTTTTATTCTCCTTATGTCCCCAGGAGGAAATGTGAGCAATGTAACAAATGCTACTCTTTTAAAAAGTAAACAAAGCAAAACAAAATAAACCCCAATTCACCTGACCCAGACTATGAAAGGTTCAGAGGAGGAGGACACATCCTTTGCTTTAGAATTAACCTAGTGGTGATAAATGTGGATCCAAAATACACCTATGTGCAAGCTTCAGAATGGTTGTGTTTTCCATGTCTCCCTAGTTTTCTTTGTGGGTATTAAATGGGTATCTGAGTCTTTTTCTGTCTCTACAGAATCTTCTGAGGATCCTACCTACGAGTCTCTTGATTCCATCAATGAACCTGGGAGTTCCTCTTTGGGGAAATCCACTCTCTGCACCAATGCCTCTTTTCTCTTACACATAATTAATCCCTAGCAGGATCCTTTCTGCCCCCTCTGCATAATCCATTGCAAGTGGGGCTTTTTCCATTCTATTATAACCCAAATTTTTGGGAAGAGAGATGAATGTGACTTTTTCATAGTGCTGCTCTGTCAGATTGTACATCTCCAAATTCTCCACGTTCATTTAAAAAGGACTAAAATCCTGTTACTATAGAAACTGCAGTTTTACGTGCCCCGACCGCTCTGTCTTTAAAAGCTTTGCCACAACGCTGTTGCAAGATTTTTTTTCTCTTTCTTTTATGTTATAAACCACTAGATCCTCACCAAGCAGCCACATACAAACATTTTCAAACATTCCTCTCATAAAATACCTGCTTTTTATTCCTGTCTGTCCTGGAAGACCCAAAACAGTAGGGGAGTGAATTAAATCAGTGATTTTAAATTGCTAGATTTAAAATTATGTTAGGTTTGAGCTTTATAAAAATAAAGCAGGAAGAAATTGCTTCCATAACTTGAAATTTTAATTTATAATGAAAAAATTATAATTTCAATATAACACTATTGATATCTTATTTAAATTTTTTAAAACTGCCATAAGCAAGACCCATTGTATGAAAAAATAAGACCAAATCCTTCACAACCTTAAGCTAGAATAATTGTATACATGTATCTGAAGATAAGATTCTCCATAAATCTTAGGAACAAACTTCTTTTTACTAGTAAGTTTTTGAAGTCTAAAATGGATGCCACTTCAAAAAATTCCTTGGGTGTTCAGATTGTTAAAATTGTTGACTTTTTTTCCTTTTTATTTATATATATTTTACTACAGGTGAGGAGCAGGACTCTGCTCTGTGCCAGGAGCTCACTAATCATCATTAGATTTGCAAGGTATGAGCACAGGTGAGATTTGCCTGGAAATTCTCCAGGAATCCCCTGGCTTCCTGATCCCACTATGTAGGAGTATTGACAATTACTGTGTCATGGTCTCTGCTGCTGCTGCTCAGCAATGAACAAGCGAGACAGTGCTTCACGTATAGAAAGTGATAAAATTACTAAAATCAAAAGAACCACCCCAGAAAAGAACTCCAGGTTCTCAGTAATCCGATTTTCATCTCCTCAACATTTCCTTTGTCTACTGATCTGTCACTTGGTTTACTGGCTAGTCAATCTGTGTATCTGACACTGGACAAACATTGCAAGCTCTGGATGCCCTCCTGTTGTTTTTGCCTTTTCCATCAGCCGTTAGATTCTCGGTGCTGGTAAGATCCCCTTTCCATTTCCTTTTCCAGCATTGCACAGAAGCCAGGCAGCAGCACAGCACTGTCTGAACACAGAAACTCAAACATGGCAACCTAAACTCAAAAGCGAGCCCCTCATCTCCACATCTCACATCTGATTCATGAGAAAGTTTAGCAGGACTTAAAAGTCCCTGACATTTAAGGGGGAGCTGCAGAGGAAAAGTTTTTTTTTTCCCATTATCAACCACTGTACTCAATTTCCTCTGATTAATGCCTGCTCTCAGGTGCTTGTATCTAACTTCTAAATACAGTGCTCATTCCACTGCAGAACACCCTGCCCCCAGATGTGAGGCATGCATTTACTTCATGAATTCTGCTGAGGTTACTGCCTGGCCTGCTCTAAAGAAATCTTCATTTCTCACAGATCTCAGACTGCACAAATTAATTTAGTGCCAACTTCACCACATGCTGTTAGTAGGGGAGTTGTCTATTCACCTGGAGCACAGAGTGGAGCACCTGGAGTGGCTCCTCAGGTATGCAGAAGTGACTAATTCGTAGATCCTACTTTCTCTCTGGAAGGTGGAAGTTAAACATTTCTTCCTTTGGCATGTGATTTTCCTCTCATGACAATGCAATGCCCCCCAAAAACACAACGTGGCCAGTTGGATTTACTCAGCAGAGGCATCTTCAAGATGCATCCTGCTAACTTGGGATGAGGCTGCACAGCCACCAAGCCCTAGAACAGCTCGACTTGTCCCACACCAAAGAGCAGAACCAGGCACAATTTCTCCTCTCAGCACAGCTGCCTTTGGTATCTCTCAGGACCTCACTTGAAAAATGCCAAGTTTATATCAGTTTTGCTTCCAGGCTGTCTCCTTAGGCATTGCTCTACTATCAGTCAAACTGTCTCTAAGTCTGCAATACTTTGTGACTGATAATTTGTATACTATTTCTTCACTCCTATAGTGTTGGTCTTTGGGTCTGTATATTTGAATACTCTCTCTGAGGTTTCTCATTTGTGCATGCAGAATTCAGACAGTTGACCACCACTTTAAGTTTCTGACCTTCTTCCATAACTGCAGCTTAGAATAATTATTATTTTGAGGCTCTTGGCATATGTCTGAAGTCCCTCAAAAAGCATCACATAAATGATACCTGTTCAATATTCCAGATGCTGTTCTTATCACCAGGATCTAATTACTGCCCAACTGTGACAGATTTTTGATACTGCCAGGTGGTTTTGAATCAGAGATTACTTCTGTGCTGCCTGAAAATTCTTTTCCTACCACAAAGCAATTGATCTAGCTTGCAGGTGTTACAGAAGGTAAAACAAGGACATTTATTTCCAGAAATATTCTGTCTTTATTTGCTCTGGCATATGGTTTAATCGTGTGGTTTTAGCATACTTTACGACTCCTGTCTTATTTTGTTATGGCCTATAGAAATCCATCTCCTCTTCAAACAACTTTATACTTTGTTAAAACTTTAGAAAAGCCCTACAGGGATTCCTCTTCTTCCCTCTTGCTGAGATTATTCTGGAGTCATAGTGTGTTCAAGTGCGATGGTTTGCATCATCCTATTGCACAGAAATGGTTGATTCTTGTGTCTATATCAACCACTGTAAATTCCCAGTTCAAATGCCTTGCAGTTTTTTGGGCTGTCTCTCCTCAGTTTCACAAAATAAACGAATTTACTGTGAAACAGATCTAGGCCAGATGGCACTTTTTGCATGGCACTGGATTTGCAAACACAGGGTCTAATTTTGAAGTTGTGCTCTAAAGCTGAACAGATGCTATGGCTGACGGGAGTTTTGCTCGCTCGCTTGGACTTCTTAGCAATGACAGGGGATAAATACACAATAGTCCATAAATTCTATCCATGATATCATCATTGCTGTGGCAATTTTTCTTGGCTAGAAGGCTATAATATCTTATTTCTGAGCCAGCCATCCCTGCCTCCCAGGCAGGCAGCAGAGCCACCTCCGGCTTTGCCCTCAGGATATCTGTGGAAGAAAGAGCCATTTAGTGCTTCTGCTCTCTCAGAGGAGTTTCTGGGGACACAAATGGAACAAAGTTGAGTAGATGAAGGCCCTGGTACTGTCCCAAGTTTTTTTCCTAATAATTTAGACAAATGAAAGATGTGGAAAAAATAGAGGCATTCCTGAAGGCTGAAACTCTGTTCACTATCCAAGTTGTGAGAGATAGTGCACTCTAATTTTATGAATTCTGCCTTGATTTTTCCACAGCAATTTTTGTACAGAAGAGTTTTTTAGAGGTTAGGCGAAGAAAAGAGGCTTTCAGTCCAAAACAAAAAACTCAAAAAGGTAGATTGCAGATGATGGCACGGATAGGAGCGGAACACTTCACCCAACACACAGTCTGCAGACACTGCACCTCTGTGCAGGATCCAGTAGCACACAGTGTACATCATTTCCAGATATCACCAACCCCCTATAAAGCTCACATATCAATGTTTGCTGCAAGTAAAATTGTCACAAAGTTGCATGTGAAGAAAGACTTTTCTCTCACCATACTTAGAAACGTGAACATGAAACTTGAGTGAAGAAAGAACAAGGTGAATGAGTCATAAACACTTCCCTTTCTCCTCTCATTTCCTCAGAAAAATCATAAATGTTGAAGCTCATTTTAGGAACAGAGTTCTTATTTATCTTCTCATAATCCTTCCCACATGTCAATTAAGGGCAATTGGGTGCACACAGGACTATCAGCTTGGCAACTTTTCATTTCAATGTAAGATAAAACTAACTAAGGGAAAAAAAGAAAGTTTGTTTAGGTTAATGATTCTTTCTAAGATCCTTTCATCCAAATTTCTACTCAGAGTGTCCAATTAACTGGGCATGAGAAAACCACATAAGATAAAAGAAGCTGCAGCACTCTTCACTAATTCTTCACAATGAATCCAGACCAAATCACGTAAGAAGGTCAAAAATCTAGTTCCTTTTTTTAGTATCTATGCTGTATTTCTACTTTTTGTTTTCAGACAATCACTTGCAAAAGTTACTTCTAGCAGTAATTGTGGAAACCAAGTATGAATAAAAATATAACTGTGAGCTGTCCAGGTGGAGCATCTCCACAACAACATAGACCTTTATGTAGTTCAGGTGTAGAAAAATGTGTGTGTGAAATTTCTACATGTAAATTTCTTATCATTTTATACATAAATGTATCATTAAATGCAAGGTAACATGTGTTTTATAACTGCCTCCCAAAATAAGTTAGCATTAATATTTAGAAAGACAAATCAAGGCCTGGAACTGAAGACAAACAGGTAGGTTTGACTTGATAATAGGAAAGTTTGTGGAAAATTTATTTTTATGTTTTCTTTAATGAAATATCTTCCAGTTAGCATGTGGAAAACAAAGGTGTGTGAAAATGTATCTGATATGCATACTTCCCCAAATGCAATGCTAGTAATTGATAAGGTTTTAGTGGATGGAAATTTTAAACTTTTCAAGTTTTACCTAATCAGTGCATATGTCTGGCTGTCTATCAATTCAGAGTACTGATTCCACAACATCAGCTCTCCCTAGGGCAGTTTAGGGCTTTCAGGATGTGTATTCTAGGACTCACAGTATAATTTTCACCTCAGTTTGTCTGCTTTGCAGACTATTCTTCCAATACTTCATAAAAGGGCAGAAAGATCACTCTCCAATACAAAGATTCTTTATACCCACTTTAATCATTCTTTGAAAGCCCTGGAGACTTGCTCTTGAACCGAGCAAAACGGAAAACCTCCACTTCAACAGCTCATTCAGAGAGATGAAATTCTGCCTACTACATGATTGAACACAGTCCCGATCAAAAAGTAGCAATCACTGAATACATCAGTGAACAATGACATTGGGGAGGGCATTGTTCTTCATTCTGTCCAATAGACCATGGCAAAACACCTCTTTCACATCAGAGATTGCCACTGAATGAGTCAGCCTTAGAAAAGCATCTGGTCTTGTACTTTTTTTCCCTACATTTAAAAAAAATTATTGAAAAAAACAAACCAGCAAGGTTCTTCCTTAAAACTAGCAAATCAATTTAAAATCCCATTTCATTTTATGTGGCATTAATGTTCTTTAAATGGTGACAATTACTTTCCTGTAGCCATACCATGAGACCTCTCTTCAAGTGTGTCCACAGGGGAAGTTTGGCATGACACCCTAAAGCAGCTTCTCTCACATATATTTAGAGTCAGAGAATTTATAAATAGATAAATGAATAATTCTAAGTTGGTGTTGACCTTTTATAGACATCCTCAGGACTGTTCTCTGCTAAAAA
Source organism: Oriolus oriolus (assembly GCA_013400235.1). Classification (NCBI taxonomy): domain Eukaryota; kingdom Metazoa; phylum Chordata; class Aves; order Passeriformes; family Corvidae; genus Oriolus; species Oriolus oriolus. The sequence goes on from VXBT01009623.1 coordinate 2,046,176, forward strand.
ACATCGCCACAGTTATGTGTTTACAGATCCAGGGGGTTGAAAAAGACAAATTGTGACATTTGGTAGTTGCAGATGAAAGGGGATTGGACGCAAGCAACAAAAAATTCTTACTTTGATATAGTTCTGGCTTTGAGATATGGCAAATGCCGCGGTGGTCAGAAGCTGGAATATGAAAGGCTGAGAGAACTGGGTTTGTTCAGCCTTAAAGACAGAAAACCTCAAGGGCACCCCTAAGGGTACAGAGAAGATGGTGCCAAACTCTTCTCAGATGTGCAGAGTGATGCTCCACAGAGTGGAAAGACAAGAGAAAACAAACACAAGTCGATAGACATGGGAAATTCTAACTCAACACAAGATTATTTTTCAATTTATTTTTTAAACATATGGGTGTTCAAAATTGGAACAGGTCACCCCAAGAAGTTTTTTGTATCTATAACCTTGGAGATGCTCCAAATTTGACCAGATAAGGCCCTGAGCAGCCCTGTTCTTTTTAGCCCTGCTCTGAGTGGGAGGCTGGAAGAGGTGACCTTTGGAGGTCTCTTCTAGCTGGCGATTCTGTGCCTAGCTTGCACATTTGCTGCATTTCACTCGCATTGGATGTCCCCTCAGTTTTACCACTGAGCACTGATCATGTCACAAATAAAGACTGATGCTATTAAGGTTACTGACGGGGAATAATTTAAACAAAAAGAATGAAAACCTGGCATTTGTCTGGATTTTCCACATTTTAGGTAAATGATAGGACCTGCATCTCAGTCTGGAGTCTTGGCAAGGATACAGGGAAATATTTGAAACTCAAACCTTTTCTGACCAGCTGTATTCAGTAACTTTCTGCTGTAGTGTATCCCACTGTGCAGGAGGCCAGAATAATAATGTGTCTGTTCCATTCCTCAGATAGCATTTCCTGCCACTAAGGGACCCTTAGCAAAGTCCCACCACTGTGTGTCTCTTGGCATTCAAGACAAAGACAATAAGCCTTAAATTGCAAAAATTATCTTGAATATCTCAGCTTTCTGCAACCACAAGTTAGTAACTCAAAGACATAGGGAAACATGATGGATTAACATTACAGTATTAGAAGCTCTCATATTTAGCAAGGGCTCAAAACATAATGAGAATGTTAATCTGGCTACTGAAATCTACTACTTTTATTGTCATTTTCCAATCTGCTAAATTGGAAATGGAGATAGTTTAGCTCCAATGCAATAATATCAACTTACAAAAAAAAACATTAAAAAAAATTTTTTTCACCTTCTCTTCTGCAATCCTCTTCTTCTGTGGCTGAATAACTTTCTACACATGAATTATACAGCTCTCATTGGTATATGGAAAGAGGCAACAGCTACCAAATTATTTAATGCTTCTTGTGCTATGAATAAAGTATAATTTTAAAGGTTTTTTTCTTCCTTCTTAAAAAGTGGAAGAAGAAGAAATAGCAAGAGAAAAAAATACCTAGCATCTCAGTTTTGCCTAAAGCATGATAATTTGATTTCCTTAGATATGGTTTTAAAAAATAGAGACTTAAAAAAAAAAACCACAATACCTTTCTTTCCTCCAAGTAGCAAAGGGGAAGTAAAATCAGTGTAGATAAGAAATGAAAACTGTATGAAAACAAAAATGTTTTGCAGCAGATTCCAGATCACATCTTCATCTATAAAAATAATTGTCAGTGCAGCAAAGGAAGCTACTCCAGTTGACTTTACCAGAGGATACAGTTGTGTGTTTTCACCACACTCGTTACCCTCAGCTCAGCTCAGGTCACAGAAGTCACAAGTGACATGGCTACAGAAACCTCAGCTATAGCAAAAGGGCAGTGTCCGACCCACTGGCGAATTAGCTTGTGTTTATTGCTTTGCCTGACATTCTACAGCTGATTTCAATGAAAACATTACCTGACTTATTAAATTAATATACACACTGCTGATGCATATTTCCCAGGTAGTATCTGACATCTATTAAAAATATATATGTGCAGATATTACCCCTATATTTTCTTAGGAGACACTGTAATTGATCAAGTGGGAATACACTTAGTCATTTTCATGGCTTTACTGGACATCTTAATCCTCATAGGTATAAATTAGAGTGGCAGATATACTGGAGCTTTTCCAAGTTTGTCTTCGAAATCATGAGCTGCTCAGCAAAAGTGATGCTGCTACTGATTTTGAACAGAATATATACTGGGGGCATAGACCAAAAAATTCCAGAAGCTTGGAGATAAGCATTTGTGAGTCCACCTCCTCTGGTACTGTCCTCTCACTCGTTCATACACTTGTACGTATTACAGTCTTAATTTTAGTGCCTTTATTTTTGCTTGCTTTCCACTAAGCAAAGCTCCAAAAGTGTATTAAGGGCATAGTGAAACTGAGAATTAGTTTGCTATTCCATCTTCTATTTTTGTCTTGTAAATAAAGCCTCCCATGAAAATTAAAAAAAAAAAAAAACAAAAACAAACAAAAAAGGCAGAAGAATCTGGCTTAGAGATGTTCTTCTATAAGTGAAGGCCCTACTTACACTGAGATTTCAAACTTCATGTTAAATCTGCAAGTGCAACATTAGCCTTAAGGGGAGAAAAGAGGCTTAGGGAAAAAAAAGAGCAGCTAAATTGGGCAATGCCTCCACCACTCTCTCATAGCCCATTTGTGGAAAAGAAAGCTCCAGCTGCAGTAATGAAAGCTCTGACTACAGAAAGAGAGCTGTTGTTCTAAAGCCCTGAGCTGATGTGTTAAGCTGCACCTTGACTCACACACCTATTTATATCCTACTTAAATATGTCTCCAGTAATTTTGCCTAGTGCAGTGTTGTTGTTGCTTCCTTTTGAAACAATCAAATGTACAATAAAATGTTTAATGAAAGGATGAGAAGTAAACCTTACATGGCTCATTTTTTGAATTTCATTGAAATGCATCCATGCTGTGTACATGCAGCTTCTGCACTGGGCACGAGCAGGCAAAAAGGTACTGATCAGAAATAATCATGAGGCAACCAACTTGCAATTCTCTATTCAGGTATAGAAAATCTGGAATTTAACATCAGTCACTTGTGTATGCTTGTGCTACAAGTGTATAATTCCCAAAGAGTTTACAAAACTTCTACAAGGGCATGGGATACAAACCAGCATTTTTAAAAGATATCAAAGAGAAATACCACTGCTTGGAAGCAGATGGACAAAGATATAGTCCTTTCTTATTGAAAGAACAAGGACATGATACAAAGCTTTAAAAATGCCAGCATGTCTTGCCCATCACGCGGACGAGAAACGCTGGTGGGACAACTTGCAGAATGTTTTCTTTATGGTTGCAACTGGCTTTAACTGACAGATTTTAAAGCTGGTATTTAGGGAAGAGATGCTGAAACACAGAATTCTGTGGAAACCACGGAGCCAAAGAGAAGCCCAGTTAGTGCTCATTCATGTGGCTAAATTTCAACTTCTCAGGTTCAGGAAGAACTGCCAGCCACATGAGGGAATCTTGACGTATGAAATGTTTCAAATACCGTGCTCCTTCTCCTTTATGCTCATCCTTAAAACTGCAGAAAAGCTTTTCCAATGTAAACACTCCGATGCTCCACACACCCACTCACAGGGCAGTATGGGCACTGTCAGTATTTAGCCTGGCTTGAGCTCCCAAGGATTACACTTACCTAAAGGGGAGCTGTAACAGCACTGTAATGCAGCACAAGTGAGGCATGTTTGTGTATATAAATCTCAAATTCCCATCCAGTCCCACGTTCTCCTCCACAGAACTGAATTAGTCACAGAATGCGGATGAAGTGCAGAGCAATGTCCTTTCACAGGGACAGCACAGCTCTGCCCAAAGGCCTGTGCACCACAGAGCAACAGTTTTAACACGCCAACACTCTTCCTATTTGTAGGCTAAGTTAAGACAGAAGTCCGGCTGGTTTGACTTGTAAAAAATCAATTATTGTCCCAAATTTCCTGATGTTTCAGTAAATATTGGAGAGGTAATAAGTGTGCTTTGTTAGTTAGGTTTGATTGTTAAAAACCCCTGCACAGGTGAGCAAAAAGCATCCTTCAGATTAAAGAGTGTGCAGTTTGGATGTTGAGCACATAACTGCGTCTCCTCTGGGCCCCAGCCCACAGCAGACCCAGCACATGGAGCTGCCCTGGGGCTGAGAACTGCTGACAAAACAGCTGCCCATGGACCTGCTGCTCCTGGAGCTGATCCCGAGGAGGGACTGCAGCTAAAACCTCCTCCCTGAGGCCATAAACACTGCAAGCCAGGAACCATGGCAAGAAATCATTTATACTCTTTGTTTAGGTCCAATTCCTATACCCAAATTTTTCAATTAATTTAGTGTTAGAGGACATTTGTTTGCAAAAGAAAAATGCTGCAAAGGTCTCTAAAATAACAGTAGGAAGATTTACATTTAAACATGTGCTAGAAATCTTTTTTTCTGGTGAGAACAAACTTAAGAGTAATTAATTTACATTGTGAGAGGATGTGGAGAGTAGCTGCTGATTTTGCAGCTCCTGCGTGTAACCCAATTTTGAAGAAATATCTAAAGCAGGGACTTCACCTGAATTACTGAGAGCTGTTTGGCTTAGTTACTGCTAAAGTGTTACCATCACAGCCAGACAAGGTTGCTGGTTTTCCTTTTTCTAGTGAAGCTTTTCAAATCATCATATTAAATAGAGATTATAATGTCTCTAACTGTGTTAATTTAATGGTAAATTTAATCTTAAATATGCAGAGCAATGCAGTTCCACAAGAAAAAAATAATCCCTAGAGCCTTACCTCAGGTGTTTCTTTGAAAATATTATTATTTATCTTGTTAAAGTTGCTAGAAAGTTAGCCTAAATGGACCCACAGATAAACAAATAAAGACAAAAATGCAAGCCTGTGTCAACACAGTGCCCCAAACCCATACATATTACATGTTTTGGTGAATGCAAATAGATCATTTTATTGAACAGTGTCAATTTGCACAGCATTATACACTTCAGGAGCTGGCTTTTTGACACACTGCTATTTTATATGCTGTTCCTACTGTCAGATGAAAATCACTCTGAATACAAATAAAGAATAAAACATGCAATCTCATTAGACATCTCACCCATGAAATTGTAATGATAATTAGTCTTGTAAAGCTAAGTGAGTAAAATTTTTATTAATTTTGCATCCATTTTTGTGAGCCCAGGTACTCATATCTTCTCAACCAAAGCAAGCCCATGAGCACAGGACCAAGATGTAAAATACCAATATCTGTTTCTTCTTCATCTTGTGCTCCTAGGAACCAAAAATTCCCCTCAGCTGGTTTGGTCAAGGCTTGTCAGAAGTTTCTGGGATTGTAAAGAAGGCCCAGGGTGGGAGAGGTGGGGGGATGCACCACTACAATCTGGGGAAATCTGGAAGTATCGGGGTAGAAGTGGGAGAGCTTTCCACACACATTTAGTACTGCTACTTTTGAGAACATAAAAACCCTAAAACTATACAAACCATAAAATATTTAGACATATGTTGAGACCTTTTTAGTTACCTTTCTTGCCAGGGAGTCTGTTCAGGTAGCACAAGCTCAGGGCTTCTCCACTGCAGATTAAACTGAAGATAATCCAGCTGTTTATTTGTTTAGAGCATGATGTGTACAAATCCCACAGAAACAAATGCTTCTGAAAGACAGAAAAAAATTTTGGTTGAAAATTCTGTACTCAGTATTTCTTCCTCAGAAAAACACTAAATAATAATAAAATTTAAATTTTTTAATTTAAAAAAGTATTTAAAATTATTAAATTCAATACAAAATTCAAACTTTCATAGAATTTCGTAGCCCCAGCACTGGGGCTATGAACACTGGGTTTAAAAAACCAGTCTATGTTTTAAAACCCAGTACTATGTATGCACCACCAGTATCAGAGGTATTTATTACAGAGCATGGATTTCCAGGAAAGCAAACATTGCCGTGAAAACTGCATCATGCATTCCCAAAATAATTCTATCAGTTAGTGGGATGAAAGGTGCAGAGTAGTTTAGAATGATATATAGACCAGGAGACTTTGGTAAATCAAAGAATATGTCAAGTAGCCTCCCTTAAAAGAAATCATTCAAACTGATTTGTTCTTGAGCACAGACTGAAAACTGACTAAGGAACTATAAACAAAGAAAGAATGACAAACGACAAAGTATCAGTATTTAGGTACCCAGACACTTTTGGACTGGTTTTATTGCTGGACTTCTTTTATCTCCTTAAGCCAAGAGAGAAAACTGGATGAAAAGCATTATTATATAGGGAGGAGTCAGGGGTATTTATCCCACTCATCTGGAGAGCCCTGTAACACAAAGCATAGCAAACAGTTCCTTTACAAAGCATAGAAAGTAATGAGTTGCATTTGTGAACAGAGTGAAAAATAAGAGGCAGCGTTTCTGTAATGACACGGAGAACTGAAGATGTAAACAGAACTCAGTCTGATTTTGCTACAGTTTTTCCACAGTGAATCAGCAGCGCAGAGTAGTGGGAAATGAGAAGGTGTAAGCTGTTGATGCTTCACGTGGACAAATTGAACACAACTTGAGAACCCATGAAAACATTTCACAGGGTGCTAGAGAGTAATGTTGTCATTTAGTCTGTCTTGTACCTGTTGTGTGTCCTTGGTCACTTATTTTCAAGGCTGCATTTCGCTGTGGGGAAATGGGGGGAAATACAGTGTTTCTACATGAGTGGGGATCCAGGACTTTTCTGTCTGTCTCTAGCTGGGAGTGGACAATGTGAACAAGGGCCCCCCTCAGCAGTGCACTTTAATGATGGGTGCAAGGGCGAGCATAATTCAGGTAAAATGATGCACAGGTATGGCCACTAAAAATAAACTTGAAAAGTGCTGCACTTAAATTTGTGTTCAGCTGCTGGGATGCTGGGAAGGGACTGTTAATCATACAGAAGGGGCATTGCTTGGCTACGAGCTAAACAAAGAGAAGCACACTGACCTATGGAATATGTGATGCACTTGGATCTTGAGACAAACTCAGCCAGGTACCACTGGGATTTCCCTCATGTGGTGTTTCCCTACCACCATTGTGACAAAACCTCAAGGCTGTCATGCAAGGCAGTGTGTCCCAGTGTGTGACAAGCGACTCTGCCTTCACACCGCTTCAGCTCCCCAGAACAGCCTGACAGGAGCCCTGCATTGGTTTGGAGGGGCTAAAGGCTGGGCTAAATCTGCAAGTGCAAGGACTCCTGCAAATAGAATTAAAATTTCTTCACCCTTTCTGTCCTCTTTTCCTCTGAAACTTTGAGGAGGTACCAGGAGTGCACAGAATGTGTATCGTGATTTTGATTTTGAGTGTTTACCCTGGTTCAGTCGTGCTGCTGAAAAGAGGCATCCTTGAAACATTTATTACTTTATATGTGTGGAATCTCATTTGCAAAGGTGTTCCTGCAGCTGAAGCCTTTCTCTGTCTCTGAGCACAAATGCAAGTGAGAAAAGTGGCGTATGAGACAGAAAGGAAGAGGAAATGAAGTTCTAGAGTTGGCTTAAATAAAACCTAATCCAGTCTAAAGGCTGGAAATGGCAAAGCAATGATGATTGTTGTTATACCTATTTATATGCATGTAAACAATCTCAGGAATAGTGAACGATCTTCTGAAAATATTTTGTCCTGATGTTTCCAAGAAAATTAGCAAAAGGTTAAAATATGGAAAATCAGGAAAATTAAATTTATATGAAAAAGGTCTGCAAAATATTTTCTTATTGACAGAAATGTTTTATTTATACGGTTTTGGTGAAAAGTTAATTCATTGCTACTGCCAGTTCTTTCTCAAATGCCCTGTGGCTAAAAGAAAAAGAGAATGTTATCTGGCCTCCAGCTTTTCTGTGAGTGCATGATAGATTTGCTAGAATCCTACCATTAAGCCTAATTTAACAGCCAAAAGTTGGGGTGGTGGTGGGATGCAGATTTAGAGACAGACAAAGGCTGCAGCTGCAGAAACACCTTTGCCACTGAGATTCCATGGAATGCTGAACCATTTCACAGAAGCATTCAGTTTGCCAGTTTCAGTAGTGTTCAACAGGTACCAAATTGCAAATGACATTTTATGTTTAATTTGTCAGAGTAACCTTAGGAAATAGGTCAGGCTTTCACTGCACTGACTTCTCCAAACATTAACACCTTCCCTTATGCATCTGTCTTCACCTAAATAAGAGAGAAAGCAGTTGCTGGAGGAATTTCACATCTACAGTCTTGCATCTCCTTCACACCCAGGCTGAAAAAATCTTACCTATAATTAAAGAATTCGTCCAGCTCACAAAAGATTTTAACACAACTTCTTCAGTCTTGACTGATTTCAGAAGTTTTATTGAAGCTGCAAGAAAATTACAAAGTCAAGTCACATACTTAATTCACCACATTTTCCACCTTACTTCATTTTAATGCCCCAACTTGTTTACAGCAATACAATCCTGTTTAAAGTGGAAAAAAAAATTTCTATATTCACTGTAGGAAGTCAGTGATAAGCAGAAAAATAGGTATTAAATTCTCTTTTGCCCAGTTTTTATCACTGAATACCACCTTTCCTTTTGGGAAGTACCTTTCCAAACTACAAGTCCTTTCCTCAGACTTTGGTAAATGTTTATAGGGGGAATTGATTACATTTTCCCCTACTCTCTTACCAATTTCTTATGTCACCTGAGATCTTAAATGCCAGGGGATAAAAAAAAAATCTCTTTTTGCCCTTCCACCAGCAAATCACTTTCATCCCTTGTTATTTCACAGTAACCAAATTTAAGGTGCATTTGTTGTAACTTCCAGTATTGAGTTTTCCTCACTTATTTGTCACTGTTATCACATACATCCCAAATAATTTAGAAGGTAGGAAGTGTCCAGGACAATCTGTTTCCTAATTGTTTGGAGGAAGAAACAACTTTGTTATTCAAGTGCATTCCCATAAACCTTGGCAGAATGGTTCCCAGCCTTCTAAATCCTGCTAGAGTTTGTAAGCCCTCTGTAGCCTGTGGCTGCAAACTTCTCCCTTGCCACAAGTGAGGCTCTCTGCTGGCACAATTCCCTTGATTTCTCTGGATTTAGCTTAGCAGCAAATTTGCCCTCTCTATGTTTTTGTCCGTTACTGAAACTATATTAAAAGGCTAAAGTCAGGGTTTCATAGCTGGACATAATCCAGGGAAATGTGATGTTACATGATGAAAGAATCTGCACCCGAGGCAGCAGAAGCACTGCTGGCCTGACGAAAGCTGGTGGTGTCAAATATTCCGAGTTTAACGGTTCAAGGTTGTTTCCTTACTCGGGATGATGGAAGTGGCAGTGTGACAGTTCAGACAAATATTGAGTTATTTTCCACAAAGAAGAGTTTACACTCCTGTCACATTTAAACTTAAGTAGGAATGTCTATAATTTCAGTTGTAGGCCTTGTGTCTTTAAAAAAAGTGTGCTACTCTTTTCTGTTTTCAGGATTTAATTTTTCAGACTAATTTAACAATGTGAGCAAAGCAAAACAAGCAATTAGTTAGTCATCAGTTACTGTAAATCAGCACGGACCTTCTGAAGACAGTGAAGTGATACCACATCGGTAACACTGGTGACTTCTCTCCATTTTTATTACTTTTAAACTTGAGGGGTTTTGCATATTTTATCATCATAAAGGAAAATAAATTTTTATATATTTCATTTTCTGTCCTTGACATCAGCCTTACATTCCAACAGTGAAATTTGGAAAAAGATAATATACATTCTATTTTTTTGTTTGGTTTTGGGGTTTCGGTGTTTCGGGTTTTCTCCTTTATGTCAATAGCACACAAGTCATATTTATCTTCCAAATATTAAGGTGGGTTTTAAACGTGTTGTAATCTAAACTTAATTTTTTAGAGATAAATAAATTGGTAATTATCTTTCCTAATGAAATGTGCTGTAATTTCAGTTAGCTTTTAAATGGGCCATGACTCATATTTAAAAGGACCATTGCATAAATGCCTATTAGTTGCAGTTTAATGAGTTAATGCCCACCTCATTTTTCCTGACTCCTTCTACATGACTCTACCAAACTCCCTTCCTTCAGATTAGGATGAACACCTATAAAATGAAATTAGTGAGCATTGTAAACAACAGTGCATCACTTGCCTGTAACAAAACAGCAAATAAAAACAATCAACACATGGAAGTGGCAGAATCACATAGAATTTACCAGCTGATGCCCAAAAATAATGACATTGTTCTCATGGCAGTGGTAAAGTACCAGTGTTCACTGCTAATAACTCTCCCAGGGCCCCTCTCTTTGCAGGGACCATTGCTTTGAGTCATTACCATGCAATGGATTTGCAATGGTGAGGAACCAGGATCAATCCCGTTCTGCCTCTCACCTCACCCTTTCCACTAAAGAGGCAAAATTGCCCGTGTTTAATGACTTCCCTCTTCCAGCAGCTCAGGAAGAACTTTGCATCTCCCTTAATTACTGTGGGCCTTGATTTACTTGGTTTGCAAAGCATGAGGTCTCACTGAAGAAAATGAGGATTTGAGTTTATATCCAAAGTATTTTGCTAATCAGAGCTGGACTCCAGCATGTGCATGTTTGCTTGGATTCTATCTCTAGCACTGCACCCCTGTAAGGCATGCACTCCACAATGTAATTTCACCAAGTTCACGTCCCGGTTTTCACCCCTATGAATCCCAAACACATCTTATCTCACACACTGCACAGGAAGGATGTCACCCGTGTTCATACATGCAGATATGGACAGTGACTTATCACTGAACCTGGAGTCCTCTCCAGGAAAGCAAATTCTCTGCCAGCTGAGAGAGCTGCTAAGGAGGTGGGAGATAAAGTGGATCCCTGGTGTAGATAAGGTATTTCCGTTACAACAATGTTTCTGCGACTTGATACACATTCTTCTAAACTTCTAATTTATTGCCATTATTGTTTCTTATTCTTCACTGAATTTTAAAACTGCAACATGAGGAAATTGAAAAGTTCATGACAGAAAAATCAAGCCTTAAGTGTATTCATCACAAAAACAACTTCATCCCTTGGTGTTTTATGCTCCAATTCAAACAACACATCTGTTCATAATTGCATGCATGACTCGGTAAGATTACTACAGGCTACAAATTTATGTCTATGAGTAGTGGGAATATTGGAGAAAGACAAGGGTAAAGCATTTGAAATGTGAAGACCTTTTAAACAGTATATATAAAACACTATTTCAGACTCCAAGTTATATTTTTTAATGGGGTTTTTTTCCTAATTCAAAGCCAATCTATTTTCTGTACCTAAGTCTGATAATATTGATGGTCTACCATAAAATTACTCTAGAGAAAAGAAACTTTTTTTAAAAAAACTTTGTATTTTAACCTCCAAGTAATCAGTGCTTAGATAATCACCATAAATCCCAGTTTCCAGAACAATATATGCCCAACTTCCTCTGGAATAATTATGGTCCCGTATTGTTCCCTACTAAAAAAAACCCCTTTAACACATACGTCTTGGGTCTAGCACTTCAAAGTTTATTCTATCTCACCTTAAAGCTAAAAAATATGGGGGTTTTTCAGTCCATGATACTGAAATATTGTTGAATTTATAGCTCTTCCATCAGTGCTGTATAAAATCCTTCTCCCCCCTAAAACTACCTACTCCTCCCAACATCCAGTGGTATGCCATGTGAATGGCAGTTGTCTCACATGGTACACTTCCAGAAGACATTGAGTAGAATGGAACAAAAGCAGTGGAAAGCAGCTTGTATTCTGAGCAGTATGAATATCCTGGAGAAAGAGCGAGATGGGAACTCTCTCCAGGCAATTGAGCTTGAAGATTGTGCCTCTGACTAGAAAGGATAAATACCAATGGCTTTCAGCAAGGACTCTGCCTTGACCCAGGAACTCGATATTGTAAAGCTTCATTGCATTTATCATCCTCTTCTTTATTTCAAATCAACTATTTATATTAATGCACGAGGAGGAATTTACAGAGCTCATACACTCCCAAATGAAACACAGCAATCTGATGTTAGGGCAGTGCTATGAGTTAATAGCATTGAGCATTACTGTCACTGACTTACCACGATGGGGAATTTTTTCCCTCTTTATAAACACCTCGCAGTTCATGTTGTTCCACATTATACCTCTAATACCTCTTTATCGTAAGGAACTTTCTGGCTGTATTTCTAGCCAGGATGTTGCACAATATAAAGTTCTTTGACCAGAACAAAGAATGAGACTTTCTGCCCTGGGCTTTCCATCTCTTTGCTTTCCAGCCATTTACAGAAGTGTTTAGATAGAGTGAGATCCTCTCTCCCTGTGTGACTCTCATGCCCACAGCTTCACTCACTGCAACAACATTCTTGTACCAGACTGTAAAGACCTGAAAATATGCATCCATTACATTTCCTGATGACTATTCCAGTTCTAATCAATTTAACTTCTTGTTACAATGAACTTGGGGGTATCCAAACACCTCTTTCCAGTTTTACAGGACCAGTTGAATTTGCTGAACCGAAAAGATATTCCTACCATGACCTAGCATTGCACTGACGGGCAGCGCACATCTACATGAAGTAACACATGAGATGTCCTGACGCTCCTGGGACAAGGATTATTTCCCTGGTTACTTTTCCCAGCAGGCAGGTAGGAAATCAAACCAACTGAAAATGGTCCTGCCAAATCTAAACTAAAAAAGAAAAATTTTGTTGGAAAAAAAGTGAGAAATGTTTTTAAAAAAGAAAAGTTCTTATTAAATTTCCAGAGCATCTGTTAGTGAATAAGAATAATGACACTTGTAAAAGGATTTTTCACTGCTTCCCGAACAATTCTGTTCAGCCCTGTAAGGGCAGCTCAATGTATAAGGCTGAATCACTCAAAGCAGTATTAAGACCTCATTGCTTTTGTTCTGTCCATACCTTATTCTGTTTCCTCAGAAGAGAATGGGACCACTGAAAATTAAAGCTAAAAATTAGCTAAAGAATCCTGCAGGGATAAGAGATTTTTTTTTTTTTAATAAAGGAAGTTAAGGCTAAAATTGAAAAATCTGCAGACAACTTGAGAAGATTCACAGCCTAATAAAAAGCTCCATTCAGGACCAAAGTTTTTATGTCCTTGAAAATGCTTTTGTAATGCAATAGATGGCTTTTCCACTTGAGTAACAGTACTTGCCCTTTCACTTAGCCTTGTCAAGGATTTTTAGTATTCCCAAACACTGACCAAATCAATAGTTATTCAATCGTACACATGATTAGTGCAGTATGGACAACAGTGTTTTGTGCCTTTTAATGTATTAGAGAGCAAACAAAGAGAGATTTGTTAACCCCTATAGGCACTATTACATTTTAAGCTCAAATATATAAACATGCAAATGACATTCTGATTTCCTAAAATATCAGCAGAGGTGTATCACTGAGCTGCTGAAGATGTCAAGCAGCCATTAATACATTTTAAAAATATTATCTCTGTATAATATAAGAAATCATTGCTTTTAAGTAGATAAAAAGCATTTCAGAATTATATGAGAATAATTTCCATAGCTAATAATAATAATGCTTCTCAGGAATTCAGCTCCCTGATTCTACAACTTGAAGAGAGCAGAATTCTTCACAAAATCCTGCCTTAGCTTTATAACTCTCTCAGATCAGCAGTGTTACTCCTTTATAGCAAAATGCTTGAACATTTGCATTCCCAGGCTTAAAGTCATCCATTTTCTAGATCTGATTTTGATCCATTACCTGCATTTTAGCAAGTGCAAGCAGGAGCACACAAAAGTTAAACAGTGTTTATAAAGCCAGACTGTGTCAGAGAAAGTACTGAATCCAAGATGTCTAATTCCAGGACTCCTTCTGTAAGTCCTTCACTTGTAGTTATTAAAAAGGAAATAAAATTATTTGAGCTTTCTCCTCCTCTTAAGCACTTTATGCATTGCTTTTCCTGGGTGCAGAGCCTATAAAAGACTGAAATACAAGGTATCCAAAGGGTTTATCTCAAATGAGCACTAAATTAATGCTAAAGTCATCACATAATCTTGTACACCTATAGTCTAAAGGTTTAGGTTTCAATAACATTTAAGATGCCTGGAAATACAAATGGACAGTACCTAGAAGTCAATGAAGCTGCTGATCTGAAAGGGCAACCTTCAGAATGGGATCAATGTTTCATGCTGCGTTATAAACATGACTGTTGTTGCCTTTCTGTCTGAGGTAGGCCTGTATTAATCAGAAACAGGAAAACAAACAAGCAAGTATTTAGCAACATGAGAAACAAAATCCACTTTTGTTTAAACACCTGTTTTTTAGCAGCAGTAATAGGCTTACAAAACAACTCTTTCAAAGGGTTTATCCGTCCTTCAAGAAATTAATATTATACCACTGTTTGAAAATACATTCTGCTCTTAATGTGGCTATTTTACGTATCTAGGTTGCTGTGCATCCAAGGCCACATACCATGAAGCTAAATTAATCCCTGTCAGAGTAAATGAGCCCAATTTCTTCCACCGTGGATGAACTTTGGGTTAGACCATGTTTTCAGGGCGGAGTGTGAGAATGGATAAAACTATGAGAGCTGATTCAGACATCCAGTGTCTGTTCCCACTTCTATCAGGACTGTATTGTATGGCCTTAGGCAACTCCTACCCTCACCGTGCTTTAGTTTCCCTAACATGTAAAGATTGCTTTGACTGGGGAATGTAAGGCACAACGAAACCACAAATAACTGCAGATGCTTGTGATAATTTCCCTTTGAACTGGGTTATTTACAAAAAGCAGTATCATATATAGTAGTCAAGGGATGAGCATCTCCAGTTTTCAATGCTGAATAAGATCAAGCTTACAAATAAAATTCCTGTTATCCATTAAGAATATCTTGCAGACTCAAGTTATGAGTTTCTGTGACTAGCTTCCACTGCAATATCTCCTTCTCGGACTCAAAAATAAATTTGGCTCTTGGTCATGCCGTAAATAACCCACAAAACCACATTCTTAACATTGGTAATACTGTAAATTAACTGAATGGAACACAACCAGTGGCAAGGATGTACGTAATGAAACAGGACTCTTCACATCAGAATTAACTTGCTGTCTTGAAATCCATATCCATATGTAAATATCTTTCATCTTGTTACACAGAATGCAAGCAGATAACAACATTTTACACATTCATGTTTTAGTGGTGTTCTTGGTAATACTTACAAAAACCTCAACAAAAAGACCATTTTAGTCGTTATATACACTGTGAAAAATACCCAGCTTCTTCTAATGGAGAGAGGCAAATTTATCCTATGCAAGGAAGCTGGGGCACTGGGTATTCCAGCTACAGTCAGCTGAACTATGGATACACCTCCTGCTTCCTGCTGTGACTCCCTCCCTTTATCACTGTCTTTGCAAAATGCACAGAAATGCAAAAAAATAAAGAAAAAAACCCAGTCATATACCAGAGTGGAAATTTAAATGGATGCATTGACATGGGCAAATGGACAACTTTTAAATTGTGATTTATCTCTCCTATATGTCCATGTGCCTTCCCAGGACCAGCACTAATGCACTGTTAACAAGTGTTCCATCATCTGATTTTAAGTTCACTGGGAAACTGAATCAAAGATTTGGGCACAAGCCCTGACTCTGTAAGTCTTTCTATGCAACAAAATGGAACAAAATTGTTCAGGATTTAAACATTATAGATGGTTAATTTTCTTAAATTATTTGTTTCAGTATAAACTTACAAGTTTTTCTTATTGTTGCAGGGTGTTTTTCTGACCTTCTCTTACCAGCCTTTAAAAGCAGAAAGACCTCTCCATCTTAGGAGAGGTTCTGCTTGCATCCACAAAATGAATCAATAACAGTGAATCAATGAGAACTTTTGTATCATTATTATTATTCTACCATAAATAACAATTAAAAGCCCTGTGAATGACAAGAGCTGAAAATAGCAGTAAGGATTGAAACAAAACAGCAGGTGCTCGCTAAGAGCTGTTCTGTTCAGCTGGTGTTCACAAGTGCACATAGGCAGCACCATTCGCAGGCTTTGATATTAAAGAGCTGAGGAGACAAACACACACAACAGATGCCAGCAGAAATTTTACTGTCAAAGCAATACTTCACAAACAGTATTAGGATCTATTCTAAAGACGTTCAAATTTATAATTGCCACTATCAAAAGAACTCATGATTACCATCCAGTTAATCAATTATAGAAATCTGTTTTGTCACTTCTAGTGTCAATCCAGTCAAAAATATCTGTTAGCAGTGAAACGCATCTCCTGCCACAGAACCGTGCTTAATGTGAGCAGGTTTCAGTAAAATGTGCTAAGCAAGGCACATACAGAACACGAGCTCCAAACCTGGGGGTCGTATGTTGACACAAAGAGCTGAACAATTCTCAAAGCTTTAGCTTTGCAGGCGCTAAAAGGAAATGGATCTTGGATCATTTCTTGGGGTTACGATGCACAGTCCTTCTGACTAAGGAGCTTTTGGCAGATTTCCTTTGGAAGAACATCTCTGCTGTGTTTCTCATCCCTCTGTACACATAAGCCCAATTATGCACAGCCCTTTGTGAGCAAGCCTCTTCTGCTGCAAGAAAAGCTCCGTTGTGGCTGCCAATTTCCTCTTACCTTCCCTACCCACTCAGCACAGCACAAGATGGCAGCTCCAAGCAGCCAGATCCCTCTCTTCTGTTGTCTCCAAGAGAAAGCGGATTCTCTCCTGCAGGAGCTTTACTGGCCTACAGCATTGCTCAGAGCCATCTAAGCAAATGGCTTTAGCCAGAGAAACAAAGCCCTTACACAGAGCAACAAACATTTCACAGCGAGAGGAAACTGGCTGAGAAAAACCGTGTGAGCATTTGAGAGGGTGCCAGCTTATGCAGCAGAGGAAAAAAGACAAAGAATCATCCTAGGAAAAGATGTGAGAATAAAGGACAGAGCACAGGAAAGGTGCCTGTACGGGAGGAAACTGAGAGGCATAACTGGAATGTGAAAAAGATGCATGGTATGGGGTTGGTTATTCATGGCAATATAAAGAGCACAGGAAACAAAAGAAACTGAGCCCAGAGGGTTCTCCTCAAAACGTAATTTACTGGACTAGTGCTGCTTAGAAGCTGACAGATAGCCTTGCAGCCATGGTTCATTCTGAGCCAAGCAACTGTTTTCCTAAATAAAAGTACTGGTGTCAACAAGGCTCCGCTCACAGATACTCTCTACTTTTAAACCTCTTTTGATGTGTATGTTTTCTGATGACAAATTCAGTCTACATGCAAGGTCCTGAACATCTATACTGTTCTAGAATCAGAGATACTATTTAGAAATTAATCCTTACAAGGTCACAGTAGAAATAAAAATACACCTCCACGAATTTCACTGAGTCAATACCACAGGCACAAATGACAGACTAAAGCACCTGCTCTTTCTTGCATCAGAATATATTTGTTCCATGTAGAGAAAAGCTCAGAAATTCTTCTTGATTCTCCTCTGGCACTTGATATATTCTTGCACTAATTAAATCTGCCTATGTATCAATGACTTCATCACATAGCCACATGGCCCCTGTGTGCTGATGATGCTTTCTTATTCATGCCTCCTTAATCTCACTTAATCTCTTCTAATCATAGCCTCTTTGATCATATAATGAACAGGCTACCAGTGTTGATGGTGCTTTCAAGAATACCTGAACTGGCCAAAGTAGCATAATTTTTGTTCTTGGACAGCCAAGTTGCTCACTTTCATCACTGTTGATATCACAAAAAGTCATAACGAGTGGAGGGCTTGGAGACAGAACCAACTCAGTGAAAGCCTCTTTACAGCCCTGATGATGCCAGCATTATGATATGCTGTTCTTGCAGGATTTAAATATTAAAAAAAAAATAAGAAAAATTAAAATCTTCAGTCAAAGTTGGATGGCTTTAGGTATACCTTAAAAATCAAAACTGACAGTTTGTGATAAGGAATAACTTACACTTCACACACACACACACACTCCTGATAGCCAAGCCAGAGAATAAGGACTCTAATCTTATTTATATGCAAAAGAGCATTATACAGTCAAGAAAGCCTTTTGGTAGAATGAGTCCAAACTACCATACAGTTTCAAACTATGTTGGCTTGGTTTATTGCCACCTATTCTGAGTGTTATATGCACTCTGAATAACTAATGCAGATTTTTGTGTGTGTCAAAATACATCAACATAAAATTTATAACGGTCTTGCTTTTCCTTTACCATATGTTTCTTATTTACACACACAAAAGTAAAATCACAGCAAAAAATTTTCATTCCATCACCATTTTTATGTGTCTAATTTTCTGTACTTTTCGATGCTTACCTTTATCCCCCATTAGCAATGTTTCGTGCAGCATTGCTCCTGCACTGACACCATGGTGTGTCAGATCACACCGTGATCATGGGGCTGCACAGTTGTCACCTCCCTTGATCTAGGGCACAGATTTATTTGGTCCACGCAGTAGCAGCCAGGTAGTTATGTTTGAGAAGTTCTACTTCGTTATATTTTCTGTTTAGGAAATCTCTTCCTCTCTCTCATTTAGGAATTTCTAGCCAGACATATTGGAGATCCAATATAATTAATAGGCATCTCTGCAACATACACAAGCTTATTTATTACATGAAGTGGTGCCAAAATCTATGTTGCTTCTAGAAAGGTTGACCTATAGAAATCTAAGTTGTACTCAATGTTTTCAGTAAATGTAAGTTCCCTGAAAAATCTTTTTTTGTTGCATGAATATATACATGTCTGCCTTTCATTGTGAAGCCAGAGCAACTTACTTGAAAGCTGTGCAACAATGTTTTTAGTCATTGCTAGAAGCAAACTGGAAGACTAGAAAATGCTTATTAGTTTGCATTGTCTCCCTTTTCTTCAGGCTTATTTTCTTCTCCCTGGCTCTAATACAGGGCAGCAAGGTGGCTGGCAAACTCTGAACATCTACAAACATCACACAGTTAAAGACCTCTTGCAAATTTCCTGAGCCAGAAGCATTACAGGGAAAGCTGCAGGCCTTTCTAACTTCTGTTCAGCCCTGCATGCAATCATACAGAGAGAAGAAAGATGCAAATGTATAGTTTAAAAGGTAGTACAGAGGATGAACTTAGCAAATCAAAGGAAGGTGTCTCAGGCATCACAAGAAACCTGGAGTTCTCCCATTCCCAAGGACATCCACACCTGCTGCTCTTAGACACAAATTAACATGGACACTGAAATCAAAACTAAATGGATTAAAAGAAAAGAAAAAGAACCTTGCCAAATTTTCACAGCCCATATTAATGCAAAGGATTAGAAATGTAACTGTCATCTCAGTCTGTGCCTAGGAAAATCATTATTAATTATAAAGCATGTCTTGTGACATCCCTGACCAACACAGCCTTATTGCAGCATATCTGTACACTGGATGAATTCCCAAGGCAAACAGAAGCACTGTGGGCCATTTTTACCTTCCTCCCTTCCTTTCACAAAATACTCCAATGCACACCGGGTAATACCTTACTCAGAGTATAAAATTACCACTTCAAATGGGTCTGCTTCCCACTCCATGAGAGATACTAACAAGGCAGGAAGAGACACAACAACAGTTAAAACTCACAGGAGAGATTTCCCCCTGATGTGAAATGTCACAGCTCCATTGACTTCAAATAGAGCTATGCCACTGTATCTTGGCTAAGGATGTGGTCTGCAGACCTTGAGCTCTGCAGCAGGATAACTTATCATTCAGACAAAGCTTTAATGTCATCCCTTAGGTTTGCTCTGGAGAGGATATGGAAATTTCAGCCTGCAAGCCAGCAGGAAATCCATGTTTTTACAAGCATGAATTCATAGCAGAACGGCTGAAATGAAGCGCTGAGCTCTGAACAGATCCCTCCATCAGGAGTGATACCACCTGGAACATGCCACAAAACCAGCTCCTCCAGGGCTCCTCCCAGGAGAGGCACAGACTGAAGTGTGAGAAACACAGGGGTGAAAGAAGAGCATTTTCAGAGACCTTATTTCCCAAGAAGAATAAGACATAAAAAGGAAAATGGATTACACGTCAAAACAGCGCTGTAAACATAAAAGGGTAAGAGATACAGCCCTATGGACAAGTAAGATGTTAGGAAATTTAGGAAAGTATATGCTGGGCCTACTTAAACAACACTTTAAAAGCAGAGTTGTCAATCAGGAAAGATAAACCACACTCAAAAATAAAATATTTCTATCTAATGTTGTTCTTAAAGCCTGAAATTATCTAAGAACAATTTCAGGCAAAGAACCATGGAAGAAAAAAAATATATCACTTTTCTCAGTTTATTTTATGCACATTTTGGTACAACTTGCTTAACTGTTCTCCATGTGGGGTCAGTTTGGCACCAGTCCCATGGAAGTTGAGTGCTTTAGCTAAACAGAGGCCAGGACATGATGAAGTCTACAAATGTGTCACGGCGCAGGGATCTTTAGACAGTATGTGCTATAATTAAGAGGCACTGCTGGGCCATGAAAATAGTTACTGTACACTGGCCATTACATTTAGAATTGAAATCATTGGTAGCTTTTGGATGATGTGAGAAGAAAAGTCCTGGAACTGTCTTCCACTTGGAGGATCAGAAGGAAAGCCTTGCCTGCTTTAAAGATAGAATTATTTACATTTCTGAAAAGGAGTATATAATAAGAGGCCTGCAATAATAAAAGATTTGATACTGTTTGATAGTTCTGCATTTCAAGGGAAGGAATTTGGTGATCCAAAACTGATTTCAATTGTATAGGACTCAGAAGAAAGGCTAAGAGCTGAAAGTCAAATAAAATAAGTCCTGCAAGCTCTATTTCATAGGTTCAACAAGTCTAGGCTATCAGCTGGTCCATTTAATTCACTTCACTACCTGCATTTTCATGGTCAAATCCATGCCTTTGCAAACAGCATAATGATGGGAACTCTGAACATCCCAGGGGAGCTGGAGCTTGTCAAAACCCCATATTTCCCTTTCTTTGGTTCAACACACACTTTACTAGAAGATTTGTTGTGCCCTGGAAAGAAAGGGAAGGAACTTTAAAATGTACATCTGCAGAAAATGCATAACTGAGTCAATTCTTTAGTTCCTAAATCAACCCAAATGAGCAGCCCTTGATGACTGGGCACTTTAATTCCTGCATGATGAGGCTGTAAAAATGCACAGTAGCTGGCCCTTGCAGCCCAAATTGCAGCGCAGTTTCAGTACTGCAGCTCCAGAAAACTCAGCAGCTTGCCAAGTCAGTCTGGTAGAAATCATTAAAGTTGGAAAAGATGTTTAAGATCATCAAGTCCAATCATGAATCCAGCGCTGCCAAGTTCACCACTAACCAATGTCCCCAAGTGCCACATCTCCATGTACATTAAATATCTCCAGGGCTGGTGACTCAGCCATTTCCCTGGGCAGCCTGTTCTGTTAGAAAACAGACTGGTTTCCAATGGATGTTTGCCTGGCAATGCAATTCAGTCAGGACTATAGAAAAATGTTGCAATTTCAGCTAAAAAGCATTTTTTTTGAAGAAGCACTGCTCATTCTTGAGTATCTGTGTCTTAGTTAAGCTGAACATTAAATTCCTCTAAGAATAGTTTTGAATTCCACGGTAAATACGACACAAATACTAAGCACAAAAAGACATTTAGAGGATTACAAAGAGGTGTCTGGAACAGAGAGTTACAAAAGCAGCCTCAGCTCTAACTCCACTGATGCTTCACTGACAATCTCTACAATCCTAGAATCCCTGGCTGGATCTTTGTCTCTCTTGTAGCTTATACAGGTTTGCTGTGCACTCTTAAGTAAAACTGTTACTAATTAAGATAATTGAATTTAATGTGAAATTTCCTACTTCTCTTTAAGTATATTTGGGTTTACTTGGAATAAATTAGTCAAATATTTAAAATTAATAAATTCAGAATAACGTATATGTATGTCTAATTGATTACAAATACAATTTTTGCTTCAATTAAAGTACAGGAATTTAGTCTAATAAAATATTTATAAATGTTGATCTTTAACCGATTCTGATCTTTCTGTCCAAAACTATCGTAACTTGCTTTTATCCTCAACCAGAGGTGTGTTTGATTTTTGTCAATGACCAATATAATATCTCAAATGTGGCAAAAACATGACAAAAGCAAACACTTCTGTGAAGATGCAAGGACTTAGAACAACTCTGGCATCTCACTACAATTTAAGGCCCAAATTCTGAAGGAATGCTTAATGGGAATTCTTCAGTGATTTGGTAAATGAGATTGGAAAAGATACTCAGAACCCTCTTTTGGGATAAAAGGCTTATGGCACAGAGTTATGCTCACACAGAGACACTTCCTGGCATCTGGTCCCTTCAGGACCAAAGAGTTCTTCCTAACAGTGCCAGCTGTTGCCTGCCCATCATCCCAGATTTTCAACTGATGTTTCTTAAATCCACAAGAATGCTTATTTTCAGAAAGGTATAACCAAGTCATTTCTCTCCATCTTGAATGTAATGGAACACGTGATAGGATATTAATATAAGCAATTCTATGGTAAAATGAATTATTTACACAATTAATTGCTGAGGTAGAGTAGTTGCTTCATCTTCAAAACAGCAGAGGAGTGCTGAATCAAGTCAGGCACATCCCTGACAGAATTTTTCTAAGGTTCTGACTGGTGGGAAAACAAGCTACCTGTTCGATACCTCAGAGGAGAGAATGAGCACAAGATAAGGGACATGGGATAGAAGTGCAAGGAGTCATGAAGGACACCCTGAAGACACACACAATGAAATGGAGGTACTGGGAAGTCACTGCCAGAAGCTCGGGACTCTGCGGTGAAGTCACTCACAGCAACTGTGTGCTGGATTCTGGTCAAAACCGACACATCACTCAGCTCTCATGGGCTCTTGAGGGCATCTGGCCAAGCATCCAAAAGTGAGGCTTGAGCCTCACTCCAGACACCCACTGAAGGTTGCCTCCAGACGGCCACAGGAGCACAACATTAAACAAGGAAAAGACATAAAGCCAGAAAGTCTCAACCAAAATCTAGATGAAAATGCCAGAAGAGGACAAGAGAATTCCTGGCAAAAGTTGGTGGCTATAATACAGAAAAAATGAGCAGCCTTGGTTGCTGGAGTTCTCCACAGATTGATCTGTTCCCAGTCTCAATACTTGCTCCACTGGATACATTTAAAAATAAAACAAAAATTTACCCTGAAGAAAATTCAATGTTCAACTTTTACGGCAGAGGGTTTTCCTCAATCACACTCCTGAGGTATTTTGATTGTAGAAGAGCCAGATCAATAACATCAACCACAACAGTTTTATTCACTACAAAGCAGCAGGATAAAGCTAAGGGGAAGAGGTAGAATTTATGTTACAATATTAGCCAAGCAGGGAAGCTCTCTACAAACATTTAACCTAAGAGCAAAAATCAGGATTTGGACTTTTCATTTTCCTTTTCTCACACTTGAAAAGAATAAAAGAATCACTCTCTTGCATCTGCAAAGTGTTAGCAATGTTTGTCAATAACAATTCTAAAACTTGTTGAAAGATCTTTACTAACATGCTGTTTCCTAATATCCTAACCCCTCAGTTCTGGTCAGAGACAGCACAGCCTGTGAGCAGACTCAGAGTGGAAAACATCCTCATTCATTACATTGTATGAAAAATCACCCATTAGGTAAATAACCACCACCTTAGCCACAATTTTTAAGGGAAGTTGGGATTACCGTGTCCAAGGCAAATGTGCTGAGCAGAATGGAAGCCACACTGGTGATTTTACTGATTTCTCTCAGCAATTAATATCATTCCACAGATAGTATTAACCATCTTTTTCAAAGATGAGCTCTTGGGAGTAAATAAGATCTTTTGGGATTCTATAGGATAACTATTCTATATACCCCAGAGAAAACAAGATCAGTATTTTCATTCATGGTAGTTTAAAAGAAATTCCTAGAAGAGTAATGTTATTTCTTGTTCTGACACATCGAATAGTAAAGGTATATGAACACTGCAGTTTGTCCTGGTCTTAAAAGTTCTTTTATCGCTATGGTGCTACAGTGTAGACTCTTCATTACAAAGTAAGAGATCATTTGCAAGCAAGTTGAAGGTTAAGAACGAGGCTTGTATTTTAAATGGCAGCAGATTTTGGTAGTTTTCATCAGAAAATATTGTAAACTTAATATACCAACTTAAACATATGCCAAAAAGAACATAACACAAATATTTCACTCTACAGTATTTTAGTTTTGAATATTTGTCAGATATTAATCATCTTTCTTTTTTCCTTCTTATTCTTTAGGCAAAGCGAGAGAATAATGGAATGACACATGGATACAAATGTACAGACTTCTATTCAATCCAAAGCAAGAACGGGGCACTGAATGGGTCATAAATAATTTCACCTGTTTCATATTCCATGAAGTTAAATCTGAGTAGCTCAGAATGAGCTGGCTGCAGCTGACTCCTATGAAACTTCAATATATCTGGTAATTTAAGTCATAATATCTTCAGGCACAGATTAACTCCAAACACTGGGATATATATCATTTAAGTTTGTCTTTAATCTTCCATATTGCTTCCATGCTTCCATATTGTTCCACTGAAAGAATTTGGAGCCTGTCTGTATAATACCTATGAAAGACCTTGAGAAAGCCACAATAATAGGAAATTTTATGCCTCAATATTAACTATAAATCAATGCACAGAAGAGAGAGACATTTTCTGGTATTAAGAAGTGGGTGCAGAAGCATGACTTAAGCAGGAACCAAATGAAGAGGATGAAAGTTATAATGGTGCTCCATAATCAACACAGCTGTGCAATAATTTGATTTTCATTATAATGACGCTATTTAGACATGCCGTGCATATTGAAGATTGAGCACGGTACATAACTATTGATTAGTTATAACCCATTTGTATTTTATGTTTATTTCATCTGACAATAATTATCATACATTTGCACTAATTAATTCATCATCTTTTGTTACTGGACCTGAAAGGTAACTAGCAGAAAAGAAAAGCAGAAGGCCCTCTGAAGCAGAAATATTATTTACAATATAATACTAGAATGATGTGGTTTGCTTTTTTATTTTTGTAACACAAATAGGGGCAAATTATATTCTATCTAAAATTTACTTGGAATTACTAGGAAATTGCTCTCTAAAGCATGCTGAAGTGCAATTCAGCAAATAAGCTGATGAGATGAATATTGACCTATCATTAAGTGTTAATGTTAACAGTCTTGCAAAATCACTGGCCATTTTGGAACACGTTTTAGAAACTGTGCAGAAGATTGCCTGTCTTTGGAAGTACAAGTTCTTACGCTACAGATCTCATACAACAGTGTATTGAAAACTTTATGAAATGCAGCTGTATAACATCTTGTGAACAAAAGTTTGTTCCCTACACAGAAATAAGAAACCTTGTGTTTTTCCTGCTGGATGGCTTCAACAGCCAATAACACAATTACTGTGCAGGACTGGTAGGGAAAGCCTGTGCGTGGTGCAGGCAGCCCTAAGCCAGAGCCAGATGAGGCAGAGGCCAGGAAAGCAGAGACATGTCAGCATGGAACTGCTTGTGAGCCTCAGCAAGGGATGCAATGCACTGAACAGAAATACTCATGTGCTGCTGTTTGCAAAATCTGAGCTTGTAACATGGCACTGCTGGTGTGTGCAGCAGAACCCACCAGCCTGCAGGTGTGCTGGAGACACAAGAGATGCTCCACTCTCCTTGGGAATGCAGCTAAAAGGGATCAAGTAAGGCAGTGCTAAAAACACTGGAAGGTGTATATAAGTATTTGAGCCTTTCCTCTTTGAATACACACATGACATGCCCATTCCTTCGCAGGCATCCCCAGATGGCAGGAAATTGGACGCTGCTCTCTCTGTTGAGCTCTGCAGGTGTAGGCAAGCAAGGGGAGGCAATAAGAAGACAAGGGAAGCCAGGTGTGATGCTGGAGGTGAGGTGAGTGTGCTCTGGTGCACCCAGAGCTCCTGCATGGGGTACTGAGGGAGATGGGGGAAGCACAGCCTTGCCCTTGCCTTTATCAGTCCCAAGGCCCATGCATGTTTAGTCCACATCTTGCTTCTGTGGGAGTGATCAGATGGTTTTCAAAATGTGAAAGGTTCTAAAAAAGGTTCAAAGTTCCTGTACATTACATTCACATTCCTGGCTGATAACTGAAAGAAACTGCAAAACTGTATTTATTTTGCCAAATACATATTTTATATATTTTACGAATTAATGAAATATCTTTTGAGAGACTACAGTCAATTGTACCTGTCTTGTTATATAAGGGAGATTCACGCTGAACTGGAAGACCCTGCTTTACTCAAGTGAAAGGGAATTTCATAGCACTGAGACTGGTGGCTTATGAGTGATCAGTAAGAACTTAGGGCAGAAAGAAAAGTGGAGAAATAAGTTTCATTTTGTCAATCTCCCATGGCCCTAGCAAATATTTTCCTAGTTTTATGTTAATTTCATTCTCAGCACATCTGTTAGGCAGATTGTGCTGTACTTAAGCATAGGAAAGCAAACAAATAACAAGAATTTTGTATAAAACCTTAACCCTCCAGAAAGAGCAAGCAATTCTTTTCATGCTTAAATTTGATCTTTAGGGAGCAATAGGATAAACGCTCAGAGAACAGCCTGATAACAACAAACAGAACCCTTGAATAAATGGAATTTTGAAGATAAGACTCATAGAAAAGCTGGAAATCATACAACCAAATGCTACTGAATAAATATCAAAACACTTGATACAGCCTCGGAGCAATATAAATCACAAAAATACACACTTTTTTTTGCCTTGTTTATTTTGGCAGCTTCACCTGATATAAACATGTCCCTAAGATTAAGTCTCCAAGTTTGGTTCAATAATTTTGTGTTTAGGTTATTCAAAGGCATAGTTATGGTACCTCATTTATTGTGGCTGATGATACACTCGTATTTTCTTAAGCACACAGAAACAAGGCAGTGATAAATAGATCGCTTAGGTAAAACAAGAAATGTGACTTAATCATTTGTTTCATCCCTTGAGTTGTGAATGATGCTGCATATCTTTTACATATATTCACCTCCCTTTTTGCCATTTTTCTCCCTATCAAATTATGCCTGACAAAAAACTCTATCTAATACCTGACACTCATTCTTGCTGCACTGATTTCTCACTCTCCTCCCTTGGCAGCTCCCTCTTCACTCTCAGCTCCCCACTAATGATTCCTCCTGTAAATCTGCTGCTGTCCCTGGATTATATCTGGGCACCAGGACATGGATCACCTCTGAAGAAAGCAGCTGTCCTACACCAATTTCCCAGGTAAGCAAGGAAGGGATAGCAAGTCCAGGATGCATTAAATGCCTTTTATACAGAGTGATTTAGGAGTTCACTGGTATCAAAGACAGTAGCTGGCTTATCACCTGGGCCTTATTTGGCACAGTCTTTATCTTCATGTGCAGTACAAGGTTTAGATAATGTGTTAATAACCCTGTAACTGAGGAATGTCCCAAAATGGAAGGCAGGTTCTTCCAATAGAATTAGAAGCTCTGGTTTAGGAAAAAAAGTTGCTTTTGAAGTCTGCTTAAGACACTGAAGAAATAAAGGTGGTGTTGTTTCCAGTGACTGTTTCTTTTCAATGGAATATGGCCACATTCATGGTTTCAGCCATTCATTTTTGATTTTCACACTGGGAACTACCGTGGAAGCATCAGAAATGTCATTCTCTAAAAGAGAAAATAGAATCTCTGGGTACCTAAGCTCTTTAAGTAGGTAGATTTCTTTCTTGGTGATTTTTATATCTCATGGAAAAATCTTGCTCAAAATCTTGAGAATGGTTTATCAAACCTTGCTAGGTTTGAGAGTCAGTGCCTGATTCCAGTTCCAGCCTCTTACCACATACACAGCTGATGGGAAACGTGGCAATGCAGCACACACTGCATAAGGATGAGGCCAGCTCTAGTGTTGCCCTTCATCAGCTTTCCTTGCAGCAGTCAATTTCTTTTGTTCCTCTTTTCCCCAGGTAACTACCTGCAGGATCCTTTGTGTGTGTGTCCTCAGAATTTGCCTGTCTACGGAGGCAATTCAGAGGGATACTGGGGAAAACCATGTGTTCACCATCTCCTCACCCAGGGTCACGCAGTAATTACTCTCTGGGGATTAAACACAGAAGTGTTTCTGAGCAAACTGGTCCCACCTTTGTCCTGAGACACAGGGAAGGGCTGTCCAGCAACATCTCAGGCTGCCCTTTTGCCTTCGCTGAGATAACTATGGGTATATTTTAATGCAGCTGCAACCATCCAGGCCCCCAGGTCTATTAGCAATTAAGAAACAATCATATACCCAGCATAAAATTTTTTAAAAAGATGTAATGAGAATATTGGATTTTTATTAGAGTTGCAAAGTCAAGCCTACTATAAATACCTCTATCAAATAAATTGTTACTGGAAAAATACTATGCTCCAAGAGGAATTGTATACCAGTTATCCTGCTTGTAAACCTGAACTTTTAAAATGAAGTTAAATGAAACCTCAAAACATTTTACAAAGTGAGCCTTTATGGAACTCAATTTAACTTATACCTGACTTTGATCAGTCAGCAGACTTATGGTGGTTGCCTCCATTGTCGTGCCACATTCCCACCTGACAGTCTGCTGGACTAAATGTAGTCTAAAACATCCAGTCTCCAAAGCGAGCTTGCTATTACAGAATTAAATAGAATATTCACGTTTAATTGCACATAAATTTGATCATTCTATACTCCATGAGTGACTGTGAAAAATCTTTTCTTTGACCTTGAGGAGGAAAAAAAAGAAAACCCACAAAGTTTGCAAATTGCCTTTGCCACACATGAGGAATATTCTAAGAAGCGTGGAGCACCCTCAGACCCACAGCACCTGCAGGATGTACACAGAGGGTTGCAGAATCTGGTTTCATAGATAATAAAGAATTGCCACTAGCTTTGCAACTGCCCTTTCTGGTCCAGTTCTGTGGGGAAAGGTCCACAGACATATTTTAGGGGAAAATATAGATTCACATTAAGGTATGTGTATATTGTACATAATCAATAATGAATATGAGAACCTGGGTTAACTTGGTTAAAATTACAAACAGTAGTTCTCCCGTTTTCTACCTGCAGCAAAGTGCTCTGGAAAATATTGAAGAAATGTCCAGATTAGCATACTCTGGGAATTAGAAACAGGAAGCTTCATCTTCCTTAGAGGTATCAGGGTTTAGCCCTTTAAAATATATGGTTACAAAAAATGGAATTTTTTTGTCCTGTACAAAGGCTCTTTTGTTCTTTGACAAGATCGTTTTATGAAAATACAAATGGTATTGTAATAGCATCTGATCATGTCTTTCAACTTAATACTTTAGTGAATTTACTTTATCTAGACATAAATAAAAAAATGAGTCTTAAACATTTCTGTTGTGGCAGAATGAAAGAAGGTGGTTATCCTCTTAGAAAAGTATTATTCCAGCAACAATTAAATATTCCTTTAAATAAAGACTTAACCAAACTGAAGTTAAAACCATCTTTTTTGTTTAATACTACTTTTGTAGCCACTAGTAGGTTTTACTCTGAGATTTAGCTGGCCATTTACAATGGATGGGTGAAAGACCACTTTATGCAATTCTTACTAACTGAAAACCATCCTTAATTCACATAATGCATTACACACTATGTGAAGGTGCAGTTATTGACTGTGCTGTTGCAAGTTTGTTGTCCTGTTATGTTGTAATTGCTCCTGGGTCATCACTTTTTTAAAATTAATGTAGGCCAACTGTGTAATTAACTGTGGGCAATTCAAAGAACACCAAGGGAATCCTTAGATCTCCAGGATTATGGGAACGTGTTTGTCAACAAAGTGGACTTGAAAGTACAGAATTACATAATCTGATAGTCTGGGAGCAAAAATATTTACATGCAATAAGACAGCAGAGAAAGAGGATAGATTTTTCTCATAGGGAGCTCTTAGTTTAGATAAAATCAAGAGTGTAAAAAGATATCTTGAGGGCGAGATTATTTTAAAGATGTTATCACAGAAAAAGAAAAATGCTAAAAATGAATAAAACTCCATTTTACCATCAGTCACCAGCTGCCTTTGCCACAGCCTCCTTTGGACCCAGTACTTTGAGAGCTGACAGCAGAGAAGGGAAGGTTCTCTTTGAGCAATACTAGAACGTGGTCTAGTCTTTAACTGCTGCACTTAGAGAGAGAGGGGCTGGCCCCAGTGAATTCAGTGGGTATGTACAGAGCTGCAATGAGTGCGAGTGTAGCATAACATCCCAGCACGCTGCAGGACATCCTCGGAGCTTGTCCTTGCATTGTAGGAGCATATTCCTGACAGATTGCTTCCCCGAGACTGACAAAGGGAGCAACCAAGCCCACTTACTATTCCAAAACGAGTCCTTACAACTGCACTTACACTGGCAGGTTCAGCCTGGTTGGTTTCCGTGTTTGAATCAAATTAAATCGTTGCAAACCTAAGAAGCCATTACCAGGAATGTGTCTCCCTTCTGCTCAGTCTAGCCCCATGTTACAGCAGACAGCCAGGCAGCAAGTGTTCAATCAAGGATTGCTTATCAAACTGCAGGTTTGTGCTGTTTCCAGGGAAAATATAAAAATAGAAACATACTCTAGCTGTCAATCAATGCAATTATTTTAATGCTGCCACTCTTACTTTAAAAAAGTTAGAAGAAGCTGAGATTAAATACATACACTCTGTGCATTTTCACTATACTTCTGCCCCTTATGAACACTCTGCATTACACCAAGTTCATTCTAAATTTCTGTGCTGTGAAATTTGGCTACATTTCACATTGGCAAACACCTACAGTGACTTCGGTCATCTTGTCTGTGTAATACTTCACCCTTCTGCTCGTTCTTTTTAACATAGGAAGGTTGGGGTGGTTTGGTTTTCCTTTTTTATGAGCATTTCTTAGAAGTAAATGAACTCAGAAAGGGAATGTCACAGGTCTTATGTAGTAGATTAAGAAACAGGAGCTCTACACTTTGCTTTTTGACTTTTCATTACTAGAATTGACAAGCATAAGTTAATGGATTGGACTGACAGAAAAAGTGGGAGAAGCTCTGGCGTAGACAGCCAGGAGACAAGAGGAGACAAGCCAATAAATATGGAATAGCTTCCTTCCTTTTTTCTGCTTCCCCCATAAAAGGAACAGGAAAACAGTCCTGACTGGGCCGTAACTTGCTCTGTGGTTCGCACATGAGTAAATGTAATTACCTGCTCTCACACCTCTCCACCAGGCAGATTGCAAAGCTGCAGATTAAACCCCAGGGTGAGATGATCTGCATTTCAGTGCATGCAGACTCATTGTACCTGAATACTCCTTATGGCCAACGGTGTGGAAGAGCAACCACCAAATCACAGAAGTTTGAAACGGAAAGAAAAAGAGATAGAAATTTCAATTTTTGAGATAATTAGGCAGGGGGGAATTTATACTGTATGCTTAACACCAAGTGACATTTACCACATTCCAAAACTAATCTCCAAGGACAATAATGAAGGTCAGCCCTCAGTGGTCCCTCAGCACTGGTGTGGAATGTCCCAACCATCACTTCAGAGATACAGCCTGGAAGAAACTGAGCAAGGTATGTGCGAGGAGAGGTACTAAGAAGGAATAAGCAATAAGTGAAAAAGGAAAAAAACTCCAAACCCTCAATATATGAGGGAACCTCAGTCTGTATAATTGCAATGGAATTAAACAATCCACTCTCTCCTTTAAGAAGGACTTCCCTCCCATGTTTCTGCTTGTAGATCACAGTCATGCTAGGTCTGCATTTGAAAACCCTCAGCTATATAGAAGATAAAACTGGGTTTTTTCCTTAGAATCATAAACTCTCGTTTAATCAGACACTCAAAAAGCTCTGTTGTTTTCCTTTTCATTAAAAAGTCATTGTGTTTACCAAAAACCTTAAAACAAAGACTGTCTAGTAGAGTATGAGGATCAATATATTTCTTAAACATTGTTTTCTCATAAAAGCATTTCCATTTGCGGCTCTTTCTTTCCAGTACAGATAAGTTGTTTCTAAGCCATAGCAGCTGAATAGGGATTTACACCTTTCACTCTATAATTTGAACCATCCAGGCTTGACTACATGCTGCTGAGAGTCAACACACACTAAAAAGGATTATTTAAATATATATATATACAGGATAATTGCTAGAGTTTACACAAGGCAATCTTTTCGTTATTGAAATTGTAAGCAGGGTAAAAAGTGCTGTACTTTCCAATGGCAGGATTTCAATCCATTTCCAGTTAACCACTACAAGGAGGATATGCTCTAAAAACTTTTGCCTAGAAATGTATCACTGCTACATTACATCCATCGGTGTGTCCATCACAGGGGTTCAATAACTAAGCCACTGGCTGTGGAATTTGATTGTAGGCCAAGCCAGCTTTTATCTAAAACTAATGCAAAGTTTCTTACTGTTATGGTTGTGGGCTAAAAACCTGAATCTGTAGCTCAGATGACAACCCAATATAAGCAGATTAAAGGATAATAGTCCTGGTTTCTTTTATTTCATGATGCTTGAGTGCTTGGATTGGCCATGATGCACCCAGGAGGTTTAAGGTTCAAGAATGATGAAAGATCAGTGCTGAAATAGCAGAACCTAAATTCAAAATATGTCTAGATCAACAAGATGAGATATACTGGCAAGGACATGTGCAAAATTACAAAATAGACAGAAAAATAAAGTGCCAAAAACATGAGAGGCAATTTTATACTGTGAAAGTAGAGCACACAATAAGAAACATAAAAGTACTATTTTCCTCCACATTTTCCCAGTGTGAACAAATGAACTCTGAACTTAATTATATTCTGCATATCTCGCTAGTGCAAAGGAATTGGTAAATCACAGAAGGCAGAGAACAGCAGCACAATTTATAGATATGCAACTCAGACTTAATTATAAAGGATAATTAAAAGAAGCAATATACACACAGGTACAGCACGGCAGCACACTTATAAGGAGAACTGGGAAGTGAGGGGGGAAGTAGATTGTTTACTCAGGTTTTAAAGCACCTAGAAAGAAAAGTAATGAGAAGTTAAAAGGAATAAAGGAGAATACAGTTGTGGTGGATATAATTAAATATTCAAACATGAATTTTCTTCAGCTTTGAAAAGTTCCCAACTACACTTAATTGATCATTTGAATCGAAGATACCCTGGATAAATGCTATGAAAATGTACACTGGAAAACAACCTTTGCCAGCAACTTGTGCTTCACCTCTACCTCCTGTAAGGACTGGAGCTCCGATGGGTAGAAATTAGCTGGAAAGAAGGCGATGATGATGATGATGTGTGTGGCAAGGGCAGTGGGAACAGTTGTGCACACACTGGGGAGGAGAAAAAAGCAATCATCCTTCATACGACAGCAGTGTCTATTAGGGGAAACAGATGATCCATTCCAAATTCTAATGAATGAAAAACATTCTAAAGAAGCAAAAAAAGAGTATCCTAACTTCTGGATCAATCTGTGCTAAAGGGAACTTCTTGTATTAACCATTTTTTCCTCTAATGAGCAAGAATAGCAGCAATTAGTAATCCTATATCAAAATATTACAAAGATATTAATGATCAGCTTATAAAGAAAAACCCAAACCTCTGTTAATTTCTGTAAAGCCACCAGAATCCACATCAGCTAAGAATCAGAATCCAGTTTGGTGGTTTGGATTTTTTTTTTCCTTTTTCCTTACTGTTATTGTGAGGTGAATTTTGCCGTAATTTCTAGGGGAAAGGGAAAAAATTACAGGTTTTGGAAACAGGAAGAAGCAAAAAAGCACCTTAATTAAAACTGCAAGTATTTACTTACTGAATGTACTTTATTTCAGGGTAAATCTGATGTAACTTATTACACAAACTGACTTCAAGCAGGCTTAAGAGTTAAAAGGAAGCAGCTATGAAAATACTGAGGACAGCTACCTCCCTCATCCCTGAACAATCACTCAAGTTCAAAGGATGCTAACATTTTTACTTTTAATTAGTTGCCATTTTGATGTCAGCCTCTAGATAGCATGAAAGAGAACAGGGCATTGATGAGTGGATATGACAGTATCCAAGACATCACCTTTTCTCCCAGATTTTCTAATCATCTCTGTTACTTTCAGAACGGTGGGTGAGATCCAAGAAAGTAACAAGCTCAAAAAATCCCCAGCCTGCCTCCCTCAATCCAAGGCATTTTCCCTCTTTCCAGCTGCAGCGAGGTTGTTCACTAAACAGTGATTCAGGCTCTAGGGAATAAGCACCACGCTGAGGCTGCTTGGAAGGGAACACGAACTCCCTAAGGCATGCCTGGAGGCTCAGAGAAGAAACACAAGACTGCAAGCTGCCAGTGTTAATATTTGAGATTCTGCTGGGGTTTTTTTTCCCAGGAAATGAGGTAAGCCAAGGAGAAATAACATCTGTCTGAAGTAAGAACACACACACATTTAAGTGCTTTTTGAGGGTGGAGAATGAAAGAAAGGGGTTCTTCCTTTTGACTTATTTAAGCTCTCTGTGGGTTTGTTCAGTGTTCAGGATTTTAAAAGAGAGACTGAGAGAAATGGCAATCAATAGTGTCAGCTAAAGGTGACAAACAGGGCACAAGGTGGCTGCTGGAGGGACACACTGTGAAGACAGTGCCTGGGCAGTGATCAATTGCATTAGGAGATGAAGAAAGACAGAGGGAGCAAAAAGAGGAATCGATCCAGTCTACTACATCTGCAGATACAGGCACCTGGAGCAGGTAGCATGTGACAGACAAGGCTTTAGCCTGTCAATAATTCATACTGCTTCACTGTATAACTTTTAGCAAGAGTCTTCTTGAAAGCAGCAGTATTGACATACTTTGTATGGCAGAGTTTTACTAAAAGCTGGCATCTCCAGTCAGGAGGGATTCAAAGCACACTGCTCAGAATCCAGTCACCTTAGTCCTGTCTGCTGAATGACTTCCAGGCCAAACTGAAAAGGCATGTGAAATACTGGTT
This sequence comes from Oriolus oriolus, assembly GCA_013400235.1. Classification (NCBI taxonomy): domain Eukaryota; kingdom Metazoa; phylum Chordata; class Aves; order Passeriformes; family Corvidae; genus Oriolus; species Oriolus oriolus. Next base: position 2,081,049 of record VXBT01009623.1, read on the forward strand.
TTGACAGAAAAAATAATAGAGAAGCACTTTCAAAACTAGACAGAAAGGGGAAATCAAAGACAATCCTTCTCTTTTACATGCCTCACACAATCCAGCCCTACTCTGTTGAAAATGCTATCATTGTATTTGGCCAGTGTGCCTGACGTGATATTCTAATGAATTCAGCCAATTAGAAAGCTCTGGAATCTGAGTGGGAATAATGATCTGAGACATCTGAAAGCAGAGGCTGCAATTGCAAGATGCTTCCAGGGCCAAGGCAAAAGAAGGATGCTATTCACAGTCTAGGCTGTAAGCAGCAGCTCAGAGAAGCATCCTCTATTACTGAAATGTCAGCAGTGGGCTGCTGCTTCGTGGAGAGGGCTCAAGCCAGTCTAAATTTTCCAAATTCTATACACTCAGTTATACCAAGTGTAAAAGTAAATATGAAAAATAGAATTTTAATACCTATCCTCAGAACACAGAAATAAGTCACTTCTCCAAAAGTCTCCCATAGGCGAGTAATAATCAACAGAAGAAAAAGTTGATTCTATTTGTAAAGAGGCAATTCAGCTAGTTCTTTTAATAACTGTGTTACTGTATTTACTTAAATTCCTGGGTTTATTTACTAACTTCAGTGTAGCTATCCTCAAGAGAAAGGATTGGTCCCTCAAGCAACATAATGTTACAATTTTCGGCTAATAGTCCATTAATTTATTTCAAATCCACTAAGTAACATTTAATTGGTGCTTTATTTATTGTGATAGTCAACATTATGCAAGGTCAAGCCTTTGATTAATTGCACCTTCACTGATTGAGATAAAAACTGCTGGTGGCTACTATAAAAAAACCCTCATAGGTAACTGTAGTGTCTTTAATGCATTACAGAAAAAGTAAAAATAGCATTTACCAAAACTCAGCACTTCTTAAATCACTTACAAAGGTTCCAAAACATCCCTTTACATTAATAGTCCCATATTTAAATACAACAGGCTGGTTCAGGGAGGCGCACACATTTTAGCCCTGGTGACACACATCCCTGACTGTATTTTAAGTAATGTCAGTCATTTCTGCAAGAAGCTGTCACTGCTGTGTAAATTGTCTTTCAGGCCACGTGACCATCTTTTTCCTGGCTGCTGACAAAAGCTCTGGTAAATTTTGTGACCCTGAGCTGAGAAAACTACATGAGGTGCATCTAAATTTGGATTCTCTTGGAAACTATTTCAAACTGTTGTACCGAAGAGTTTCTCCATCATTCACCCACTGCTTTTCTTCTCCCTAAGTCTGGAACTGCTGCACGGTTGTTAATTTAGAACACGGTTATTAGTTTAGAACATGTTTTGGTTCCCTGCATTTGCTTTGTCCATATTACACAGCTTCTCCCAGCTGAGCACGCTGTGCACAAGCCATTAATTTGGTGCAGAAGAGTCCATCCGTTGCTGAGGCACGGGTCCCTCCTGTTACAAACCAGGCCACTTGGCTGCTCTAGTGCAGTCCCCAGCAATCCTTCACTGGGAAAGCAGAAATGATTCAGCACTCAGCAGAGCCCTAAATGTTTCAGAAATCTGTTTTCCAAAGCAATTGCTGGTACCCTGACAGCTATACTTAGCCTTTGTACAATGCCTACAGATAGCTACATTTCCAACCTCATTACAGCACTATCAACAGAAGCCAAGCATTTAAGATGTTTTATGCATTGGCTGAACCATATTTTAGTTTAGAAAGAGCAGGTAAGATTTGTTTCATCACAAATAGGCCAGACATTAAAGTAAACAAATCAACAACATTATTCTATGCTGTAAGATCAAAGCAAATATTGATTGCAACATTCCGCTGCTGTCTACCAATACTTAGTGAAATTAACTTAGGTTGATTTTCTCACTTTCATTTTTACTCATTATCCAGCATTTCATTAGTTCCAAATGTATAAAACTTGTTTAATCCATGATGTCTGTCAGGACAAGAGACGGGAATAACAAGTCCCTGCCCTCAGATGAGCACAGCAGGTTTTTGGCTCCTCAAAAACAAAGGCAGCTGCAATAAATACTTGTGATTGTTCATGCAGTATGGCACGTAAATCCTAAAATGTTCCATGTCATTGCCAATCCAGAATGAATTATGCTGCTTCATTAAATTCAGATGCACAGTTACTCTAATCATTTTTGGGTGTTCATCTGCAGTTTCACTAAGGTCAACATAATTTGCTAATTATTTCTCTTTTCCGAGTCAGACTCACCTAAATCGTCACCTTCTGACCACTGAGAAATTGACTCTCTTGTCCAAAATCATTAGTCTTGGGAAGAAAAAGAGAAGCAAAATCAGTACAGAGTCCTTTCACGGGACCAGAACGAGTGGGAATTCCACGACTTAAACAAAGTCTATTTTTAAAAAACCCAAACTGCATAAATTTCTAAAGGGCTCATAAATTAAGAAGAATGAATTATTAAATTCTTATAAACTGTAGCATTGTCTCCACTAATAGGTTTCTGCACTTGGTTTTTTTTTTTTTGGGGGGGAGAATATACTCCTTTGGACAGATTTTTAAAGAAAATATCTCTTGCAAAAATCTTCACTGAACAGAACAAGGTTTCTCCTAAAGTAATTTAGTGTCTGTGTGTGCAAAATTGGTAAAAAATGGAGAGGAATCTTACAAGTTTAAATAATCACCCCTGAAGACAAAAATTGTCCTGTCATGTACAGAATTAAATTGTTTAAAATCCATTTTTGCAAGTCGCACTCTGATAAGGGAGACAGGCTTTTAAAGGATGGAATTTGTTCTAATGATCCACCTGGAAAGTATTTTTTAATTCAAAATTAGAACTTTTATAGAGAAGTAATGGAGTATTTCTTTTTGATAAGCCACTTCACAGAACAGGGATCAGAATGCAAATTACAGTTATTTGCTCTAAGTGGTTTCCATTAGAATGGCATTAATATGAAACATTTTCTTTTTCCATTTCATCAAGACATTTCACAGTATTTCTCCTACCTTTAAGACATGGTGTATTAATTTAACAAAATTATATATAATTTTGAGTGTATTATGTATGCTTCATTTACCTTTTGCAACGTCATTATCTTATTTTTCATGTTTGAACCTGTCAATTGATAACACAGCTACATCTCCTTTCAGAAGATCAGGTTTCAGATCAGAGAAGCAAAGCCTAATTACAAGAGTAATTTGTGAAAAATTGAGGGTTTTATTAAATAAAAGGATGACACAAGACCTTGTGTTTAATAGCCTAAAATCTTGTAGGTGAAAGCTTTCTTCCCCTCTCTCCCTGCTCTCAAGTAGTTTAAGCAGTAACACAATTACCTGATAAATATTTGGGGTTTTTTACACCAGTGTAAATGAAGGGGGCTGGCACAAAGGTGCTGTAGTATGAGTGACCTGTAGCACCAAGAACACAGAGACTATTCAAGATGTGAAAGAAAGTAACTTTTATCTGTGGCTTTTTCACAACAGCTGTTCAAAGCCACTTGACTCCTGGTTGTGGACAGTGGGCCACCACTCCCCCAGAGGAGCCCAAAGGGGCAGGTGCAATTATCAGAGCATGTACTGCATCACCCTTTAGTCATGTCTGAAAACTGCAGTTTTACCAGCTTTTGTTTCAGCTGCAGCACCTATAAACATAATGTCAATCCCCACCCCACAAAGTATATCCTTCCCTACTTCTTACTCAAACAAAAATTTGTTGTGCACTGAAAACAGATATAAAACAGATCTGGGATAACATTTTTCTCTGGCTTGTTTAATATTAACCCCAAATTTTCCCCATATCTGTTTTCAAATCCAGCTGCAGAGACAACTATACTAGCACAGCTCAGAAGGTCAAACCATGCATGCAGATATAAATTCAGCTTAAGCTGGCACTCCTCTCAAACAGTGTGCTCACTAAATGACACGGCCTGGAGAAATGGTTCCCGTTAGGGACCCCCTTATAGGTTTGGTGTTCCAGGCCACCACAAAGGTCACTGGATAACTTGTGTTGCAAAAATGTTGAGTCACTTTCTTCACACCACGGCCTCAAGAAAGCACAAGTGTTCTTCTTACTCCTCTAATCTCATCCAAGGATGTGAACCATGAGCACCCTATTACAAAGAAAACCTCACGAAACAAACCAAAACAATCAGGACACCCTCCAATGCCCACTTGGCTTCACCACAGAGGTGGCACAAGTTTTTGTCTTCTACAGTCAGCATGCACACGGCCTCCTACACAGGCATCAAGAGCTGGGGGAGAGTCACAAACACAAACCACAGAATCAATTATTTGTTTTGCTACTTATGGAAATATAAGAAATGGGGAAGTGTTTTGTCCTCCTTCACCCTGCCAAGTACAATCACTTCCACAGTAATGTGCAGTACTCTGCACTTGTAAACCCAGCACTGATCTCTTCTGAATTAAAACAGTAAAAAGAACCTTTGCCTTTTATTATCATTTTATTCCCTTGTCTCAATGCTCTGGCTTCACAGAGAAGGCCAAGAGCAGCCCAGTGGAAACTTCCAGCACACGAGCTGTGAATTACAGTCCTGGAGGTCTGTCACAGGACCCAGTTAAGTCCACAAATAAAGTTTTTTATAATGCAGAACTCTTTGAAACACATAATGCTGAAAAAGGAAGAGTTATCCATGATACCTGTGGTAATTACCTGCCAGAAAATGTTGCAACAACTATCAGTGAATACAAAAAAAGGTCAGCAATAGAAATCATTCTACTGGAGGAGGTGGACAAGAAAGAGCACCATTATATAGGGATAATAACAAACAAAGAGACTAAGAAAACTTGTGTTTTCTATTAAAAATGCAGAAAAATTAAGGTAGATGAAGGAAAAGCAGGAAGAAAAATATAGTCAGGATGATGAGCAAAGAGTATGCTATTAATAATTAAAGTGGAAATCCATGCATTAGTGGCTGCTATGGACAATTAACTACTGGTTTATTATTTATTTTAATTACCTGACCAGAAGGCAGACCACATTTAAAAAACCATTATATATAGTAACATTAGGTTTTAAGGAGAGTAGCTCTTTTATAACCTGTGTTAACTAGTTTACAACAGCCATAATGTGTTTTTAACTATGTTGGTTTTGTGGCTGCTGAAAAATGGTTCTCTCTTCATCAGCTGACTATTGATTTCCTATCAATCCAAAGGCTGCCCTGTTTCACTATTTCTCTTACATGTTTTCTGTTATGTTTTAAGATAACCTGACACACACAGTATGAAAAAATGGCCTTTGTTTTTTCCTGTGCTCTGTTTTGGCTTTTTTTCAAATGCAGTGATTAATATTTGAAAGGAAGCGGCCCAAATCATTCAGCCCTTGTTCCAACGAATTTCTTGGGGTCACATCCTCCAACTGCCTCATGTATCTCAGGTCTCTCATACCACAGTGATCTGCATGTCAAAGCATCACCAAATCAGCAAATGAAACAGACAGTGCCCAGCAAAAGAACCTTGTCTGAGACTGCAGATTCTGAGCTGAAACACTTTCAATCACACCTGTCTGTATCTGTATGTGTTTTAGTGAATGAAGTGGTCATGCTTTTCATAGCAGAACAGGGCTCATAAATATGAAAACATAAACAAATTAGTAAAATACAAACATTTCAGTCTCCAATTCAGCTCAGACAGCAGAGCAGGGATCAGTACAAATTGCTGTTGAGAGGGCAAGGGGTAACAGCTGAAAGAGCCCATCCCTCCACACTCCCTTTGCAGTCACTGCTGTCCTGACCTCAGCATCTCATCAAGACTGCAATGCCTTGATAAATTATCTACAGTAATGGGCTGAGGAGACAGAGCCATTCACACCACCACCATCTAAATAGGTAGACTGAAAGGATCTCCAGTTAGACTCAGGAGAGTATTTTTATTTCAACAGCTTATTCTTCCTCAAATAATTTAGTTTAACGTCCTCTGTTATTCTAAACCTTCAGTGGTCTGGTTCTGCTTCTGTGGCCACCCTTGGACAGCATTGAAAAGTATGGTATAAAGGAAAGGAAAAATCCATTTTCTTGTTCAACACCTAATTAGAAAAAGCTATGTCAGCAAGCAGTCTCATATAAACAAGTGACATTCTAGACGATTTCATAAGTGATTCTCAAGGTATTTTGGAACAAAAGACAAAAATGCAGATGCAAGAATATATCTGAAAATGATATGTTGAAAAGGAGGAATATGACAGAAAAACACAGTTTTGCATTAAGACAGAATAATATGAAACTTCAGAAAGGTAGAGTGTTGTGAATTTTGAGAGAAGGAATGACAAATTGATATCACTTTATGTAACAGTCTTAAGGTATTTCACAGGTATTCAGAACCTATTCATAGGACAAAATAATTCAAGTAGCTCAGAAAAGAGTATTTTCCTGCACTGAACTGGCCCTGCCACTGGAAGAATAATAAGGAAGAATACATCTGAAACACACATAATTGTTTCTTTTATTGGAACAGAACCAAGATAATTTTAAAATATGATAAAAATGAAGTCTATCAATCAGCTTCTCTTACCATGCCTTTTCCAGAAAAATCATTATTTATAAAAAATAGGGTCATGCTAAGAGGGGATACTGCGTGAAAGATCAGCAGATTTTTTTTATGATATCTCACATTTGGTCCAATGATTTGCTGAGGCAAATCCACCTTCCCAATCCTTCCAGGCCTGGATTGCCTCCTTTTCCTTTCCAACATCTCTGGACTAATCTGGCTTCTCAGTGATCCCTTTCAGCTAATTTTTTTTTCACATCTTTTTCTTCTAGCTTAGGAAGACCAGCAGGCTCTCCAAGGAATCAGCTGAGCACCAGAGCTCACATAACAGATTAGGTTCACAGAAGCAGGAGAGAAAAGAAGTCCAGCTCTCTCCTCAGTCATGGACCATCAACCACCTCTTGAAAGTTCCCCTTAACTCTAGTGCCCTGAGGAAAAGGCAGTGCAGAGATTGACACTGAAGTCTATTCTAAATGAGTTAGAAACAGATCCTACTACAGATTCCTTCCACAGGGAATTAGTCTGCCTTTGTGTTATCGTTCCTTCCTTCCTGAATTTAAGAAATGTCTCCAGTAACGTCTTTATTGAAATAGTGCATTTATGCAGAAAGATCTTACTATATCAGAAAGTTACGCCTCTCAAAATAGTACACGTTCAAGATGTCTGTCTAGAGGATTTTTTATTTCATAGTATGGAATAATTTATGGGGAACACAGGACAGCAATTAGCTGGAGAATCATGCATTACAACTGAAACAGTATTTCTATAGAAAGACACTAAATTTGACGTTACTGTTAAATTCTGAAGGCCTACTCGTACCTGGCAATTGCTCTTTACAGGGAGAGTGAATGTGTGACCACAGAGGGTGAAATTTCCCTATCTTCCACACATAAACATCCCACCTTTTCCTGACTTTGAAATAATAATGGCACCCAGGAATGTTGTTTCAGTGCACCATCCTTTTTGTGTTTGTCAGTACTTCTCACCAGGCTGCCTCTGGTAGCAACAACTGCACCATACTCCCCTCTAACTCTGCACTCCCCAAGCAAATTCCCTCTTGCAATTATAGATGAGCAAAGAGGCTCCAATTATCCCTATTGTAACAGCCATGGGAAGATGCCCTTGTAAGTTGGGAGGCAGCCTAAATTCAGGACAGTGTCATTGTCTGGACTGATCTGTTTGCAAAAGAGGAACATGTGGATTTTAATGGAGCCAAAAAGGACCGCAACAAAGTGCTTTGTTGAAGGTTTCCAGTGAGTGACTACGGTCCTATCTAGGCATTCAAAATACATCTCTTTCTAAGTCTTGTGACAGTATTCAGCATGCTAAAAAGGGAACCAGGGCTTAAGCTGGCTGAGGGTTTTTTCTTTCCTTGGGTTTAAAAAGAAAAAAAAAAAGAACATTTCTTTCCTTGTGTTTAAATTCATTTGATTTATAAGCTTCCTGTAAGGTTTCCAGAAGAAATTAGTCCATCTCAGTGCTGAGACAATTATCAACACTAACATATAATGTACGTAAACATACACAGACTATTAGCTACCCACTAATGTGCTCAAAACACTGCTGTGAAAATCTGACTATTACTGGGTTTGAACCGTTGGATGCAGACCTTAAGCTCAACAAAAGGAAAATTATGCATTTAGATTCCCTAGCTTGTAACCCAAGCATTCATCCAGCAGGAAGGAGTGATAAGACAAAGACAGACTAATTCACCTACCTCATAATCAGACCTTAATGAGTCCAGTTCAAGCCAGAATTCAAAAACTATTGATAAAGAAGAACAAGTGGACACATGAATAACAAGTGTTGAAACAGCAGCTTCATCACAATGGAAAATAATCCTTAATTTTGCATACTGTTGTCAGAAATATATGAAAATCTATAATTTAAAAACTAGTGCCCAGGTTAATTGCCTAGTTCTGTGTGACAGAATTATAGAAAATCGTGACCACCTCAAAAAATAATCTACAATCGAGCTTTGCAACTGGTTTGACGGATCACATAATTTCATTCTGGAAGGGGTGTGGGGGGGAAGAGCTACAGCCATACTGTAAATATCTCTTGTTGTCTGGAGGCTGAGAAAGTGAGATGAAGATGAATCAATACTTTGCATATCAGTCCATGCAATTCCATTGCTTTTATAATAGTGTAGATTTTGTTATTATTGTCAAGACACAGCAGCCAGGTGTTGGCAACAGCCAAGAGCTTCATCCCTGCTCTGTGGTGCCATTGGACCCCAGCCCTTGCACCCCTTTGTGCACATTCCACATCTTTATGCAGTTCCACAGATCACTTTTTACGGTTTTACACACATTCACAGCACTTTCAGTAACAATGACAGAGTCGGCTCCCTCTTCTCCAAGAAAGATCAGGTGTACCTGTGTTATCCCCAGCCTACTCTCTTCTTAAAGACAGAACAAACTGACCATTCAAAATCCAAAAAATTCCTGTTGTACTACACTTCCCTTTATGCAATTTGGCTCTATTCCTCCTTGTCACAGACCTCAATACTTGCATTTTGCTTGAAATTTCTTTCAATTTATTGAGTGAGATTTTCATCTTTAAGCACTTCTAGATTGTCCTCCCAGATTTACTGGCAAAATTCCCATTCTCTTCATTAATGCAGTATCTGCATCCATGATAATGAAAAACACATTTTAATCCAATATTTCTTTTCTTCTGTGACAATCTTTCCAACAGAAAATGCAGTGAGTAAGTTCTTTGAACCATATGATATTCATCCAAGACACCTAAAGGAACTCAAAGATGAAATCTCTGAACAACTGACAATAACATTTTCATTAAAACTGCCTCTGAGTCACAGCAAATGTAATGCCAGATTTTGAGAATGGTCTCAGATGGTTACAGAGAATGGATCAGCCAGAAAGCCTGGCAGGCTTACTGGGAAAAAGGGTAGCAAATAAAAAACAGAGTATTTGGCCCATGGATATTTGGACATAGGTGATACATTGAAAGGAATAAGTTATTGGCAAAATCATGGCATTGGAGTAACTTGAAAGAGTCTGTTGGTCTAAAAGGCAGATCAAGGCGACAGAGACTGCCTGGATTTCTGGAAGACGTTAAAGGAAGAACAACTTCTGAGAGCTGCTCTTGCCAGGTAAGTAACTTGTTAAGAAATCATGAGAGCATACTGTGGAAAAGTTATGCTGTGTGTCCTATTCTAACAGGAAGCCCTCCATCTGAATTGCCCAAGGCATCCTAACAGATCCTTTGGACCTCATAGAGTATTAAATTAAGTGGGTATCTCCTCCTCCTTGTTTCAGAAGCCAATGAATTTTCATTCTTTAAACAAACTTACTTCTACCAAAACGCTGAAGAGAACGGATTTTCAACCGATTCAGAGAAGAGAGCAGCCCCTTTTTCTTAAGCGTGCTTGTTCTTTCGAGCTCGAGCCACGAGCGGGAGAATTACCATCAAGCACCCTGCTATGAATTAGTACACACAACAAATACCAGCCACACTGATTGCTAAGAAGCACAAGTTCCCAGTTTATGAGAAATGCTTCAAGGATTAAAGGGACTCTTGCCTTCTGAATTGCTGATACAAACTCCCCTCATTTTAATTTTCTTCTGAGCGTAGTCTGGCATTTCATGTTGGGCATCAACAGTCTGAAAGTAACTCCTGTGTTTACTCAGTAGCCAAAATTTGAGCTTCCTTAAATAAAAGACAATAAGGAGCTACTAATTTCATAACCTGCCTCATCTCACTGTAAACACTTTAAGCCACAATTATTTTTATAGATTGTGAAATTTAAGACCACTTGGGACTTTGAAACAACTTAATTGAAGTGCAGTGCAGACCCTGGAGCAATCACGATCTGTGTTAGCTATTCCAAAGGGCACATGCCTGTGTACAGGCAGACAGGCAACCTGCAGTTCACTTGGAAAGGGCAAATTAACACCTTAAAGCATAATATAATTTTTTTTTAACATAGCATCATTAGAATTTTTATTTTTCATCCTATTTTTATCCTATGTTTCTTCCAGCTGAAAGCCCTGTAGTAGCACTTCACCTATTATTAGCTATTTGTATTAATAAAATTCTATATAATGTGTAACAACACACTACAAATTCATATTAGAATAGGCAAACCTTATGAAAAGATTACTGGGGAGGGAGGTTGTGTTTGGGGTTGTTTTTAACTTGCCATTGGGCAAATTTACTTATTTTTGTGAACATCATTTTATATATATTCTTTCTGAAAAAGAAGGTATTTTTAAACAGTAATTTACAGTTGCCAGAATTTTTTTCCCCAGTGTCAGCTCATTTGGATCCTTTTCCAAGTGATCAGCAAACTTGGGAGGTAACAGAACTGACTGCACAGGAAGAATGTCAGCTCTGATTCTTTCCTGATATTTTTAGGAAATAAAATAATTCATTTTTCATAAAAGCTCATTTCCAAGCTTGGTTGTTTTTTACTCTTTTCCTTTCAGTTGTCAGAGAAATAGATTTTATATAAATTACTAATATAACAGTACTGATAATTCTGAAAAGGTTATATGGAAATTGTGCTAACATCAAAAGTCATATTTGGCAAACTTTATAACAGCGTTTGCTATGTTGTTGGCTGATTCAAATTTTCTTGCAGAATACCAATCATATTCCTACATTTGTAGACGAAAACATTAATAAAATATGAAAGTTTGACATTAATAAATACTAATTTACAAGTCTTTCTTGAGTCCTAGAACTCTGGCGAGTTCTAAGTAAAATGTTAGTAGGCTGACTTCACAAAGCTCCGTTGACCTCTACTGATCATGATGGAATTTGCTTTTCACAACGTCCCTTCCCAGGCAGTCCACAGCACTCCTGTTGAATAAGGTTACATTTAGCATGTGAACCACCTCTATGAGAGCTACATAAAATTGTTATATAAATTAACTTGGTAAGAAAAGAAACACGAGTAGGGCTTATTACTAAGTTTTTAAAACAACGGCAAATTTACTGAGTGATAATGAAATTATTTCAATACAACTTTAATGCATTTCGTTTAAAACTAAGTGCGAGCAAGATAAGATAATGAGCATTTTTCCTATTTTAAGTCATGATTATACTCTGAAAATGGAAACTAATAGGCTGAAAATTATTTATCACACAATAGAGGTGCAGGCAGTACATGAGCAGCAAGAATCAAACAGAATGGACAAAAAGCTATGTATGAGAAATGAATATTGATAGAATGTCTGACACAGTGCAAGAAATGCAAAGAAAATATTAAGAAGACAGAATTACTATGTGGCTGTGTCTAGTGATTTCCAAAATAAATCAATGAGCCAATACACACTTCTTTCTACATTATTGTTCCTAAGCAATAACCAGAAGAGGAGCATCTCAGGTTATAAAAATGTAACATTATAGAAATATTCAAAATCTGCTAACGTGTTTGAAATGTAAATGCATTAGAGGAAAACAATTTATCTTTTAAATTTTCCTCATAAAAGTCACTCACTTTAACAAAAAAAGTTTTTTCTAGATAAAGGTTTTAACATAACATTTGATATTACTAAAAATTTTAATATTTTTAGTTTCTTACTTTCGGTATTTGTGTTACCAAACAAATTACAGAATGTTCAGATTTTGTTCTGAATTAGAAAACTAATTAGGTTTAGAATGTTGCAATGTCCCATAAATGTGTATGCCCTTTTCTTTCTGAAAATATTCCTAAAATCAGATAAAATCTTGGATTCTCTGAATTTTTTCACTTAGTTCCGTATGTCAGGATCTCAGCCGAGTGCCAGGGATCTCGAGGGAACTGCAGTCCATTGAGCAAATGCTGAGTAACCTGTTTCAGAATTTTTCTAGTTCAAAACAAAAACTAAGATGTAAGTGAAAGTTTTTGGGGGTTTTTTAATGTTAAACTCAAGTGAAGTACTAAATCAACATGTCCAATACAGAAACCGGTTCCTAATCTTTCACAGGAACAAAGACAGCTCTGGAAAAAAGATTGACCTTAAAAATTAATTTTACTAAAATAAGCTAGCGTTGGCTAGAGGCTACTTTCTTTTTTTCTCAGCCCTGCATGAAGGTCAGTCTTAGACTGACAAATTCCAAGATCCTGGTCTTATGAGGTCAGCTCAGGATAACATTAGTATGCTAACAAAATACATTTTACAATAGGAAGGGAACAAAGGTATCAAAGTGCCAGAAAAGGATCTTTAAGATCGTTAACTCTTTTTGACGAGAAACAGAAATTTCCACTGGAAAGTAAATACATATTCATGAAAGGTTCAAACCACAAGATGAGTTTCTCTGATTATGACAGAATTTCCCAACCACATTATGATGAGGCTGTCATCCTGTATGTGAGAAGGGAGGGGAAGAAATATGGATAGAGGTTTACTCTCTCTCCAAGCCACAGGAATATTTGTAAGCACCTTTCACGCCTCTTGGTGTTTCTAAAGCAGCAGTAACTCACTTTCTGCTTGACTATCAATAATGAAACAGAAGCCTCTTCCCTCTCTTTGCTACCAAACTTGTTTTTAACAAAAAACAAGGGATATTTTTATTCCCGTTATGTGTCCTTAAAAGGAATAAAATTGTGGTGTAGAACTACACAGACTCAGGAGGATGTTATAAACTCAACAGACTTTTTGGATTCACTTGTACTGCAATAATTTCAAAGTTTAAACACATACAGTTTCTGAAAGAAAATCCAGTATGGGCATCCATCTAAATTCCTCTCAGACTTCATATTTCCACCCAGGGGAGAGTCTGAAATTTCCTACCAGAACAGGACATGGAGTTTAGAATAAACAAAGAGTAAAAATTAGCAGGAAAGCAAGGTATGAAGGAAGAGAAAGTTCCATTACACCTATTTTTCTAATGTTTCTGCAGAGAACTTGTAACAACTCTCTCTACATCGTGATACATCCTTGTCTCATTTGCACTCAGACACAACGTCAATTAGAAATACATTTAATTACATAAACAGATATCATCTGGGTTTTTTTGCTCCTATACTTTGGACATACTTCACTAATAAGAGGACATCCAAATTTGTCTTTTAGACACAAAAACCTCAGAATTTCCTGGAGAAAAAAGAAAACCATTTTTTCCTCAAATGTCTAGACATAAATAGCAAATCATTTCATCCTAAAATGTCCAGCTCCTTTTATAGCGGGCTGTGCCAGTTCACATCTCATTGACTGAGGTAACACACTAAAACTGATGTAACCCAGCATGAATGATCACAAAACACACCAGTTAGAAAGCCAGGAAGGCTTTCCTTCCAGGCAAGGAACACTTACTGTCATGGGTAATAAATATATAAAATGTGTTATGGGACTCACAGGGATGCAGCCAGCGGTGAGATGATACAAAGCCTTCCAGCAAAGAACCACCTTCATCATTTCCTTTCAGACAAGTTTCACTGGTCATTTCACAATGAAAGCAATTTTACTCCAACATCTGCTATTTTCTGGTGATTTTAAACCTATACAATATTTTCTAATTCTTAACATCAGTATTATTCATATATCTATGAATAATAGAAAGGCACAGTAAAAGTAAATTCAGTCATGTCCAACTTAATAGCATCACACACAAGTCCCCTCTAAAAGGGCAGTCTGTAGGTCTGCTTTACAAAGAACTCAGACACACCACAGTTTTCACAAGTACTTACTTGTGTCTCATGATCTCAAGTTGATTTACACTATTAATATAAGCAGATTGCTGGAAATTCTTGAATTTGAGTCACTTGTGCACAAGATTGCATCATTATCTAAGAAATTTCTTCAGACCTGATTACAATGTCTGAAAAGCCCGCTCTTAGGTGAACTAATATGATACGTAATAAAATTCCCCCAAAAGAAAAACAACACAGCAAGGAGTGCAGACCAACAAAATTGCTCCCATCAAAAAAGCTTTGACCATGATCCAGGTTCAGATGCTCATTTTTTTCCTTTAGTTTGTTACTCGTGCATAAAAGCCTCACTTAACTAACTTGGAAACAGCAGGGGAAAGAAAACCCCAAACAAATACAAAAAACCAAAGAAAACTAACAAAACCTAAACAAACAAGCAAACAGAGTCACAACAACAAATCAACCCACACAACCAAAACCAGAAATAGCTCTTGAAGGGCAGTCCTAAAATTTGAAATCTCACTGTGTAGTTCTGTTACGACCAAAACCCTTAGATAATCAATTACAGAGATAGGCTCATAGGAATTAGCCCCCTCCGTGTGCATTAAATCCTAGCCTGGATTAATGTATGGAACACGGCAGTACCACAAAATACAGCACCTATAAACAAGCTACAGCTGAGCCACATAAATGCAGACTACAGCAGCATTCCTCAGTAGCAACCAGCAATCTGTTTTAATGGGCCATAAAGCAATCTTAAATGAAACAAAATGAAAGAGCAGTTTAATTTTTCTTTTTTTTTTTTTTTTTGCAAAGCCTTAAGACAATGACAATATTTACAGCCCACACACAGAAACACAGATGGGCAAGAATTAATCTGCCAGGATAACTTTCCCCAAAATTGTGGTGGACTTGCCTGAGTGAAGGTTTTATTATGATATGATTAATAATGCTATTGAGAAGTACAGGGTCAAACACTTGCACAGCAGTAAAGATGTGGGTAAAATTACCTCTTCAGTGTAAGGAAGCAGATCACTCATTCCTTACACAAATATGAAATCTATACATCATTCCATGCTGCTTTTCAGCATCTATTCTTTTCACTGAAGCAGTGGACACATAAAGTACATAAAAAAATTTTCTTGAATAAAAGACTCTATATGGTGCAAATGTCACTGAGTTTACCTAAACTGCAACAGCTTCTGTGTTCATTTCCACAGTAGGATGAAGGGAAATTGGTTATATCCTTTTGCTGTATTTAATAAACAGTTTTTAATGCTTCAAAGGTCAGTTATTTCCAGCAACTAAAATTAATTATCAAGTATAGTGATTTTTCTCTCCTCATCAACACATTTACATTTGCCATGCCCTAATAGATATTTCAAACTTTCAGAAGAAAGTACTAATTCCTTTTGTCATTTGCTCTTGTTATGTGACTGAGGCTCAATCTTGCATCCATGTACAATTATGTTTATGAAAAGGTTGTCCTAGCAGGTTCCACTCAGACAGGAGCTTACAAAAGCTTGCTGCAAGCTGTTTATGTGGGCTGCATATGAACAGCTTCCTCTTTTCAGATATCATATTGCCTTTTCTTACTCTCCACTATAACTGTCCAGCAAACTGTTTTATGAACTCTTTCTCAAATGAGGCTACACTTATGAAAACACAAGGCAAAGTCCTCACCACGTGGGCTTCAGGCCATTCTCTTCAGTCCCCCCACAAATCTATAATTAGCAGTGACAACCTTTTCAGCTGTATGAAATTCAAGGTCTGAATTCCTGGGGGAAAAATAAAGTGCAACAGCATTTTTATTGCCCATCTCAAGGGATGCAGCAATTAATTTTTTTCTCAGCGTATTAGTGTTCATCATGGATACTGTTATTGTTATGGTGAGAAAGGATGGCTTTAATGTGAAAATGAAGACAGCATGACTAGAAACTTCAGAGGAAGATTTCTCTACCAGGGTCAGAGAGAGCAAGTGAAATACAGAATTAAGTAGAGTGTTGTTATAGCCCAGAGATCTTCTTTTCTTTCCCTTTCCCTCCTTCTTTCTCTCCTTTCTTCTTACAAAAATAATAATGCCTTGAAATAAACTGCCAGAGTTCAAACAAAACTCTAGCGCCAACTTCAACTGTTCAGTGATTTAGGATGCCAAAGTAACCTTGAAATACTTGCTACTACTTTGTTTCCATTCCCCTACTAGAGTTTTGTTGTTTTTTTTTTTTTTACTCAAGAAAGTGATTTGAGGCAGAAAAAAATAGGAAAGGAGAGGAAGGAAGATTTAATGCCAAATTTTGATCAAGAGACTACCGCTGCAGTGCAAATGAAGCAACAATATAAGAAAGAGGAAGGAACAAAATCACTATGATCTTAATTCTAAATAATGTGCCTAATGTCTTTACTAAATTTGAATTTCAGGAGGGAAATATTTACACATTTAAAGCATGTACTTCAATCCTTTGCTAGCTCAGGGAATATATTTGTAAATTAGACCTTGTCTGTAAGAAGATCTACTACAACAGTTTCTAACATTTCTTTTTTCACAGTCTGAAAATAACAAGTTTTAGGGTGCTCAGACTTGAACTGTGGGCTGTGCGGACACAATGTCATGTGATCTTATAAGCAGCAAGTTGCTCACAGGTTGGGAAGCACCAATAGACTATCACAGACCTATATCCACTTCTAGTCATATCCTCTCCCTGGGATTTAAAAAATTTTGTCTTTTGCATAGTTTTTCTTATTTAAAACAACTGCATTTCTTAGCCCAGTCCACAAAGGCTTATACTTCCAGGTAACTCAGAATCTGAGGTCAATAATCCAGTCAGACTCAAAGCTCAAACACATCTAACTACTATATTGATAATAACCTCTACATATCAGTAACTACCAGTGTGTTTAGATATATACATCAGTATATACATCAGTATATCAATGATTATCAAGGATTATCAGTACATATATCTATATATGACAGTCAGTTATCAGTATTATCAAAACAGATTGTTATCACAAATGTATCTAATTCTCTCTCTCTTTCTTACTTTTCCTGTTACATTCACTCAGGAATAGCTGCATTTCCAAATTTAGGTTTTTGATTTATACTTGGCACCAAATGTTTACACTGAGATCAAAATTGGTTTCTTCTTAACCAAGCAGATTACTATGCCCCTCCACTTCTGTACTTTACAGAAAAAGAAAGCTCGGAAAAACCATCTTTCAGGCTTTCTGAATGTTGTTAGTATTATTGTATAATCATTCTGTCTCACATTTTTGTACAAAGAGAGATCCCAATAGACAATCAAGCATCAAATGGAAATGCCTTGTGTTGATCGTGCTTAAAATATGACTTGCCTTAGGCTCTGTCAGCAAAATTTGCCTCTCTCGATGATTTCCTGACTTTTGGAGCTATGAGGATTTACACGCATTTTCACTGGGGGAAGACAGTCTCTTCTTTACCCTTAGAGACTCTGACTCTGGAGTCCCTGGGCAGAGATTCTGCACAAACATAGAGGTCCCTCACGATGAATTTAGGTGAGACTGAGCTGCTACCAGTAAACAACAATTTCTAGCTTTTCTCATACCCTCTTGAAGATAATAGACACTGTCACATGAAAACAAAACAAATACAAAGCTACTCCAAAATGTGCCAGGCAACTTTGCAATGCTCTGAGTAAGTGTAACTACAGAGTACTCCCAGCAAAGCAGCCTCATAACCCAGAGACGAACAGTGAGGCTGCAAACGGAATTCATTCCCCCAGGACACAAACAGGACATATAAATACAAGTATAAATACATGTCTTGGTTTAAATAGCTGGCAACAAACACAGTTTTCATCTATTCTAAAATTTCCCTGAGCTATCTTTCCCCTCACATATTTAAAACCAATTTTTAGAGCTGTAGCCCAATTTCAGGCATTCAGTGGTCATGTCACGAAGTCACGGTATTACAGATTACAGCACATTTCAGCAGTATAGTTTATACCATACAGGTACCTCTGTAAATAAAGGTAGTTAATTATAAAAGCCCCACTTTTCATAATACTCAGACAGTAACAGTCAGAGCAGTCCAACAACCCGAGCAAACAATGTGTTGCCAGAGAAGAGACCAGAATAATACAAGAGCCTGTTCACAGATGTTTGTACCAAGCCATAAACAGTGGGAATAGGAGCTGATTCTGCCTCTTGCAAAAAGCACAGTGCTTGAACAACCTCAGCTGATGACTTAAAATGACCTGGCTGAAAGGCTCAGCTCTGTGGTCACACTGACTTAATCCTTCTTTTTTTTTTTTTCAAACAAAGACTTCTTTTTTCACATGAAGGATTTTTGGAGGGGTGTTGCTTCTTCAAAACACAAAGGAAAATAGTAAACTAAGGCACTAAAGAAGAATTTAGCAGCAATTAGATTAAAAGGATTGCACTGTCTCAAATTCCCCCCATGATCGTGGGTGTTCAGTTCCTAAGGGCTGGTATAAATTGAGTATTGTATCACTTCTCTGCCTCACAGTGGGAGCAGAATATTACAGCACCTATCCTGGAGCCTGAATCCTGACTGGGACCAGAGCAGAAGCAGATGCTTAAGGAACATCTTTCACTGCTGTATTTTGCCAGTTTTCATCCATCTCTGGCATTTGTTTCATCTTTCTTAGATCTTATATAGTAAGAAATAGTAAATAATTATTCTCTATTCACTCTCTCCAGGCAGCTCATAACATTGCATTATTTGCCCTCTCGTAATTTTTTTTTTCCCCACAAGCTAGAAATCCTGCAAATGTTTAATCTCTTTTAGCAGTGGACCAATTCCACATGTTCTTCTGCTTTATTGTTCTCTCTGCACTTTACAGCTCTATGCTACATGTCAATTTTTTCAACATTCTGAGCTGGTGAATTAAGCAGACATTCACAGATGCATACAATAACATGACAACTATTTTCTGTTTTCTTCCTCATTACTTCCAAGTAATTTCTAACACCATATTAGCTTTGTTGACTGTATTAGCAAGTAACTTCAGAAAAAGATTGATTTTTATTAAATATGTCCTCCAATTTTCTATCAAATGCCACTGCTGGCAGAATGTTTTACTCTCCTTGTATTGCATCCTGAACATCCCAGTATGCTGAGAGACTTGAATGATTGCATTCAAAAAAGAAGCCTATTTGTCTCTGCAAATTAGTCACTCTGATATCCTCGGGATAATTACAGTATTAAAAGTCAGAAATTAAATTAAATAAGTGAAGGACTGGTTTGAGAGTTAGCAGCACTCTGCAAAGCCAAGTGCCAGTTCAGGTCAGGAAATTAAAAACACTGCAGTCAGCTAAAACAGAGAAAGTGGCATGAATAAATGAAGTGGGCTCATAAGTGACTCCTCTAAGGTGCAATCAGATGCTATTGACCGATTTCATCTAGTCAAAGCCTCATAATTTGAAAAGATATATGAAAATGGTATCTTTGGGAGCATAGACCCTTCTGACATGAGAGATGTTATGATTCCTGTTTTGTTTTCATGGCCTCAGAAAGAAAAACATTGTCTGATTCCTTTCCATCACAGCCTGGACTTTCCTGCTTATACACTTCTCGTGCTTGATACCCCTGCCATTTCTGAGATCTGGAGACATCACAGGCTAAAGTAAGAAGGCAACAGGTAACTCTGGCAGTATCACCAAAGCTTTGCCCAGCTCTGGGTTACTGTTGTTCTTAGTGTGTAACTACTTATCCACCATGGGCTGGCGAGCATATTGACATTGCAGAAAACATTCATTAAAAAAGCAAAACACAGGACAAACGTTGAAGAATTTTTACTCTTGGGTGTATCCCAAATTGGAAACCTAAGAATATAAACCCACTTTACTCATTCAGAAGGCATTCCACAGAAGACAGTGGGCTGTGGAGGCAGCATGTTCTGGGTAAAGAACCACACTCTGACCCACTTTTCCTTCCAGCACCATGTGCTACAACTGTCATGAGGAATGGGAACCAGCTCCTGCCATGAACTTCACCTACAAATCAATAAGAAACCAGCATGATTCCTAGAAATGCAGGCCTGAGCGGTATTTTCTGGAGGGAATATACTGGGCAGGGAGCTGCTTCAATCTCTAGGCACTGCAGTTTCTAAATGGCTCTCTGGGGTAGCCTCTGATAGTGTGAGCAGAGATCCAGGGCAGAGCAGACACAGGGGGAGGGCTAAGCCACAAGCAGCTGAGATCCTGCTGCAGACAGGAAAAGTGGAGGGGAAAATTGGCAGAAGTTATAAGTAAACACATGGACCAAATAGACATTTATTGTGGAGCTGTGATACTCTATCATATCAACTTTTGAGGAAAAGAAATCGAATAGCTGAAAACAATTTTTGTAAAAAACCTATTAAATGAAAAATATTTCTACTTTTTTAAAAAAAGTTTCTTTCTCTCTGTATTAGCTGCTCAAAAAGCAGCTTGAAAAGCACAACAGTAGTCTGCACGTAGCAATAGCCTCTCTGAACTGAAACAGAAGCTCATAAATCGGGGGGAGTAACTTGAACACACTAAGATCATATAGACTACAATCAGAAGGAACCACAACCAATGGGACACTCAAGTCCAGACTATCCACTAAAGTCCCTTTCCAGCAAGATAGCAACAGCATTAATATGCAATTCAGTAGTCCAGATTTTACTACTGGGGACAAGATTGCTGGAAAACACCTCTGTGACCCTTCTGAACAAGGATGGCAGTGAATACTTGATGAAAACTTGTGCAGTACTTTTGAACGTCTATATATGACTATATGTGCAACATATAAATTAGTTCTTTTCTGTTTCTTTTTCTGTCCTCCAGTTTACTCGAAGAGATAAATTAACACACTTTTTAGAAGGAAATGAAAATTTAAAGTATTATGGACACATATCTTCTCTTTATAATCAAAAAGGCGTATATCAAAAATATTGATTGCCAGGAATTATCTCCTTTCTGAAACTTAGTTACCACCTGCTACTCCATGCAGACCTTTTTCTGTGAGACAACAGAAAAAAACACACATTTGGTTTGTAAAAGCTATTAAATGGAGGCAATTAAACAAGCTACATAGATATCTTGGAGTATTAAAGCCTTCCTGCATTAACACAGAAAAAAAAAAGAGGATTTCAGTAGCCCTTGGAGCAGTCCTCTTTTTTAAGAACTTAGTAATGCTTTAAGACTTTTTTGCCATGCACAAGTTTCATGCACACCTGAAGAATCAACTTAGTCTAAAATAAGTATGCTTATAAATGAAATATAATTTGAAATACTTAACTATATAATGTTTGAGCATAATCTTGAAAAAGAAAAGCAACTCATGCTTACCAGGCTTCAGTTTTGAATGGTCATTTCCAATATCAAGAACAATATCAGTTTTAGAACTTAATTCAGGACCTGCATAAGATCTTACTTGTCAATCAGAAGCACACAGGTGCATTTAAAAGTGACAGTCTACTGGGCAATGTTGAGTTTTTAACAATCATTTTCATTCACATTGTAATGATTTCCTTTTTAGCTGGAGGATACTTCACAGCCACCCAGTGCTGCTCTGGCACATTTAAAAGGCCTCATCATCAATATCTTTGAATCAAATTGAGACAGAACATGATGAAAGATCAATTTCCTTTGCAAGCTACTATTGTACTTTTGAAATAAAAAGATATAGCAGTAAATGTTAGTGTCTATGTCTGGGTACAAAGGTAGCAAATTCCCCAGGAGGGCAAGGGAAAGCCTAGAGTGGCAATTACAAGGCGAGAGAGTTACAAAAGCCTGTTCATAATTGTGTCTAAATACAGAAAAATGTGATTTTTACATACTTTCACTTTTTTTTTTTTTTTTTTATATTTAGGATTGAAAGCAAATCTTTCTAAATCCTATTAATATATTTTAGAGCACAGAGTTGTTAGTTCCCCCCTGAAACCATCAGGCAGCCTGTCCTCACACACTGTAGAGAGGCCATTTTTGCCATTATGAATGCTTCATGTATGTCACAACATTAATTTTAGCGGGATAAACTTTCTAACTTTAAATTTCAGTATTAAAGTTACAGTAAACCTTAATATGCTCTGTCTCTAGAAGTTAAAGAAGAAAGAAAGTTTAAGAAGAAAGGAGATTATTAAATAAACATTTTTAAAAAGTCTTTCTCCCTTTATATTTTCCCTCAAAATAGGATTTTGCAATGAGGACAAAAAAGAAAAGCTTAAGCAACATCAGCACATTTTCAGACCACTAGAAGGCCCTTCTTTACTTAAAACATAAGTATCTGTCTAAAGACAATTTCCGAATGGTTTTGCAAAGTCAGATGAAAACACTGATTCAAGCAAAACATACCTAATTTATTCTCATTTCTGACTTTACTAAGAGTGAATGAAAAAGAGCAGGAAAGATTTGTAAGAGCTGATAAAAGCTTTCATAGATTGATAGTAGCAAAACACTGAGTTTTCCTAGTGAAAAGGCTTATTTAATCTAGCAGACAATATTCAGCATCATTGCAACAATCAGCATGCTCAGATGTGAAGCATCAGCAAAATTAATGACGAGAAGGTCACACTTTACCCCTGAGAAAACAACAGCTGCTGAAACACCTTAGCAAGGCGTGCACTGGCAACTCCATTATTCAGACTTTATAAATCAAGTCTGGGTTTCTTTCTGAAAAATATGTTCCAGTTTATCCCCCAGACCAGCTGAAGGTGAAGTCTATTACTTATGTTGCCTCATGGATTAGCCTAGATAACAATGACAGTCTTTATGTGCCTCTAACACCAAAACTAAAATATCTTATTGTTACCAATGGTAACAATGTGGTCAAAATTCAAGGACGGAAGAAATGTCCTCGTTTTCAGCTGTGTTGAAGCCATGCTAATATTTAGGAAGTCAGTAAAACATGGGTGGACACACTCTACTGATAGGTTTTAAAATATTTTTATATCAACACCATGTGTACAAATCAATGAGGAAAAAATACAGGTCCACAGGTAGCAGTTTTTCTGCAAAGCTGATCTTTAAGGCACAAGATGCAGTAAGACTGGAGTGCTGATCTCCATTAGATTCTGATAGATTTTAAATGATATTTTTAGCTATTCAAAGCATGTTGTGATCCTGACATGTTTGAGAATACTTAGAAACATGGATGAGAATTAGAACTGACAAGCCATGCAAAGAATCTAAGTGGACTGTCATTTTTATTTATAGTGCCAAAAAAGACCTCTTCTTATGTTACTGACATCATGATTAGGAAGTCTGCATGTCACCACATCTTTTGTGCGTTGAACAAGTTGCACTGTATCACTGAAAGAGCTAAAGTGATTGTTCCATACCTTTTGGGAAGGATGGAGTACTCCTAGCAAAGGTAACAAGCCACTCTTCTGAGAAGTACTAGTAACAGAAATTAACATAAAGACATTATAAAACCATCAAGTATCTCTTGATGACTTACAGAAATGTATTACTTTAGTAGTGAATTGATACTACTACCAAAAAGCCCATCTTGTTAGATATATGGTAATAATGCCTTTATGGTTCATATTCACCCAAAACCCCAAATGAAACTAGCAAATATTAACCTTGTTTCACATCATCTTCTAGTTCACAGACAAAAGGGTTTAGCCAGCAACACATCCATAGGTTTTGTTTTAAGTCTCAAAATAAGTCAAGAATAGGTCTTGGATCTATTGGACACCCACACTACTCAAGAAGCCAAAGACACTCTCACTCCTCCAGTGAAGATGCTGGGGCATTTTTAGCAGCCCCCCAGTTCACGATATTTGAGTAACAAACACATCACGTAACATCTTGTGAATAAAAGGAAATAAGGAGAGGAAATGCAATTAACGCAGTAGTCTTAGATCTGAGGTTTAGTGTACTTTGCATGTGCATTTTGAAAAAGTTTCAGACTTTTTAAGAAAAAGCTTAGAAGAAGATCCTAACCATGCAGAAGAGGAGTTGAAATTTTTGTTGCTTCAGGAAGTAGACTTATGAGAGAAAATCTTTGACATTGCCAAGCTTTCACTGCTCTGATTCACCTGCCTTCCAAATCTACATATCCTGTCTCTGCTGGGTTTGCGTGGCATCCTCTCCTAAACTCGTGCATTTTTCCAACCCCAGTATCTGTCTCCTGTTGAGGAGAGCTCCTCTCTCTGCCTGTGAATTTCTCACCATAACACACTTACCTGCCTCCCCAACTCACTCGTGGCAACTGCTAATTCATTCACGAGCTCCTATCACCTGCAGCACACCCAGATGGTTCTGTCAGAGCATATCTGGGGACAGCACCGACTCATGCCCATACCACAGTGCTGAGAGAGGAGGTCCAGAGGCAATCTGGCTCTAGCAGGAGCTCTTTCAAGCGCCTTCTGACTTGTGGTACAGACAGCAACAGCGAGAGATGAGTCTGCCTGTGGCAGTGTGCCCTGAGGAGCTGAGCTGAGGCTAGTTTGTCACAACTGTGCACCCAGCTGCAAGAATTTAAGTTCCTAGAGGGGAGGGAGGGGAGCTATTTCTGTAACATGCCATGGCAATCACTACTGATGCATACAGCACACTGTCCAAGGAGACAGGAAATTTACTGGGGGATGGTTATTCGCATTAAATCCTACCCTCTCTGCACACCGTGTGACATTTTCCCTACTGCAAAGTGAAGGTGAAGCTGGAGGGCGTGGGGATGCAGGGGAGGCGCCCTCCCCGGCTCGGTGTGCTCCCACCCAGGGCTGCTCCCAGCCCAGTCAGACACAGGGGGCTCCTGCAGCCCCCTCTGTGGGTCGGGCCAGTGTCAGGGGCATGAACGCCAGGGGCACAGATCCACACGCACAGGGTCAGTTGGGTGCCTGCATGCACACAGACAGCCCATTCACATGGAAAACAGTCACGAACAGAGCTTAAAGACTGGGCAAGCCGTGGTGACAACAGGCAGGTCTGACCAGCAGCCTGCTTGCGCTTAACCAGCCCTTTTTGTCTCCTTGCCTCTCTCTTTTTTCCATGCTCATTCTTCCCCCATTAATTTACATCTGCCCTTCTTCGCCCCGCCCCCGGTCCCCAGAGGAACAACCCACTCCTGCATACTTTCCCCATTGGTTCCAATTTTGCTACACCTATGCCCACGTTTGTTGTTCCTGATCCCATTATCTAGGTCACCTAAGCTTTCTACCACGTGTTGACAACGTTACCCGAATTCTGTTGGTATTGTAAGATTTCGCTCCCCCAAAGGCTCCCTCCAATTATGTGTGAATTTCACTGTCTCTCACCTAACCCCCTGTTAATCACCTATGAAATCCAGCTAGGCTCAGGGCACTGTCTGTACCCAAAGTTGGTATTTCTGATCCCATTACTGAGGTCACCTCAATATCATATAGTATTATTGTTCTGGCTATCTAGGTGCCGTTGGCTTTGAGAGATTCCCTTTCCTGACCGGTGCCCCTTGCAATTAGTGGCATCTCTCATGTAATTCCCTCTTAGCCATCTGTGCCATCTGACCATACCCCATGGCAGCACACACCTTCACTCCACTCATTTCTGCTGTCACCTCTTCTCACACCTCTCCACGCCTTTAGTCTTCCCTTCTGCTAAATCTGCCTATCCTTCCAACTGCTTATCCCACTTATCCTTCCGTTCTCTCTTCAAGTCTGAAGATGGATACTCAGAGAAAAATGAGATGATTCATGGAATGTAAGCAGATCTGACTTTCCCTTGGATAGGGTTGGAACTACCAGGCTTTTTACATATATTTATCCTCCAACAAAGGATATAAACATCAGATAATTTGTATTGTTAGTTTTCCCCCTGCAAGTCCAAGAAAAACGGTGTCTTAATATAGTCTCCCTCCTTTTTTTCCCCCATCAGATTTTTGCCTCTGTTAACAGGAAAACAGTCATCCATAAGAACTCTCTCCAGCAGATGTCAGTTCCTACTTCTGATAATGAGAATTTTGCAATGAAAACAAGCAGAGAAAAGGGGATGATGAAGCAGGACTCTTCAGAATCAGGAAGATGAAAAGTTTCCCTTCCCATTTACTGGTGGTGCAACAGCTGAGCTCCCATCAGTTAAACTCATGCACTTGGGATTCATGTCTTTGCTACCATTAATCACTTAATCTCTCGATGGGAAAGCAGAAAGACACACAGGAGCTGCTGTTTGTGATTGTGACAAGATTCCCTGTGGAATAAATTACATAGAAAAGGGTGAATAAAGCATAATTTTAAACTGAAATTGGCATGGATTCATTATATATTGATACAAATAACAATGGTTTGATGTTTTGGGATACTTGCATGTGGCTAATGCAGGTACACAGGGCAGAGCCAGTTCCAAGAGGTGTCACATAACCCCCCTGTGGCCTCTATCACCTATTGCTCTGATCTCCTCAGATCACACACCAGATGAGTCAATCCTTTTTCCCAGGTCTCCAATTTCCTGCAACACCAAAACACAATTGTGATCCATTTACACTGCAGAACCACCTGTTAGAGACAGGACCCATTAGGACTTGCTCTCGCAGGAAGCAGAAATAAACATCAGAGCTCCAGCAGGAGCACCAGAGTTCTGCCATAAAATGAGCATTCTTGTAGGAATCTTTCAGCACAGCGCTGCTGTGCCTGACCTTGTCCTGAGCAAGGAGCGTCACCGTCTCCTCCCTCTCAAATGGTTTGCTGTGGTGCAAGGCAGCCTAGGATCAAGAAGGGACCACCCTGGTCACCAAGAAGTGCAGGCATCCATGCAGTGAGCACCTAAACAGACAAGGTACGCAGAGCAAATTCCTTCAACTTGTTTGAAATATGTAAGACTCTGCAAGGAAAGAAACAATAACTCAGTACCAGTGGAATAGGTATAGATTAAATCAGTGGAGCAAGAAAGAAACTTTGAATTCCTAAAGAGGGAATTGGGGAAAATGGGCAAATAAATCACACCCTACTGTGATTGTTATATTTAAGTTAACAGGAGTTGAAGGTGATTCAATTTTGTAGGCCAGGACTTTGCAGAGAGATATAATTTTGATAGCATTCAATTTTGGGCACATTAAGACCCCCAAAAGCTGCTTTCCAAAGAATATCTGACTTCTGATAATCAAGGTTCCTACTTCCAAATTAGGCATCTAAAATCACTTTTTCAAAACCACAGCATTCATTATTAAGGCACAGACTATTAGTGATCAATTCACTACGTCAACTCAAATTCTAAAGAATATTCATTTATTCAAATTAATTCTTCAAAGTCAAAACTGGCACTTAAGCACTCAGTACTTACATATACCCTTAAGCAATTGCTCTCTAATTATTTTAAAAATAACCATAGTAACCAAATGTAGTCATAAAACTCATATTTCAGGGCTGGCCCAGAGTGAGGACTCAGTATTGTAAACACTGTAAGAGATTCGCCCATTACAGCAAAGAGCATGGAGCCTGGGCAGCCAAAACAGATAAAATATGGAGGAAGGAATAGAAGCACAAAGCAGACTGATCAAGGAGTTATTCTTGTTTCTTTGGAAGAAAGAAATAGGTTAGTAAGCTAGGAATAAGCCAAACAAAGAGAAGTGGGGCAAAAAAGGGGACATTGATGCTAAAAGCAAGTGAGAGAGAAAGTAGGGAGGCAAGTGGGGAAAAAACAGATATGGAAAGGAATTATAGACTGGGAAAGGAGGAAGAGAGAAGGGATTAGATAATATGACCAACTGCCAGATCAGAGGGCAACCCGACAGAGCCCAGGAAGGACACTCCAAATCGAAAGGTGCCTGTTTTCACATAATCCACTCCTCTCACGTGATGCAAAAGTTTACATGAGAGAGCAATAATCTAACCTCCCATGAAACACCTTTACCTCAGCTGAGAATCTGTTTTTCAAGTCAATTTTTAACACTATAAACTCCAAAAGTAAATTTATCTCAAGCCAACTCCTCCATAGTGGTCAGTTCAAGTCTTAGTTCTAAAGGGGTATCCAGCATCAATATTTTTCACATCTTAAAGGCTAGCAGGCTCTTGCAATTACTAGTTTCATTATATAAAACTTGAAAAAGAAAAAATGTATCACAAAATGTCATTTATGGTTGTGTAAAGTATGCCTAGGTCACTAATTTGTTATTTTCAAAGTCACCTCAAAGTCACTTTCTGTTCCTTTTCAAATTTCGTTCCTGCTTTCCACAAACAAGTCTCTCTATGGTGGTTCACATGCTCTACACCTTGCTCCATGTTCATTGCACTACAACTGAATTTAGCACATATTTGTGTGTTTCACATCTGTGAATGCTTTCTGCACTCTTTACAACCCCTATAAGTGGTTTTACACATCTCCCAAGGCTGCATTCCTTTGCTGACCAGGATCTGACCACGGGTTAGTTTGGTTTTAGCTCTGGTGTCCCTCGTGTAGCTGTACTTTTGAGGCTTTTGCCAATAAATAGCTCACTCTCCACAGAATAACTGGTTGTAATTACTTTGCATTAGCTTAAAAAAGATTCATAATGTTTAGTGTTGTGCGACACAACTTTACAAAGCTAAGCAAAAGGCAGAATGAGCTAGGTCATAGTCCTTTTGTCACTACATAACCATCTAGCAGGAACTGGATAATTGTGGTTACATCTAAACAGGATAAAAAACATCTCCAGGCTGGCCAAGACAAGCCCAGACAAGTCTGGCAGATGTCAGGACAACACTGATAGCTTAAAACAATGCTGTGACCAGTTACATCCCACAGCAGCTCCGCATTTCCTGGGCTCCAGGCTACACCACAGGGAATACAAACACAGCCCTCGTGTGAAAGCACCTGCACAGCTCCGTCTCCCCAGGCAGCTGTGCAGAGCTGGGACTGCTGCAATCTCTTACCTCGTGGGGTTTTATCATTAATAACACCACTTTGCTCTCTCCAGAAAACTTCCTATCTGCAGTTTCCTATTGCTTCACAGTTTAATATTATGAGTTTAGGTAGGATTTCAGCTGTTATTTCTGCTCCATGTACCAGGCTTTTTCTAAAGAGCATCTGTATATCTGGCTTGATTGGATATTTTTTTCCATTAATACCCATCTTTCCTTTCTTTTTATTAATCCATTAAGAGACAAATTACATTTGTATGGCTTATGTTCCAAGGCCCCATGGCAGGGGGTTGGAACTAGATGATCTTCAAGGTGTCTTCCAACCCACACCCTCCTATGATTCTGTGACTCCCAGAAATCCAGATAAATAAAATCTGAGGCAGTCTCTCAGCATTCAAGGACAAAAATGTTTTATACTTTTATTAATGGAAGATTAAACTCCAAAAGTAGAGTTGATACAGAAATCCTGAGTAAAGGAGTAAATATTCAAGCATGTGCTCTTTAACTTTCAGCAATCAAAGTGTTTGTCACCTCCAAATAGCTCAAATAGGAGTCAGACTAAGAAAGAATAACATTACCTGGAATCTGGGACTGAGTAAGCTTGCTTGGAGTTTTCTGCCTGTGTAGTCCTACAAATTATGCTTCAGTCCTACCTGCGAGAGTATCCTCACAGCTACAATGATTAAAAATACTCATGAATGTGCCCTGGGAATTTGAGAGTTATTAAAACACAAAAAGGCTCATATCAAAATCCTTAGAAATAACTTTCTAGGAATCACAAGTCTGTAGGACAATGAACATGCATGGGAAAAAAAGCAGGAAGGGATTCCATTAATTTGTTTTTCTCTAGAACTCAGGCCATAACCTTGACCATTGAGTAGCCTGTGTCACACCAGAGCATTTCCTGCTGAAATCCCCTCGAAGATTTTGAATTTCTCATGCTCCTTCCAGTGCCCTCAGACTTCTTTTGTCATTTCCTTAATTAATGTTTTAACTCAGAGATTTGTCTGCAATTCTTTAACAGAACAGTACTATCACTGGAATTTTTTTTCCCTAAAAAAATGCCTCATGGGGAATATCTTAAAGTATTTTCCTTTTAACAAAGCCTTATGAATAATCTTCTGTAGCCACTTTCTAGATCTTGGGGTGAAGAGTCTAGCAAGTAAGAGAAGTTTGGAAGAAATACCTTGTAACTGGTTTATTAAACATAAACAGCAAGCTGTGCTGAAGCTGAGGCAGTTGTACATTTTGGGAATTGATAAAGGGCAATTTCATTTTAGAAGATGGAGGTAGAAACAAGAGCTGTTCAACAACAAGATACAAGAGCTGTTCAGACAGTAATTTTTATTTGCCATCAAGGATGATAAGGATTCGTCATAAGAATTTTCCACTTTTGCTGGAGTGGGTGGGGGAAAACCAGTCTTAAATGAGCCAAAGATAAACATGGAAGGAGTGAGAAGAGCTCAATGGAAAAAATCCAAAACAATAACAACAAAAACCACAACACCAAAAAAACCCAGCCCAAAAAACTGTTTCTTTTTGTTTCCACTATACTGCATTTCTTTCAAATCAAAAATCTTCTGTCTACGCCTCAAAAAGCTGGTTTCTCAAAGTTACTGAAATTCCCTGCCTGATTTCTGATGGAAGCTCAGACAAAACCAAAGCATTCCTAGGGAATGTTACAATTCCAAGGATGCAGTGTTTTCCAGCAGAATGACAATCTTTCCAGAAACTGTGAGCACTTTAAATATCAATACCAGTGTTGATACAACAATTCTAGATTAACATTTCAGTCAACACTTCTGAATATTGTATAAATTAATTTTCCTTCTATTCCCATAGCTTTGAGGATTTGAACTGAAAAATTAAATTCTGCTTATATTAAAAAGTGTTCCAGAATTCCATTTAAAAACCTCGAAGGAGAAGGCAAACAAAGAAACTTCCCAGCTAAGTTTATTGCCTATTTAAAATCTTGTGGATTGTTATTTTTATTCCTTAGTGCTGGAAAATGGAAATGGCAACTCGTTTGAAGGTCCAGCAGAGAAGCACTGGCTGTATGTACACTGGCATATAGATGTAATAGTAAAGGTTTTATACAGAACCCCTAAAAATAACCAGAAAAATCTCTCCAGCTCCAGTAAGCTTAGTGCCTATGCCTGATCTTATTAAGATAACAGTTTTGCCTTCTTTCCACTCAGGTTGTTTTTTTTTTTTTTATGTACTGCCTTTTTCTTTATG
Source organism: Oriolus oriolus (assembly GCA_013400235.1). Taxonomy (NCBI): domain Eukaryota; kingdom Metazoa; phylum Chordata; class Aves; order Passeriformes; family Corvidae; genus Oriolus; species Oriolus oriolus. The sequence goes on from VXBT01009623.1 coordinate 2,112,130, forward strand.
TTTCCTTAGGTTTTAGAGAATATTTGCCTGTTCGCTCTTGTCTGAATACTAGAAGTTTTATTATGCCTTAAAGGAGTATAAATAAAGCTATTAAAAGCACATGTATTTTTCTGTTCCTAAATCTCAAGGTGAAATTTGTTTTCAAACTACGTTTGTCCTTCATTTCTACTATGGTTTGAATATGCTAATTATATGCAGATCAAAAGTTCAGCACTTTCTAGCACTTTGAGTTCATAATACAAGAAAAAATATATTTATAGATGACTGAAAAGTGGTGTGCTCAGTTTTCACTCCATAGGAAAAGGGTATGGGAAAAGCCACAGCTCCAATATACTAAGCAAAAGGCAAGTGAAGGGAAGATAAAATGTTGGTTTATGACTGCAGAATAGAAACTGGATGAGAAAATAAGCCACCTTTTTTTTTCTCTTCAGAGACTACCTGAGAATTTCAGCTTATGAAAATAAACCATTCAAATAACCTGTTTTCCACTGTTCTGAAACAGTCATGCTTCTCTGACAAGCAAGAAAAAAATTGCTGAACTTGCACAGAAGTTTAGTGGCATTAAATACAGGTGTAGCAAATAAAGGTGTGACAAGACACCATAATTTGCTGGATAGAAATCTACCTCAGTTTGCACAGATAGAGCAGCAAAAGGCTTTTGGCTGGCAGAGCTGTTGTTAACCCTGCAGGCTGTGATGTCCCAGCTGGACTCGCCCCACTGCAGTCTGCTGAGCCAGGCTGAGGAGGGAGAGGCATTCAGACAGGGCTGGACCTTACCTTTCCTTCCTGACTTTTGCCTGTCAGTGCAAAGGGATTAAACACACATTCTCTAAATATCAAATGGATTTTTTTTCAATCTTAATGTCACCTGACACGTGGATCAGTAGTGTGTTGAGTGTGCACAGCTGTGTGCTGCTGCTTGGCCACGACAGTCAGGATGAAGATGGTGTCCTGGGCTGCCCTTGGGAATTGCTTTGTCCCAGAAATGATGCTGTCCCAAAAGCCCCACATCTCCAAACCAACGTACAGTCAGTACCTCTTAGCTCAGTTTGTCTGATTAAAGACCTTGAAATCCTTAGAATTATCTCATTAGACTGGTCAACAAATATGGAAAGTAGCATTGCTTACTCATTATCAGTAATTTATACAAATTCCAGGCCCCTTGTGAAATTATTTCTGTATTTTCTCTTGCTTCTCCCTTTTTTTCTCCATAGATTTCTTCTCTGTCCCTTTTCCTTAATTCCTGATGTTCCACTTGTGCTTTATCGCTTCACACCAAAATTTAATGCACTTACAAGTCAGCTGTCAGGAATATTCCTGCATATTTTTTCAGACGTAGAAAAGCAGAAATACAAGAGCTATTCAAAGAGTGATTTTTATTTGCTATCAGATCTATGTGAAATAGAAGCACTTGTTCTAATTGAAATAATCAAATTATAAATGCCCTGTAAAATGGTTCATTCTTCTGTCTCCCAAACAGAATTTTTCCATGAGCCTGCCTGTGAGCTGAATCTTTCAGAAGTCAGCCATCACCTCAACATGAATTCATTTATGTAAAAGAGTACGTATTAATGCAAGGCACACAATGTGTACATTGAGGAAAGACAGTGGTCAGATGAAGGTGAAGACTCGATATTTAAAGGCTGTTGAAGTTAGAAATGAGGGAAACTGTCCTTACAGTACAGGAACAGCTCACAAGTATAGATAGAAACACTTGTGGGTATTTGCAAGTTCTGCAAAGGCTTCTAAAGCTAAGATGTAAACTGGCACACAGACTGAACCTCAAAGTCCTGAGGTTTGGTGGTTTTGTGTGTCTAGGTTTGTTTTTTAATGCAGTCAGACTGCAGGGAGGCCAAAGCTTTGCCAGCCTTTAATTCCACAGAGAAAGGCACATGAGATAAACAGCTGTCATTTTGAAAGGTGTTGCTGTATGTCCCTTCTTTGCCCTTCCCCTGAGAATACAGTGCCAGAGGAAAAGCACTACAGTCCTGGACTGACAGCCCAAGGGATCAGCACTGAAGATTTCCCAAGAAAGGAAAAACCTGTGCAGACACAGCAGGACACAGCCCCCTCTCCACGCCCCTTCTTCAGTTTGAGACCAGCCTGCGATCTCAGTTGAGCGCTTTCCAGCTATCAGGATAGCAAAATATTTATAAAGTTAATTTTGGGCACTCATGTTAGGATAGCATACAGAGTCTGACACCTCTTGAGAAAACTGAGTCACATCAAATCACTAGTCTCTGGCAGAAATTATATTTGAAACATATGCTGCTACCATAAAGTGCTGGTTTTATTTCAGGAAGAGACGAATCTGAAATGGTCTGCATTGCACAAAGAGCTACCAATATTGCCATATGCACACTCTAAAGAATTGGTCTGAAAGCTGCCTTTAACTTGTGAAGGAAAAACTGCTTTTGATCTCCTGAAGGAAGTACAATAGCACCAACTGCTGCTATTTCAACCGGTGACTGCTGGATCTTATTGCTCTAAAAGCAGGAACCACTGCCCAGCACAAAAGCTCATTTACCTCATGGATCAGCTGCAGCCCATCTTTGGCCTTAGCTGCCAAGGAAGCTCTTTCATCTCTGTTCAGCTGAAACCTCCCCTGATCTGAGCAATAAGACAGAAACCACGCTGAGGAGGGGGAGACCCAGATATGAAAACATCCTCCTGGTTACAAAACAATAACCAAAACTTCTCCCCCAGGAAAGTCAGCGGAGAAGTATTTCCTCCTTGCAATTAGATAGTATTAAAGAACTCCTGTGTCGTTCTTGAGCTTTGAAATGGCCTCTCCAGATGTTCTCTATCTCCATCACATATTTCCCTGTCTGTCCTGCCCCCTTTGCCTTGCTCAGCAATCATGTGCGAAGCAGAGATGCACGGAAGAACCAAAAGCTGGCTCCAACAAAAGGACTGTGGGAGCTGAGAGGTTTCAGCAACCGCATTTAGCAAATGTTTTGAAGAACTTGATTTGAACTCCTTTTCTAAACTCTCTATAACAGAGTATTTGGGAAAGGAGGAAACTTTTTAAAAGAGAGAAAGGATTACACTTCTATGATCTATTCTTATCCATGGAAATCTCCCTTCACGCATGATGTTACAGCATCAATAAAGTACAGCAGATTGCGTGGGCATTTCCTTTAGTAATTTGAAGGTAAAAATAATGGAGAAATTACAAGGTAACATATACACCTGTAAAGAGCTCTGGTGCTCAAATCTTAGGGCTAATAATAGTCAATGCTGGTAAGAGTTTAAATGTTATTCATAATTTCTGGTTGCCTCTGAAGTATAGCAGACATGAGGACCTTATCACTTTATCTCTGTTCAGAGGGGACTGGCCATTTTCTAAGTGTGATTGTCCTCTAATCTGTGCTACAATTTGATAATTACTTTGATTATTATTTGATTATTAGCTTGGCTGTTTGCCTGCATTCTGATAACTACACAATTCCAGAGCCCTGAAACTCTCTTGACCGTGGCTTTTGAACAATTAGAAATCTGTAACAAAAGACTTGTGCAGAGCTCAGGGAGGAAATTTTAAAGTAGTATATAGAAAGACATCAGACAGTTAATAAACGCAAATATATTGATGATATCTGTAAACACTGCTTGGACAGACAACACACCTGCTTTTCACCTCTAACACTTCTACTTCAAGAACTGAGCAAATCATGGTAAGGTAGCAGCTCTAACTCAAAATCTAATGCCCAGAACCAAACCCAGTGTCCCAAGATAAAGTGTTCTTCAGCTGATAATGTGCTCTGAAAAGCCAGATAATGGCCCTTCCATTTGCAATGTGCCTCCTTCCCACACAGGAATTTGTTTCATTTTAACCCACTGCATTTCCCTATAAAGACTGTCTTAATCAAGTGAGGAAACTCTGGTTCAACATCTTTCAGGGGCAAGACATTTTCAGCTATTGCTATTTTTAACATGTGTGAACCTGCTTTACTAAATTTCCTCTTAGCATTGTCCAAATAAACCTGCCTGATTATGTAAATGGTTCATATGTTCTGCTTTTTCCTTTTTTGAGCTACTTTGGATAGCAAATGACATTCTTGTGACAGTTACAACAGATTGTATTTTCTGGTACAGTAAAGCAAACTCTCAATTTTTTTCGGTACAGTAAAGCAAACCATTTTAAATATCACTGCATTTTAAGGCCAGAAGAGACTGAGATGGTCACCCAGCTTCCCACAGAATAAATCAGAGAATTTCATCCTGTGATTCCTATATCTAACTCATCTCTAAAACTCATTATTCCATTTACATCTTGAAGAATCTCAGTATTTAACAAGCGACATTCTTCTGACTTCAAGAAATAATTTACATATCAATTTATAGCATGGATGATTGCAAGCAAGAATCCAACACCCTCATAATTATCAGACAGGGCACATTACTGTAGTTCATTCAAACTAGAGCTCTACCAGCACTGAAACGGTCCTTGGTGCCTTGACAGTAGCAAAGAGCCCCATGAAAGTGTTGAGTTGACTGTGAATATTTCCTTTCATGTTAGGAATGGGGATGCTTCCCATTGAGTTCCCTCCCTAGACAAGCCTGGTAGAGGGATCTTTGCTGTTAATCTTCTCAGGAACTGTGAAACAACAGGCTGAAAAAACAGATGCTTCCTGAAACTGGTAAACTGATAGGTAATAGAGCTCGACTGCATTTCGCTTGGCATACAAGGGAGAAATTGGAGCTCGCTAAACTTGATTAATCCAACACATTCAGTACTCAGTTCCAGTAATGAGAAACACTGAAAGCCTGGTTCACTTGGTGAGGTAAATGCATCTCAGAGGTCTTTTTGCTGTTAGTGAAAAGAACCTTTACTGATGAGGAGCAATAACACTGAGAAGATTGATTCTGTGAGACAAACCACAGTGAGACCAGATCAGTGAAACTTCAAAAACCTCTGAGATTTGGCAGAAAAAAAATAAGATCTCTGAAGGTTCATAAGATGCATAAAACTGTCAGGATAACAGAATTTTGCCTCGTATCTCACTGACCCTAACTATCAAAGCCACTTGTGGTCCTGTCTCAGTCAATATCTTCAGCTGGAGGGGAAGAAGGAACATACCCTAAATTAAACTATGAAGATAACAGGCAGTGGCTTCTAACTACCAGTCTTCATGTTTCATAAAAAAAATCAGATCACCCTGTTAACCTGCCAGAGACAAACAGAAGTCTCTCAGAATAACTTGAAACACAAAACAAACCTTAAACTGACTTCATTAATTCACCAGTGGTCAGAGGATCGAGGAAGAAAACTGAGAGGCAGATAGGCTATCTTGATAATAGCAGGGAAAAAACCATAGCTAACACTTGAAGAAAGGCAGTGATACATTTTTCCACAAAAAACCAAAACCAACCCAAAAACTCAAACAAAAAAACAAACAAAACAAACCACTGTTATGGGTATAGGCTTGTGTTCAAAGTACAATACAAATAGTAACTTTCTCCATCTAGATCTGGAAAAGATAGCAACTTTTGTTCTTTTCTGCAGAAGCTGAGACAGGTGTGAATAAAGCAACGCTGCTAATTGGCAGGGGAAACAATCAACAAATAAACTTGATTGTTAATATTTACATAGCAAAATCATCCTGGCCATTATTAGAAGATTACTCAGAACAACATTTAAATACCACCACCTTCTGCTGATTACAAACTGACTGATTAAACTGAGGAGACAACTGGAACTCACCGCTTTCCTCTGCCTCCCAGCGCCTCCTGCTCCACGGGCGGGCACCTCACCCTCATGGCCACGCAGGGAAAAAAATCACCTGGTTCTTGTTCAAAGAACCGGGGGCTGCAGGGCCGGCAGGGTGGGAGGGGGATGAGCTGCAGCTCCTGGGGAGAGGCGTCCTGAAGCACCTGAGGCGGGGAGAGGGAGGCCCTGGGGCACCTGAGGCAGGGGCGGGTCCGGAGGGTCCTGAGGTGGGGCCAGGTTCTGAGGCACCTGAAGGTTCTCAGGCACCTGAGACATCCGAGGCAGGAGCAGTTCCTGAAGCACCTGAGGGCCCTGAGACACCTGAGGCAGGGTCAGGTTCTGAGGCACCTGAGGGCTCTGAGGTGGGTCCAGGTTCTGAGGCACCTGGTGGAGGTGGTTCCTGAGGCACCTGAGGGTCCTGAGGCACCTGAGGGTCCTGAGGAAGAGGCAGGTTCTGAGGCACCTGAAGGTTCTGAGGCACCTGAGACACCCTGAGGCAGGAGCAGCTCCTGAGACACCTGAGGAGGGTCCAGGTTCTGAGGCACCTGGGGGGGGTGGTTCCTGAGGCACCTGAGGGCCCTGAGACACCTGAGGGCTCTGAGGTGGGGCCAGGTTTTGAGGCACCTGAGGGCCCTGAGGTGGGGCCAGGTTCTGAGGCACCTGAGGCAAGGGTGGTTCCTGAGGCACCTGAGGCAGGGAGGTCCCAAGGCACTTGAGGAGCTTTCCCTGGAAAGCACCAGTCTGTTGCCACGGAAGCCCTTGACACAAAGGAACATCAGCACGCAACAAACTTTACACACTTCTGTTTCAAGACAGGTGTAAGATTAACTGGGTCCTGATATTGAATGGTGCATTGTACATCTCTACCACATAATGGAAGGATCGGTGGCCTTGAAACAACACGAGATAGCAAGGAGACAACGCAGGGGATTTGTGGGCTCATGGAAAAGTCCAGGTTTTCAGAGATCCCTGGGTCCAACCTCCTGTTAAAAGCAGGCTGACAAACCAGGTGAGCCAGAGCTCATTAAGCCAAGTCTGGAATACTTCCAGTGAGGAAAAAAATTTCCCCTGTTTTGTGGGCAACCATTTCCTATGGTGAATTGCTCTAATGAAAATATTTTTTTTGTTTTCTTCAGAGCTGCTCCTGAAGAAGCTTGTCCCTGTTTCCTCTTGCTCTGTCACTACATCCTTGTGAAGAAAGAACCCCTGTCTTCTCCTCAGCTACCTTTTAAGTACTGGAAAACACAGTAGATCTCCCCTGATCCTTCAAAAACCCCACGTTAATTTCTGTCCCAGTGATGAAATGAGTGTCAACACAGGAGAAACATACCACATAAACAAACCAACTCAAACAAATGGCATTTCTCTTAGAGAAAACTAACAAAAAATACACCTCTACCCCTGAAAGTGAAAACAGAATAATCTGTTTACATTGAACCATATAAATATACAAGCTCCATTTTAAAAACAGTTTTATACAACAGAGAAGTCCCCAAAAGGATTAGTTAGCAGGGCTTACATTAGTGACACAAAGTGACCTCCAAAACTCAAGACAAAGCCTACTAGGTAAATACTTTTGCTAAGACTGCAAGACATTCACTTACTCTGAAGGCTTAGATCCTTTCACAGCAACTGAATTAACAAGAGCCTAAATTTCATGATTTTTTTTTTCTCCAGAAATGTATGTTACTTGTTCTTGACCATTTTATGCAGAATCTAGAGTGAGCCTCAAAGGATGCACCTACACTGGTGCTGCAGTTTGGGTGAAGAACACGTTCCCACAGAAAACCTGAATGTTCTCTGGTTGATTTGCTTGCACTCTCTGTTGTTACATGCTTCGTAGACGTTCCACATATAATTGAAGAGAAACGTAGTTTAATACTGGAAATACTTGATCTAGAATCATTAACTTTCTTTCTCCGTGCTCTTTCACAAGCATAATAGTTAAAAAGACATCTGTGGAAAATTATAGGAAAATCGTATTAGCTCTGCATGACACAGGTAATTATATTAGACTTTGCACTTTACCCTGCAAGTTTGGTAAATCAGGCTTATCATTCTGTTGAAAGATGCACATATCACTACAAATAATTAGAATTAAAAGAGGTGCACAGGAAGGCAGAAGTTAATAGAAGAGAATGTCTTTGCAAAGGGCACAAGGCATGCCATTTACAAGTGTAAGTCAACAGCAATCATTCACACTCTCCAGCAGGCAGCAGGCAGAAATTCTGCCTTCCAGGCACATATGATACAATGCTTGGACTTGCTACCTTTGCAGAGAAGTAAAGTTATCAAACACCAGTGTCACTGGGCAAAAGCACTGCATTTCTAGAAAATGTAGAGATTCCAAGTCATCCATCTCAGAGGGGGTGCTTTACAATGTCATTTAGATCAGTCATGCCACGGCGTTGCTGATGCAAAACCAATCCAGTCCCATGCACGCAGCTGCTTTGACACTGCTGAGGACCTGCAGCTTTCTCCTAACATCAAAATACTTAATGAAATTTTTTACGTTGTGATCAATTTCCAATAATAGAAAAACTGCTGTCTTTAGCAGTTATTAGCTCCATACTCAGCTAATGTAAAAGCTGTGTCAATTTACCTCATGACCTAAATTAGGTTTTGCAGGTTCAGCTAGCTTACCCAGGGAGAAGGATGCAATAGTTAGCTGAGTCAGACGACCACTTCATTAAGATTGTTTCAGTTGCACATTCTAATAAAGGCAATGGCATGATGAAAAAAATTATATCATTTTTTAGCATGTAAATCTTAGCCTAAAAGTTCACATATAGTCTTTTCCTGACATATTACAGAGAATCTACTGATGATTTCATCTAACCTCCAGAGCATAAAACCACAGCAAAATAAAGTTAAGCTATGATAAATCATGACTGCCTGTGGGCACTGTAGAAATACGACTCCTTTGATGGTCCTGAACCTCCTCACCTTATCATCATTTTATGACACAGCAGAACCCCTGTTTCTCTGTCTGGATGTTAAAAGCTTCAAGGTTATTGCTGGTTTTTAAGGAGTCTTTTAGTCTGCAAACAATGCCATCCACTGCATTGCTAAGTGTGGCATGGAACATTAAGAGCTGCATTAAAGAAAACCAGACATTTATCTCTCTATTTCAGATATAAACTTTCTATCATCTTTTACTACTATAGAAAAATATTCGACGTGGATATGAGATGGCCCATGACTGTTTGCAAGGCGGGCAATATAGTTCTGGCCAGCTGAGTTATTTTTACAGAAAGTGGGCAGGTACTGCAACACAGTACAAAGATGGGAGACTGAGAGAACAATGGGAAGTAAATGCTGTGAAACAGCAGTGGACAGGAGGTAAGAAAACCTGGCTACAAGTTGAGACAGTGTGGGAATGATGACTTCCTACACATTTGGGTTGCTGTGCCCCCTAAATCAAACAACGACCACAATCCACTTATTTTCCTGTTTTTCAGTTAAGCAACTCTTCCCAGACACACTGCTACCTGCACGGGACATAACTCCTGTTTCAAGAGATACTGCTTATTTAAGGAGCAAAAAATTAGAAAACATTTACACCTGCCCCTTCCCCTGCTGTAACAGGGACACACCTGAAGGTATTAATCCCAGAAATAACAGCACAAATCACAATTTCAGGGTATAAGATGAGAAACATTAAAAAATATGTCGCACAAAGAATTGTTGGGCCAGTGATGGTGAATTTATTACCATTTTGCAGACTTGACGTGTGACGGATGAGAATGTTTCGAAGACACCTGCGTGACATTTCACATCTCATATCAAATGGGTAAATCCCTGACATATTCCATGCATTTCAAAGACTTCTGGCAGATTTTATTCTCCTGAAGTTCTCAAAGGCTATTTATTGCTCTTGGAAATGGCCTTCAGTCTGTATCAGTGTAAAAACAAGCCCCTGAGAGGCAAATTACTAAATGCAGAGCTCTCCTTACCTATGATTTCTTATGTAGCTTAGTTAAGGTACTGATTTGTCTCATGTTGTATGGCCAAGTGTCAACTCTGTTCTGAAAAGAATTAACATATGGACAACACCACACTTTAATTTTGATACATTACAAAAGTCATGTTATAAAAAATGACAACGGACATCATGATGGATGCACATTTCTCAGTGGAACAGTAACGTACATGCACATAAGCACAAAATTAACTGTTATTTTGTATTTACTTAATTCTTTACTTACAAGATCATCCAGCTGCCTTGATATTTCGGTGAAAAAAAAGGCAAGATGAACAGACCAAGAGGTACTGACCAAAAAATCCAGATTAGAAGTGAAAATAAAATTCAAGAGGGATTTTACACCAGTGAGTGAATTTGTGGATCAGTCAATTTGATAAAGGTAAAACAAGATTATTTGGAACACAATTTAGGGCATTACTCTACACAGAATAAATCTGTTGCATACAGACTTCACAATACATCGTAACAAATGTATTTCAGTTTAGTAATCTCACTCTAGGCAGGTTTCTATGTTGTTTGGGTTTGCCGGCGTTTTTGTTAATTTGATTTTTGCAGGTTGTAGGGTTGTTTTTTTCTTTTTTTGGGTTATTTTGGTTTTAATCTTTAATCCCATTGTTACCCTTCTAGCAACTTTTCAGCAACCAGACTAACTGCTTCCATTGTGCACAAAACGAAGGCTCTTTCTTGCAAGTTTTATTACAAAATAAAAAGATGTCCTGTCTCCAGTGGAACTTGCAATCCAAGTATGGACGCTTCAGCTCAGGAGGGGTTCAGCCCAGATGTCCCACTACAGACACAGACACAGCTGTTCAGCTACACCCTCTTTTTCTGTGACCATTTGAACTTTCTAAGGACATGCTGCAAAATTTACTGATAACTCCTAGCCCTGGAAAACCATCAAATCCACACTTTCTGCTCTTGGGATTAGGATTAGTTACTGTGGTCATCTCACAATTCTTGCTCTATTGTAAATAGCTCTATTACAAGAGTTGAGCAGCATCTGGAAAACAAGTATCAAATTTTTACTTTTTCACTGTTCATAATTTTTAAAAATTTGATCTGTCTCACAAAATCAGTAACAAACAAAACTAGTGCGGTGTTCCTCAAACCCTTTGAATAACCCAGCTGTGAATAAAGGCTTAGTGGCGTTTGGATTTCACTCAGTCGCAGGTTAAGAATGGCTCAGTGGAACTCAAGATAATCATTCTGCACCTAAGACTAATCTGCTTAAGTAACAAGGAGAACTCTGCAGTTAAAGATCCTTGGAGAATAACTAGAGACATACCAGGAATTACGGAAATACTAACAACTAGCCTTCGTTTTTTTAATGTTCAAAACTTCAAAGCTTCATTGCTACAGGTCAAAACTAAACTAGGAAGGAGCAGGATGAAGTATTCAGGTCAGACATGCAGTTTTACTGGTTTTGAGGTTTTTGTTTGTTTGAGTTTTTTTAGTTTGTAATCAGCTTTAAGACACAACAGGGAGAAGCTCGTGCTTCTTGTGCTTCCACTGCCCTGTCTGTGCCCTGATGGGGCAGAGGAATAACTCCTAGAGGTGTGCTTACATAAAAAGACTGTGGCTTAGGGAACAGTCCCAGTTGGGCAGAAACAAGCAGGAAGAACAAGTCAGGGAAGCAGATGGGTGACTGGATACACCTCTGGGAAGGATTTCAAGAGAACAGGAACAAGTGAAACATTAGAAACCGTTTCTTTAAGGTATTTTTTACATCTTATTTCACCAATAAAAACACATTCAGTGTTATGAAACTACAGCTTTGGTCTTAACTGATAGGAACATGAGAAACATGCCTTTGTTGTTTCTTCTTTCAGGGCTAAGTTGACTGTTGCATTTAGAAAGGCATCCCACCTTTGAAAGTCCGCAAGATATTTTTCCCAAGAATTTTCAAAAGTTGGACTTGAGCTAATGCTAAACTATAATGCTGTAGAAAACATCATTAATATAGTCCAGATCTTAAATAATAGGTCATTGACAAGATATTTCCAAAAATTTAACAGTCTGTTAGACACAAGTTTATGACAATTATGTCATAGTTCAAAGGTTTAGTCCCATGAAAAGTTTGTCTCCAGTCAATAGTGGCTTTTCCCATAAGGTTCTTTTGCGATTTCATTTGAATTTCTACCTTCAAAACCACTATTGAAATCTGGGCCCACTGACACAGGCCATAACTTACAACCCACACACTCATATAATCTACAGACTTTCAAGCAACTGCAGCTGAAGATTTACCTCTGTTAGTTTCCAGTGATACATGCAGGAACCTTGTGGAGCAAGTAAACAGTTTTTCTGCATTTGAAATACACCAAAAGAATGTTTTGGAAATAAAAAACCATACACCAAGTTCTTTTTCTTACAGATTTTATATACCACCTCATCTCTTTTATTTTTACATGTGAACTAGTATCTGCAATAAAGTTTGAAACATTTGAGATTGTTCTTTGCATTTGCATTCTTATTAAAAAAATTATAAAATTCTTTTGTAAAGAAAAATCAGCACAGTAAAAGTCTGGATGCATGGCCTGCCAACATGTACTACCTACCAACAGGTTGTGCTTGATTAAATCTCATTATTCTCAAACCTGCCCTCTGTGACAGCATCACCACTGAGAACGATCCAGAGAGAAGTCAGTGACAGCTGAACAGTCACAGAATGTGCTGAGTTGGAAGGAACCACAAGGATCATCAAATGTTACCCACTGATCACAGTCCCATTCAGACACCACCTTTACCCTTGCCAAGTGCCTGAGCTCCACTCCAACAGCTTCATCCTCAGGGATCTGTTTTCTGTCCCTGCCTCAGAACCCTCGTATCGAGCAAACAGTCTCTGGGTAAACCCAGCCCTAAGGAGGGAAACTGCACAACTCTGACTGAAGTATGCAACTGTTCAGCAAAGGAAGCAGAACTGCCACCTCGCCAAAAATACCCATTCGGTTACAAATGAGCAACTCAGGATATGACATTTGGAGATTCCAGTTTGTGGCACATTTTTCCACAGATTAGCTGAACTGTAACCTACTTGGCCAGCAGTTTCTTCAGGCAGGGATTTTAATTTTTCATGAACACATTGCTCTAATAAAGTACTTGGCATTAGTTATGGCTTTTGAATTAAAATGCATTCATGACATTAAATTTTAAAATCACTCAGCCATTAATTTTGATCCGCTTTTTTTTTTCTGGTATAGTGTTTGCAAGAATTAGCAACTAAGTGCATATTTCACCAGCAAAAGAATAAAGGCTGTACTAATAAAACTTACTTTTGCATGTCCCTGCAGAGAATGGCAATATTTCATACACCAACTGCACAGCAAATGAAAGCCAAAAACAAATTTGCTGTTCCAATAAAGGCTGATCTGTCAAATATAACATAATAGTTTAACTTATGATCAAGGGCAACTTAGCACGCAATTTGCTATCTACATTTTCTTCTGAATTCAAAAATAAAAAGGTTTACAGCTTTGCAGAACAGTTCAATAAATTGTCTAGCTCAAGCACCGACTTTAGTACCTATTTGTGAAACCATCTTCCTACAAAAATTCCCAGGTAATAGCTAAATAGCTGAGCCTACTCAGCTGAGGATGCTGATCTGCAATTTCTTCAGGTATGCAAGTCCCAGCAGTTGCCCTACTTTACCTTACAAAAAAATTCCCCTTTTGTCTGCCTTGTTCAGGCTAACATTCAAAAGCTGAAATAATATAAATCACAGGTATTTTAGTTTTTAATATAAAATCATTACTCCACTAACCCTGTTACTAAAAGCAATAATCACCTGCTGACAGTATGGGAGCCCAGTAACAGACTTCAAACCAGCTCTCAGCTTAGCTTGTTTCATCTCACTCATCCTGTACGTATGGAACAGTGCAGAGTTAGGACACCAAAGCTGTTTAATAGGAACAGCCAATTTGATATCTGATTCTCATGCTCGTGTCATTCTACTGTTCAATAAACTGCAGCCAGGGAAGGAGCTCAGCTACAGTTGTACATTTTAATTGAGTACAATTTACACACTTTATACACCTCTAAGTAGTGCGTCGAATTTGCTTGGCAATAAGAAAGCAGCTCAATAAAACAGATGTCTGCTCCTCCAGCTTCCCCACTTCTTAGTATCAGTTTTCTTTATTACTCTGCATTAACTTGTAGATAAATTAAGCATAACATAAGTGTCTAAAATTCCAGCTGTGTTGCAAAATGCTGCTGTAAGGCTAAATTTTTAAGTCCAAGTAGTTTCATAATCTATGTGCAGTTATTTATGAAGGCAGCAGGAATGCTATTCTGACAACCTAATTAAACTTCCAATAATGTCAGCAGGAATCTGATTGCAAAATGGCTCATTTTATAAACATCACTGCTTTTATGACTGACAAAAATATGCACGATCAGGTGCCAGCTCCTTCACAAATACATATTTTATAACTTGGGTCACTAACTGCTTGCCAATACAAAATTCTAAGATGTTAAAGGTCTGTTCTCAACCCATAAAAACCAACACAGGTCACACAAAGATTTCATGGATGTTGCTCTTCTGCCCATTCCACATCCATGTAACTTCAGTAGTTTCAGAGGAGTTAGCTCCCAATAAATACAAAAATCTACATCTAAATCAAGCCACCTCCTGCATACAATACTGGATCTGGGATTACACCTGCACTGAAAACACAAGCGAAGTACAGGACACAGAAAAGTTAAGTGGCCCTTGCCTATTGCAAACCCACTCTGTGCTCTGGATGTCACACTGCATGTGAAGCACATGCTTCTCTGAAATTTGCTTTTCAAGTTGACTGCCCATAAGTCTCTTTACAACAGCACAGGCCACGATGTACTGACTAAGTCTGAAAAAAATGACATTTCTAATTGGAAATGTTCAAGTTAAGAAATGCATACATGATATGCCACTATGTAAAGCAGAAAGGAACTGTAAATGGAGCCACTTGCAAATGGTAGCAGCTGCTGTGCTGGAAGAAGCCATTACAGCTTTGCTCTGTACAGTACAGGTTAAAACCAAGCATTCAATGTTTCAGCCAGCTCTAGCATGACATGGACACATTTATAATAAGCTTAAGTACAGGGAAAACACGGTAATGTGGTACTGCCCAGCTGCCCACACAAACAGGAGACATCCCAGTAGTCCTGTAGTGCCCACTCTTCCCAGTGACCACACTGAATCCATTCCAAAATCCAGGGTCAGCTGCTTCGAATCTTGGGATTCACGGGGGGTTGTTTTGGTGGTTTGAGTTTTTACATTTCCAGTAAGACCATTTGAAAACACAGTCTCAGCATAGAAGGGATGGAAACATACAATTAAAAGTCAGACTTCACAGTCCTCATAAATTTAAGACATAGCTTTAAAACCCTCTCACAGAGATGTGACTTTGGGTTTTATTAAAAATGAAGTTAACATCAAATAAAAACTAAAACAGAATAGGTAGAACATTTTATTTTTGTCAAACCTTAAATGTAAAGTATATTAAAAAAACATGGTTTGGAATTTCAAGAACAGGAATATAAACATGTATTTTCTATCCCAGAAAAAAAATCATGCAGGTGTTACAGTATTTGATCATTCTCTACATTCACTGGTATGCAACATCAACTTAATGCTATTCCATAGATACAGAGATGCTGTAAATTGGTACAAAAAGCAGGGTCCTCTGGCCTCACACTGGAGATGAAGCAAATCTGTTCTTTGGTAATTGGAGAAGGCTGATTTTCCATTCCAATGCAGGACTCTTAGGAGGCCATATTAGCCACTCAGCTCAGAAAATTACAACTCCGGTAGACAGTCTGGGCTACTTTTGTCACGAGAAAATAGTATTAGAGGTATAAATGCAAAGAAGTTAAAATTATTTACTCCTTGTGGTGGCTGTTCCAGGAAAAAAAAAACCCAACTCTCTCGTCCTCTATTCATCGTTTAATCTAGGTAACATTTAGACTCATATGCAAAGGTATTTGCTAGATGGGAATGTACACATGCATACTTTCAGTTTAAATAAAGAGATGTGTGTGGAGAATGGCAATTTAAAGTTAACATGACTTGAAGATACGCCTATAATAAAGTTTAAAGATTTAGTAAACTGGGACATTACAAATCCAAAAAAAGTGTTCCTAGATTTTTCATCTTCCCTTTTTCAACAAAGACTGACAGAATATACATATACAGGTTGACATTTTGATTTATCCAAAACAACTTCCACTTTGCTCAGTTTGCAAGTCCTATTGACTAAAATGTAATATCATTCACAACAAAATATTTTCAGTAAGTGAAACGGTAAGCAAAGAAACCCCAAACTAAGCTCAGAAGCTAAGTGGTTCAGAAAGCCTGGAAACATCTACGTGTGCGTCAGCGTGTCTATAACTTTTTTGTACACTATATCTATAGACACACCCACACATTATTTACACACAGCCGTGCGCACACACGCACGCGCACACACACGTGGGGAACCTGCCGTGGAGATCCAGCTATTGTCTACTCAGGAACAAAACACATCATTTAAAAATGTGGCTAATTTAACAAAACAGAGAAGAAACTGCTGCTATCAAAATATACAATTTGGATTGCAGACTAGAAGGCTAACAACATTAAAAAAATAGTTTTAAGCAAAACCCCTTTGCTTCTGAATAACAACAGGTATCAACCTGCCATAGCATGAATCATCCAAACGAGATTTTATAAAAAGTTTAAACTATGACCCTTCCTCATTTGTAAAGTTCTTGACATATCATATAGTGCGAGCTCTGGTCTCCAAACTGGAGCCCCTTCCATTTTTGTCAATCCATACTTCAGGAAATAAATGGCAGCCAAAGGATTCAGAATCTCAAGTGAGATTTGTGCTTCACCATATACCTGAAAAGAAATTAACAGAAGACAGCATTACTACCATTGTGGCATTTATAGGAATTTTACTCCCAGGAATAAAATGCACAGGCATTGCTAAAACAGAATTCTTAGGGAATTAGGAAGTTGCCGAAGAGATGCCATGTGTTAGCACCATACAGCGCTTTGTGTTATGCACAGGATTTGTCCCACTAAGAAACAGCCCTGCCTCAAAGAAAACTCATGTTTTTCAAGGCATTGCATGACTTCTAACATTGAAAGACTGTTGTTAAAAATAACTAGTTCATTCTGGGAGTTCAGATATATTGTTCATCTGAGACTTTTAAATAGAAAGCCATGGAAAGTTTGATGATTGGAATTATTTTGACAATTTCCACAGGATTTTTCTTTTTCACTCGATCATTCAACCACTTTGCTGTGCAATCAACACGAAAAGATTAAACATTCATAAAATGCATGGGCTTCTCCCCTCCCTCAATATTTCTTCAACTGCTTCATGATAATAAAGTTTCTTCTCTACAACATGAAAAAGGTATTGCAGTGAACTTCCCCTTCAGAAGGGTTCTGACCCAGAGAAGCAGAGTCAGAAGGTGGGGAATCATGGGACTAATCCATGATTAATTGTAACCACCCTTCCTTTAAATCCACACTTATTACACTTTGGAGATTACTACTTACAGTCTGTAAACATATACCACTACATTTTATTAACTGTATCAGCAGGGAAGATCAAAACAAGCAGTATTTCCAGGCTAAAGCATTGTTCAGGTGTCGAAACTGTAAACAATTCCCCGGTTGCCAGAACTTTAAATTCCCACCAGAACCATAAAAGCACACCCACCAAGGACTCTGAGCAGGAAACGTACCTGTCCAAGGTTTCCCAGAAGCGTAGAAATACCGGCCTGTCCAAGTGCCTTTTGTGGTAGCTGAGCTCTAACACTGTTACATCCCATTTCTGTACATTGGGATCCAGGCGCACCTCATCGTATTTGAGATGAAAAGCTTTAACTACAGCAAACAGGAAAGCATTTGGTACAAACACAAAGGCTTTAGTGCTTTTTTATTGGCCAAAGAAAATTCCCACCTCGCCCTTCTTTTTTCAGAATGAAGCCTAAGAGTAAAATTAATGAACCCATAACCCAAGGAAGTCAACTACTCACTAAAGGGCACAGCTAAATATAGAGGTCGCTGGCTCTCAGGCCATTCCAGGGTGAAGGGAAAGGGCAGCCCCTACTTTTAGATGCACAGATTCCAGGGGAACAGCAGAAACACACTGCCAATTCAAGTACATTTTCTTTGAGAAACAAAGAAGTTCTTTCCAAAAATCTCTGAACTGCCAAAGAATTAAAAATAATAACTAAAAAGGTATTTCTGAGACCACTGAGTAGGAAGCCTGACTATCTCCTGAAAAAATCTGCAGAAGATTGATGGTAGAATGCCAGTGTCACCCCTAAATCCTACATAAAACCATTCCGAGAAATTTAGTAACTGCCAATTTCCCCTGATCTAGTACTCAGTTAAAAATGGTAAAATAGGAACTGTTATTTTTCTCCTGGGAAGTATTGTCACATATGAATTAGGTAATGCCTAAGCATTTACACAGTGAGCATTAAAACCAAAGTATTTAAGCCTTGTACAGTTCCTATGTGGTAACCCAACCTGATGATTTTAGTAGTATTGGCAAAGTAAAACAGAAGCCACCAGTCTTGTGGAAACTAGTTATTTTTAATGCCACGGTTGTATTTTCCTCTGATACCACACTCTTAATTTTGTCTTCCACAAAATCAGTTCTCTTTTCCGGATCTATCTGGGAACTTCCTAGAAGGTTGGTATGTGAAATAAGCATTTTTTTAAAGTTCACAAACTACAGAAATAATCATCCGGCTTGTATTTCTGCCAGATAAATTTCCAAGCTTTGTGAATGGAAATTAAGAATACATATACATTATCTCTGCTATACAATGTTGCATGTATTCATATAACTTCAGAGAAAACAAATAAAGATATACTAGGGCCATGCATTTACAGAAAACTTCATCAACGCCTGACAGAGCCTTTGCATTAAAGTTAAATGTTATTAGCACAAGAGGATCCACTTCTGAACCTGAAACAAATCACTCTTAAAGCTCACTGGGAGGAACACCTGAAAATGCTAGTCAAAATTAAGTATTTGTTCATGAAGGTGACAGCATTCAAAACTCCCTCTCAAACATTCACTTGTAAATGTGAAATTAGGCTGGTTTGCTACGTGAGTATGAAACAGTCAGGCCACACATAAGGAAAACTAAGGAGAACAGTTTCAGGGGCTCAGCTAACGAAATGTTCTGTGACAAACAGACCAAATAAAACCAGTTTGGCAGGCTCTGGCCCAGTACCCATTTTATTGAGGAGTTCTTTCTGGTAAGCTACCTCCTTTTTTTCCAACAGGACAGGGACAAGCCTTGAATACTTGGTAACCATGACAGATCCAGAGACAGAAGAAGAAATGCGAACTGCAGATGAAACAATGAATGGCTGCAAATCCCGGAAACCACATTTATGAAGACTACTGAACACTATAAATATGGCAAAACAATAGCTTCAGATAAAAACAGATACTTAAAACTGGACTGATATTGTCTGTGCTCCCTTCAGTTACCTGTTTTCATTTGAGGGGTTAGTAAAATCATTAGGAAAAGTTCTAGAAATACACTTTACCAGGAAAATATTTTAAAAATACCGTGCTTTGAAGCAGTGGAATGTATTTCTAAAATTAAAGATCCATTTCAATGTATGAATTCAGACCAGCTATCCCTCTTTCACTTGAAAAACATAAGAATTTGTACACCTTCAGCCTGAACTGTGCAGGCTGTGATTGCGATCTTTTGGCATGTGGAGACCAGGAATGTCAAAGCAAGTCAGAACAATTCCTACGGCCCTCCATATATCTATATGTAAGAATATTAAAATTAACAGGAAGCAGCATGTAGCTGCTAGCTAGACCTTCAATATTCCACTGCATTTTTCTTGGCTTTGTTTCTCACAATTGCCATTTTCTCAGTATCTTTATTTTGAAGTGTTGTTTGCTTCTTTCATTAGTCTCTTTTGTTAAACTCTCTCCTGTGGCATATTTTTACTTTTACAATGACTTTCAGGCTCCTTCTCTCTTTCCCTGCTCTTTCTCAATCCCCCCTTTAAGTGATTCATTCTATTTTCTTGTTCACAGACCCATTCTTAGCTTTCTGTCCCACCCTTTTTTCCTTGCTGCTTACCAAAGTAGCATTCTCTTTCCAGATTCTACCTCACATATCAAAGAGGGGCACACACAAAACCTGATCAAACCTGTTTCCTCATCACACTGCCTGCAAGATGACAGAACTGAACTAAGGTGGGTTTGGGTTTGTTGCCATTTTCTTTTTCTTTTGTGCATATGTGTTGGTTTGGGGTTTTTTGAACAATCTGAAAGCACAGGACACCATCAAAAGGTCTGTTATCTAAGGCAACTCCAAACTGAAGCAACAGAGAAGAGAAGGCGACAGATTCCTCAGATATCATGGCCCACCTCTGTGTCAGAGGGGTGAACTGTGCCAGAGAAGTGCCTCAAAGCACCACAGTTGTGGGGACTCAAGAAACCTATTCAGATCTACACAATGGTAACATCTAGCTCACTTGAAACTCAAAACTTTTTAAAACTCTTAAGTTTTTGTCAGACATCAGATCATATTTTCAATATTTCTTAGAGGCACACTAGGTGATTAACTCTCTCTTCAAAACAGCACTGGAATGTGAAGACAGCCTGTGAACCTGTTATCTATGAATTGCTGGAATATGCATTGTCTGTTCCTCTTTTTTTTTGAAGGTTGCAAAGCAGATTTGCACACCAGCTATTTGTGACTCTTGCAGCTGACAGCTCTGAGAAGATTTCCATGAGCTCCTGCAGATGAGAGCAGAACAAGCGCAGAGGGCACGGGAACATTCACCATCGTGAGGAGACCAAAGCCCAAAGTCTGCTCAGCCACCTATGCCCAACAGCGCTTTGGCAGCACTCTGCCACGAGCATAAACATCCTACAAGAACCCCTAAACACAACAACCACCCCCAAAGCAAGGAACAAAACAAATCCCTTACTTTTTGCAAAGATATCGACAGGAGATCCGTCCGGCAGGAGCCAAGGCCAGCCCTTGAACTGCCAGGCGGGCCCCTGGACAAACACGGCCACCACGCGGTCCCTGGAACACACAGAGAGGTGGACATGGGCATGGCCTGGGACATTCCAGTCACCTGCTGTCCCACAGGCAGCGTGCCTCAGCACAGCTGCTTCTTTTATAGAGCACAATTTAACAACCACAGCTCCAGCACAATTGCTTTTCCTCTTGTAAAGAAAAAAACCCATTCAGGTGATTCCTCAGGGCTTTCAGCCCTGTCCCTTTGCAGAAGGCAGCTCAGTTTCTCAGGTTACAATTTTTAGAAGTCAGTGTTTATATGTTGTCATCGTTACTTTGCTTTTGAAAAGTGCTCCAACATTTTCAGAGATAATCTGTGAACAGCACTGTAAACTGAGATGTGCAGATTTAAAATCCTTTATTCTCAGCACTGCTGACTTCCAGGCTGAAAATTCATGAGAAGCAACAGCTGCTAAATTTCTGCAAAGTGCATCAGCTATTTTAAGAATACACAACCATTACCTGTGGTCTAAGAAAATAAATTTGTGATTAAGATGAAGCTTTTGCATTAGTAAAATTAAAAAAAACCCACCTTTGAGAACAAATGACCTCCCACATATGGTCTCTCTTGAACATTTACATCATCCAACCGCAGTTCCTACCTACCACAACAAATAATTACCTCTCTAATCTAATCCCCAAATTTATTTTATCATTAAATCCACTAAATCTCAAATGGAAAAAAATAATCGAGGTGAAGTTTTGTGGTTCGGGGGGTTTTTCTGCAGGTTTTATAATGGCTTCCTTGGATAAAGACAACATTAAAAACCCCACACCACCTCATGTCTTTGGTCAGAAGCACTTCAGAAAGTAGTTTAGATGGTTCTTGAAGGTTTGATCATTAAACACTTTAAGTGCTATTTAATATTCAGAATTTTAAATCCACAGATTTCTGATTAGTTCAAGTTCTAAATACAGAGAATAACTGATTTAGGAACAGAACCTTCTCAAAGTATTCCTCTCCATTAAAATCTAATTTGGAAATTACAAAACCACCAAATATGTCATCGTCCATGTCCCAGATCTTCTCACTTGTGAGGAAGAAGTAAAAATGCTGCATAACGCACTTCATCAAATAACCAAAAGACATCAAACAACAATAAAAATGCTCCTCCAGAGTTTTCCTGTTCAAAGAAAGCTATTTTTTACAGCCTTGAAGAATGGGCTACAGACCAAGTAATCCGTTTCCATACTTATTCATAAAAGTAAAAACTATCTACGATTCCCTTTCTGCAACTAGGGCTCTTCCTTCAGAAGTAAAGCTCCAGCAGTCCCAATACCAGAATCACAGTTCAGTCTTTACTGTCTGATGTATTTTCTTTCTTTAACTATTAAAAATGTTGGAATGTCAGCTGCTGATGGCCTGCAAACGTATCTTCCCAACAGCGTCTCCCTCAGAAAGCAGACAGGAAAGGAGGGGTTTTCTTGCAGGTCACGGTTCAGTGACTTGCACGTTACACTATCACAAACCACAACAATACCATGAACATTTCTATTGGAATTTCTGGAACGTTTCTGGCAAACCTAATAATAGTAGCTGTGCTATTATTAAACGTGAAGTGTTGCAAGTTTTTAAGATCTTCCAGATGAATCTGGTTTCATATTGTTTTCACCTGAAGAAAAGAGTCCTATACAGTTAATAAAATCCATCCTTTTATCTGTATGTTCACTTTTCAGTAGATTTCAGAGCATTTCATTGGTCCCCTCCAAATTCTGCATTGTCCTGGAAAGAAATTGTATAAAGGAGAAATGTCCTTACCAGTCTTGTGGCATAAGTTTCAGAGGTTGGTCTACGACTCGGTAAGGGACAGTGACGCTGACTGTGGTTCCCCCAGGCTGCATCTGGTCCTTCCTCCTCTGTATCAGAGTCTCATTCTCTCGTTGACAGCCCTGCTTCTTCTTCTCATCTGATGGTACAAACCTTAGGGAATAACAAACCCCTCAGTAGACAAGGGCAATTTACTTGACGGGATCAGCAGGAAAAGGAACAGCTTTATCAGAGCTCGGCATTATTGACAGCAGTCACTGAAGCCACCTCATTCTCACGGTGCCAAGTCTCCGTCACTACTCACTCAGAATACCAAGAAAAAGGTAAGACGAATATTTCAGAAGCCCTCATGATAAAAACAGTCATACTAAAGGGTCCTCTGTGCCTCAAAAGTACAGCCTGACCTGTTCTTAGATGTTTGAGGCCTTACACAATATATTTGCAGGTGAGGAGCCAGACCATAGCCTGCAAAGTGACCACAACTCTTCTTTTTAGTGACCAAGGGTAACCTGGGCATTAAAACAATTGCTTCTTGGAGGAAATTTTAAGAGCTCTTGGAGCTATTAGAATTATTATCAATTAGAATTTTCTCAAGAAAGGATTTTTGGTCAAAAATGGTTTTGGGTGAGGTTTTGGGTTTTTTTGGAGGATGGTTCATTTACATTATCAATGATTTATCTGGTTATATGATGCATGACACTACAGTGGTTTTGGGGTGTTTTTTCTAAATAGATTCTGTGATGGAGTAAGTGCTTGTAAAATTTGGATAATGTGGCCCTCATGCCATATGTAATCTCCATATGACAAAAATAAATGCTAAGATGTGACCCAGCTTTCCTCCCTTCAATTAATTACAGATCCTTAATCTTTCATCCCCCTCACTTTAAAAAACAAACACAATTGCATTTCAAGGCCCTCTTCTTCATGTGATAATAAAATACCCAGAACAGGCCTCAAAATTGGCATCATAAATGTGAGAGTAATGTGGGCTTCGTTACTGATAAATCTCAGTGGATTTTGAGACAGATAAAAGGAAGGTAACAGAGTCATGTCTTTCTCAGAACTAGAAGTGTGTCATGGAAAGGGAAGTTGGTGCGACCAGCAGCACCTTCGAGGCCAGCACCAGAGCAGAGTTCAGCCCCGTGCTCTCCTAATATTCTACTCAGAACCACTCAGCTGCACTACAACCCTGTCTGCTGCTGACATTTCACTGCCAAAGCTTCTGAGAAAAATAAAACTCTGCTTCCCTTAACTGCCACAGTTAGCAGGAGGATTTGTGGTACATTTTAAAAGCACAGTACATAGCTGGTAACATTTCTCTTCATTACAGTGCACACGGTTCTTTTGAGCAGTTTACTACACTTTTTTGGGCAAGTTGTTTGCAGCATTTCTATTTGCTCTCTTCAATCTATTTCTATTTGAATACTAAAAACCAATTTGAATGTGCTTTAACAGGCAGACTGCACTTCCTATTGCTGGATAAACAGGAAAAAAGAATGCAAGATTGAATATGAAGAAAAGTTCATTATTCAGTCAACTTGAAAATACTAGTTTTCACTATATATCCAATGAGAAAATGGTGTTTTGGGGGGAAAAAAAAAAACCCCATAGCAAACAAACAAACTTCAAGGCAGCGGGTGAAAATTGCCAATAAACCTCCAAGCAAAACTGTTTTACTTTCCCAATGTAAATTAACAGATGATGTCCCCTCAAACTCCTCATGATTTAACAGTGTTTCAGAAACAGAAAGCCACAAGCAATTTCTGAAACGTGTGTCCAAATGCATTCAATTGATACAACTGCACTGGGAAATTAAAAAAAGCCCAACACCTGCAAATGACTATGAATAGTGCATTAAAGCTGACTAGCACTGCAAATACAGAAAAAGCATCACAGGTGTTAAACGAGGAGCTATAAATTAAATTACGCTTATCTGCTTAGTACATGTGAAACATCATTGTTCTAAAGGAAATGTAGACAAAAAAGCTGTACAGAACACTGGGAGAAAAGTACACATTGGCTACCTAGAATATATTTTTTTAAAGTTAAGATAATAATTTCCCTAATAATTGAAGTAATTATGAAACAGTTAATATTTACATACATTTTATCCATCACAACAGGCCGACATATACAATTGCATGCTATACAGAGGCATTCAACCGAGTTCTGCACTAGAAAAAGCCACCCAACGTGACACCAGAATTAAAGTATTTCTCATCAATCTGCTAATTTAAAAACTCTAAAGTGAGAAGCAGACTCATGAGCACTCCTAATGGCCTGTCCTGCCAATGTATCACAGGCTTTCCTTTGCCATTAATAACTGATAGGAAGCTCTGTAACTTAAAATGAGGATTTGCTTGGTGGTCCTTCAGCTTTTAAGAAAACTACTAATGAGTCTCATTAGAACTAAAGGAATCTGGGCTGAAAAGAATGAAAATAAATTTTAAAAAATAATAAAAAAAGAACTAGAGAAACAAGCCCTCAAACACCTTTTATCCAGCTGGCAGGATCTGTAGGAAAAGCCAGGGTCACCTGAAATGGTGGGCAGCTTGAGAAGAATTTTGTTATTCTCTGTCCCTTGCACTAAATAAGAACAAACTCTTACAGAATATGTAAATAAAAACCAAACACCCCTAAACACATTACAGTGATAATCAAGTATTCATCCGAACAGGGATCTAAAAGGTCACATTTTAAATTCAATTTGTAAATGTGAGGAAGCAAACACATTTTAAATGGAAACAGGAAAGCAAAGCAGTCCTGCCAAATGAGAGTACAGGCAATATTGCTGTCCTACAGAGTAACAACTTCACCACTCTGAGACCTCTCAAATTTGGCTGAAACAGGCATTCTCAGCTTTAAATGTTTCTGTGTTTAAGAATTCATTTCAACACTAGTTTTTGGCAGTTTCTGTCCATTTCAGCTAGAAACTGTGTTACAGTCACTGAAGCACCATTCACTTGTGCCTCAGTGATGTCCACTCCAGACAACGGCTTCAGTTTTATTTCCTGGAAAAATGAGTGGTTTTGAGTGCAATTCCCTAGAACACAACACAAAGATATCTTGTTAAGGAAAAACTATCAATGAGCAGATTCAAACAGAACAGCAGAGAAGCTGTCACAAAGCAAGCATTGAAACAAGCATGTCCATAGAGATGAACACACAGAGAACAGGAATACAGGACAGCTTACAGAAAGTTTATGGAATATATGCCTGCATTTCTGGGAACCATCGACTCAGTAAGCACAGTAAAAGTCACGTGCTCAAGAACTGAGAATCAATAGAAATTACTGTATGATTATAAATATATATGGCATATGTCATCACTACCCGGACATTAAACACAAGCATAAGAAACCTGAGTATTAAACACCAAAAATCCCATCTTCTCTTGGAGCTTATTTATAATGTTACTATCTAATACTACAGCCAGTGGCTTAACTACACATTTGTACTTGACACCTTTTTATACACCAGAAATGGGTTCTGAAACCTGAGTGTGCAGGAGCTTGCCCTTTCTTGCTGCTTCTCCAGATTACTATTCCCTACTAAAAAATAAAACAAATTCCGTATCTACTTAGAATGAACTTTTATATCCCCACTAGGCGTAGGAAATGAATAGCCCTCGCTGTTAATTGCCCAAATCATTATCCACATGAAGGATGGTGCACTCTCACTTTCCAAAGGCAGCAGGTCCCTTCCCTAAGGCCACAGGCAAGCAATTGAACACCATCACATTGTGGGAGGTAACCGGCAAGACTCCCTCCACTCAGCTGCCTGAGCTGCTCCTGCCTCGGCTCTAAACTCACACCCACTGCCAGCAGTGCCTTTAAAACACTTTTTACTGGGGTCAGATCAGCACTTTCTGGCCCCCAGCTCAGGCACACTGAAAAATGCATGAACGGAGAAGAAGGCAACTCACCAGCTGCTGAGATCATGGTAATACACATTTGATTGTGTTCAGAACCAGAGACTTATTTTTACAACCCTCACAGTATTTCTGTTAAATTACAGTATCAAAAGCTTTAGACACCTATTTTTGCAAAAGAACAAAGCTTCTTTACACTACGTCATGCCTGAACATATCCCAAATACTTCACTCAGTATCAAAGCTGGATAAATCTCCAGTGAGTTTCACATATGGTGAAATGTATCACAAGCAAGAGCATCATCATAATAAAAATACATAATCACCATCTAATCATTCTCATCTGCCTGATGGAATTCCTGCTTCACTTTTGCTCCACGTAAAGCAGAAGCCTTGCCTCTGAAAATCCTGCTTCAGGTATTCTCAAATACTTAGTCCCAATTTCACACAGTAATTGTGATATCCAGTCTCACATTCAGATAGTGAGTAAGAATAAAATGTATTATATAAAATATTTTAAAGAAGCGTCACAACATACCAGAATGTATTGCAGCTCTGATTTTAAATTAAATTATATCTTTTTACTATTTTAGAAACTCTTCACTTTATGTTGTACGTGGCTCCTTAGAAAAAGAACCTTTCCAAAAAAGTTAGCAAGAATATTTGCATATTATCCAGCAGGTGAATTGTATATATTACAATCACACACAAAAATGTCTCCCTCCAAAATCTAAGTTGCAACAAATAGAAAAGTTAGATACCTTAAAACTAAACTCTTAAACCAATGCCATGCTTTGGGTTTGTCATTATATGTATTTCCCTCTACACATGACAGTTTTCCTGCTTTCCATATTCTCTACCTTGAAAAAGAGCCTAACATTAGTGATAAATTAAAGATGCTAAGTATCATACAAATGTCAGCCAAATTTGGCATGGAAAACGAATATACTACAGAGCTATGAAAAGGCTTAGTAAAAATGTTGGTATAATTAATAGGTTTCTCTCTGTTCCTGACAATTCAATTTAAGTCCAACCATAGAACTGGATGAAGAATCTCCTGTTTATTTTACAACCACCAACCTAAAATATCTGGCAACGATACCACAATTAATTTTTCTCATATCTAAAGTGACAATGCATTGCAGTCCAGTTCCTTACAAAAAAAAAAAAAAAAAAATCCAGGATTGTAGTCAAAAAGTATCCTAAAAGATAGAGATTCGCAGCCGTGATTGCAAGTTTCCATCTCTAATTATAATTTCAGCTGGTTTCTTTCCTTATTTTGTTTTAAGAAACATTTAAATGGACAGCATGACAAAGTTGATTTATGAAACCCAAATTCTCATTCTTTATGATCACACACTTCACAGACCATGCCGCCTCGGGGATCACACACGGAAGAAAAACCTGTCCTATAAACAGCTTCCATCTCCCAACCATCCCGGGGGCATCATCCTCCCAGGCTTCTCCTCCGTTTCTTCAGTCTCCCCTGCAATGGCTCTTACCCTTGCAGCTCCAAAAATCTCTCCTCCTTCTGCTGTATGACTAATCTCCTCTGATGGCAAATACAAGCAGGCTGACCACCGCTAGAAATACAAGAAATGCAAGTCTACCTGCATCTTCCTCAGCAGGGGTAAGGGAGGGAAGACTAATCTAGGTGTCTTTTCTATATGGACAGTATTGCTTTATCCAAAAACTTGTGGCAGTGACAGGAGTCTTTGAAATCTCTGCTCTTCTGTCAGATTTACCTGCAAGTGGGGAGTGAGTTAAAGAAGGTGCTGACTTAGAGGCAGGAATTAGCTAAGTCTTCTTTCCTTGGAAAACCATCACTATCTATCAATCACACTCTACATCAAGGCTGGTTCTACACTGTGCATACCTGAACAGTAAAAACAAACCCTGAAGCCATTCCTGAGCAAAGTACTTCCATAAATCTGAATGCAAAAAAATACAAGCCAGGTGGCATATTTTCCAGAAGAGTGCTAGACCTGTCATGGCTAAATTAATATTTTGCTCTTCTGAATTCTGCTATTGCACTTCTGATTCATTAACATACCTTGCTTCTCCCCTTCCTCTTTCATATAGGCTAACTATACAGTGTCCTCCTTTGAACCCTTAAACTTCCTTTCACTTTTTCTGGATCGTGTTCCTTGCACTCTGAATATGAGCATCCTCCCGGGACAGGCCTTGGGAAGTTGACCGCAACTCTGCCCCAGTGGAGCTGAGAACAGCTGAAAACTCCTGGCACAGAGGCACTTAGACATGACAGACAGGTGCTTCATTCCTTTCTGGGCACCCCTGCACCAGGAAGTCACAAACTACACAGATGTAAAATCCAGGGCTTCATGTGAGTTTTCTTCGCAACTATAAAAACCCACATAAACAAACAACACCCTCTGTCAACCCAATCAGATCAGCGCAGCGAGTGCTCGCACATTAAACTGTAATGTTAAAAGCCAGCCTTCTCTCAGAGTCAGTATTTCAGCAGAGACACCAAGAGGCCGGTGCACTCACTGGGTCTTTGATGGCCTGTGGCAGTAAGACAGGAACTGGGAAGGCACCTGGTATGTCAGAGCACAGTTTTAAACAAGTCTAGGGCAACTCCAGCAGAAGCTGTACCACCACAACAGCCTGGTTTGGACGAAGAGTAGTGTAACAGTATCACAAAAGATGAGTGCTGCAGATGATAAAAAGATGACCCCTCCATTTTTTGGAAACACCACTGCAGACAATCTACAACAGTGTATTTCTCTGTGAAAAAGACCGTTTCAAAAAAATCACCTGATATTTACTGATAGGCACGTCTAAAAACCATGATCTGCTGGACAAGCAGAAAGATTCATTCACCCATACTGAATTAAATCTTAGAATCAGATATGTGATGTGATAAACAAGTTTTAGCAACTCACTGATACTTCCCGGATGTATTTGCATCAATACTTAGTGACAATATGTGAACTTTAGAAAAAATTCTTTACTTGCACAACCAGCTGAGATGCTTGGCTGATACAGCCCCTCTGGTCACCTTCTCCATTACAATAACTGTGGTTCTTTCCCAAAAGCTTTTCTGAGCTCCATGAGCTCCCTTGCTCAGTTTCTCTCAGCCTTCTTCCAGGGGGAGGGTTCACTGATCACTTGCACGTGGCTGCACAGATGTTACATCAAAGAAAAGCACTGCACACGTTCCAACTGGTGCTGCAAGAGTCTCCTCAATCTGCCCACAGGTCACGACTGAGCCAAAACTCTGAATTAGGTTTTTGCTCTTTTCCTACTAGTCAAGAGGAATTAATTTTCTTTATACTCTGGTCTGTAGAACTAGCTTGTCACAAGAGAGTAGATGAACCCTCTTGCTTAATTACTAATTAGGTGCTGGTATAACTTTGTATCTGAAAACAATTTGTTATACAGTATGTTCTAATCAGCTACTTACTTCAGATCTTGCAGAAGGTCCTTTGCATTAAGCATTGTTATTAAAGAGGTCGTGGCTGCTGGAATAATGATTATGGGAGTTCGAGAGCCTGTAGAGATAATAAAGTTAGACTTGCCTGGAGGGGTTTTTTTGTTGTGTTCTGGTTGTTGTTTCCTCCCCTCCCCCTCTTTTTTCATTAAAGGAACTGTACATAAAACCAAAACTCTTGCTGAACAGGTCCCAGTCATGAAAAAATAGTCAAGGAAAATCAACAGTCAAGGTTTTCATTCACCAAAAAAGCAGACCACTGTATCACGAGTCTCTCAACACGTATGGGACCCATATCAAGCAAAACAGAATGCTAATATGCTATACAGAATACATGCTACATATTCCACTGCTTGCTTATATTGTTGCTTGTAGTGTCAGGAAAAAAAAAAAACGAAGACTGGGCACAATTCACACAAAATTGAAAAGTATCATGTAACTAAAACTGACTTACCTTTTTTCTGGTTTGGAGGTGGTCTTGCTTGGGAAACTGAGAAAAAAAAACAACAAAAAATACAGCAGAATGAGTAGGACATAAATCCAAATGTCATTTCAAGGCATCTGGTTAATTGCAGGAGTGAATAGGGAAGAGTCACACTACAATCATTAGATCATTTTTACAGATGCAAGACACTAAAATGAAGAAGGGATTTATAATCTGGGTTTGAGTATTCAGAAAACAAACAGCTTTTGACCATCTGAAGCAGATGTTAGGAGAGTTGAGTCAATCTCTCCCAGTTTTACTGAACCTACTCATCTCCTCTCCATCCTGCACAAAAGGCCAGGACACGACACCATGGACAAAAATTTCCAGCAATCTTGAAAAAAGCTGCTTGTAGATCTTCAGTTCAATAGTGCTGAACCAAGAGGAAAACCTTCACAACAAACTGATCTCCACAGAGCCTCCCCTTTGCATTAGTAGTTATTTTTGTTCAGGACATCCATGGGATTTAGATATCTTGGACACATACAGAACCTTCAACAACCAAAACCTGAATTTCAGGCTTACTCAGGTTAATTTTGGATTAGAGTTTGAGTTACATGAGGTCTTCAGGTGGCAGAAACACTCAAGCTTGACACTCAAGGGGAAAACCAAAAAAATGAAAATAAAGAAAGAAAACCCCAGCCCCACCCCCAAACAAAATTACCCTCAACCACCAAGGAAACCCACAAACCCACTACTGGACTGGTAGAAACCAAAGAACTGCCTCCACCTCCCCAGTAAAATGTTTCCACTTCAGTCTTCCAAGTTGTGACCGCCTCAGTACGGGAGCCACTGCATTCCAGAGGTGGAAAAGCATCTTTGTTTCTTCACTTTGGTGCTATTACTGAACTACCTGGCTTCCCCAAATAAACATTTTATAGTTCAGTTTCCAGGAGCCCTAACTTCAGGAGAGAACTGTAGCACTTGATAATCATCATCATCCGTGTTTATCCTAATTCAGAAAATGGTGAGTAGTGGAGAGATTGATGCAGACTAGCTCAAGTCTCAACTGCTACTATGCATGACAAATTTCATTAATTGACTTCCAATTGCATAGCACCAACTTGCTCATGTTTATTTATGACCAACTGTTTCAGAAACTTCCTAGAACAG
Source organism: Oriolus oriolus (assembly GCA_013400235.1). Classification (NCBI taxonomy): domain Eukaryota; kingdom Metazoa; phylum Chordata; class Aves; order Passeriformes; family Corvidae; genus Oriolus; species Oriolus oriolus. The sequence continues at coordinate 2,143,567 of VXBT01009623.1, forward strand.
TATAAATATTCACAACACATACTTGCCATTGTTGAAATATTGAGACCATATCCTTAATTATCTTTTCCTGACACTGTCAAATGCACAGATATAATTGGCAACACTACATTGAACTACATGAACTTTACCTACCCAATGATTTTTAATCATTTTTTTTTAATCTAGGTATCTCTTTAATGTAAAAATGTTCTTGAAATGTATGGGCAGAGCCAGCTGTCTTAAGGAGAAAAAAAACCAAAACAAAAAGGAGGGGGAGGGAGAACAAGCATCTGTAAGAAATTTAATAGCTGTACAAAGACAGGTTAGGAGAAAAGTTGGTAATGCAAAATGGTGGCAAAAAATATAATTTAAGAGCACATCTCAGGTATTTTTTTCAAATTGCTACTGTACATTAGTTTAGCCTAATTTAACTGATGCTTCCTATGTGCAAAGCTGCATCCTCCTGCAAACAGCGTGTTTTAGTTGCTTTGACTGCTAAGAATAGAACAGCTGAATTTTTAAAATATCCAAATATCAAAACTCAAAAATATCCTAGAACAGGCAGAAAGAGAAGCCTCTTCTGACTCCACCTGTCTTCTTTATTCTCTCTTCAACTTCCAGTCGAGGCAAGGAAATGGATGGGGCTGGCCTTAGAGCAGGGCAGTATCAGTATCACCTGCATAATGTACAAACCCCACGCTGCTGGCAGCAAATGCCCAGGAAGTCACAGCCAGCAGCAGGGACTGTGACAACCCAGCCACATTTCTGTTCCTGCCACTTCTACCCTTTTCATGCTGCTGTCTGTCAACTCCATCTGCATCAGGACACTTAACGGGGCTAGTGAGATAAGTATGACAGGCAGCATGACCTTTCCAGTTCCAAAATAACCAAACAGAAGAATCTGTGCACAACAGCATTTAGGCATGCTGAGAACATTCAATATTAGAACGGATTTTGGGGGAAGAAGCAGCTTTGCAATATTAAGTCTTAGCATTAAATCCTGCAAACAAATCTCAAGGAATTAGCAAGGCACACATTGAAAGCATTTAGAGTCCCCACAAGGATATACAGTATTCCAGCAGCACTTCTAGAAAAAGTATATTCATTTTAACTGGTATCTTTGTTTCCAAACCCCCCAGAACATTCATAACATCATCTTGCTCTGAAATAGCACTTTTCACTCCACCTTCTTCCACCAAACCAGAAATTCTCACAGTATGCAAACCAGGGGCAAATCTGCACATCACTGTTTGCAACCACTGTCCCTCTCATGTACTGCTCTTACACGCTTCTAAAAACTCTTCCTAAGGGTTTCTTATGTAAACAAAGCACATTTTTCACCCCATCACTGAATCAAAACTCGAGATTCAATCTGACAGACAAATGGACTTGGTAGCCAAAATCGACTACATGGGAATTAAAAACCCAGTTGAGGATTTTGGCCCCATTACAAATACCTTATGTGGTAAGAAGTGTGCAGAAGTAATGAAAACACATTCAGAGAATTACTTCTTTCTGGTATATTAATCCTAGAAGTAATAATATCTCTCTTTTTGAGATTAGCTGTTCTGATTAAGTTGTTTATCTTGAGTATTAACCAGCTCCTGTTAGATATTTGAGTGGGAAGTTTTTGAAATTTAAACTGGTGACATACCAAGCCCAGAACCAAGAAGTTTGTGAATTTTTAATTTCAGCAGTGCATCCTTTCAATGGGCTAACTGGTCAATACATTGAAGAGAATGACTCCGAGTCCCACGGTGTAACATTAAACAAAAGGCTGTGGGTTTTTTCCAATACATGCACAGTTACAGGCCAAAAATAAATGACCCCTACTTCATTCTCGAGCTAACCAAAGTTTGCAATAGCACTTCTTTGAAACTCATGCATACGAGGGCCAGAAGCACGAGTGACGGTGGGCCAGCTTACCTGGTCGTGGCACAGGCTGGGCTGCTGGAGTTTGTGTTTTCCGAGCAGATGCACCTTCCTTTGAAAAGAAAGAAGAGGCAACTTTATCAGCTGACCTTCGTGTCAGGTACACCAGTTTTTCAAAGAAACACAGAGCTACAGAAGGTACCTGATAACGAGAGCAGTATGTTTCCACTGAAGAGATGGGAGAAAACAGAGAAAATATTCCAAACTCTTTATAGATCCTGTTTTAGATTTGAGGAGAACAGACAACCTCAAACTTTCACAGTCTTACATTTTAACCAATCATAAACTTATTTTAATATACATTCAAAGAAACCTTTCCTATTTATAGTATTGTTTCATTTTACCTATCACTTTCACAAGGGTTAGTCACGTAAATATAAGCAACTGGCTGTAGAAATTTCCACACAAGATCTGCTTATGCTCTGCACGGAAAACCAGGACCAAGAAATTGCAATGCATTCCTGCCTGGAGGAGTTTTAGTGCCCAGAAATAGCACTCTCATGATAATTAGTTCTGCTCATGCCTTATCCAATTACCTTAATGTAACACACAAAAGACCTGCACTACTGTTTATTCTTGTTAACTCCCCAGAGTCAACACAGCACCAAAGAAAACAGTGAGGTCACACGTCTGCTTCCAAAGCAACACTGAATTCCTGCAAGAACAAATTCTGCTCTCGGTTACTGCTGTGAAACCTCACCGAACAGAACACACAGCACCAACATGCTAAGAAGCTGCAGTGTATTCCAGCCACTTCCACTTGCAGAGCTGACAGGAAAAAACCTGTTTACATGAAACCATGGATTTTATCTGAAAATTACTTAAACACTATGTGAAGTATCCTACAAGCATGAGACACTCTGAAAGGTCAGAGACCCCACTCAGAGAAAAACCTGTTGGAAAGGACTCCAATATGGCACTATCAGACTTCTATGTCCATGCATAAATAACAGCGCGTTTTGTAACTCAAAATAGAAGAAAGCAAACGAGAGGGCTCACGTTCCATGATTTAAATAACACCTAGAGGAACTGCTTTTAAGTTTCCATCCTGAAAGTTAAAACTCTTTATCTCAGGATCTCTGAAGTACAAATAGGAGGTTCCACGCAGGCCCATAGAAAACACAAATTTACTCACAGCCCCTCTTCTCCGTGCTTTAGTGAAGCCACTCATGATTAGTTACAATAATGTAACTGGAGCAGACATTTGGTGCAGTGTGCAGCTCTTGTAACTTTTACAGGCAGCAACCTCCCATTAATCTTTAGTGTAAGGATTTAACCCTGCACTGCAAGAAATGGGTCTATCCCAAATTTTGCTGCACTCTTTTCCGATTATTAAAATACCAACATTTATGTAGGCCAGTTGAGTCAGTACCTGTTATTTTAAGACGTACTTTTATAGCAGCAGAGGAAAGGTATTTCTGCCAATGTCCTTTCACAATAATTACTCAGAAAATGATGAAAATATCACCACACTCTAGAGGAAGAGCAGCAGGAAAGGCTGACTACCTTTGAGACAAGCCTTGCAACTGAGAATCGGCATCCTTCTTTTTACTTCCACTTTCCAAGAAAGCAAAAAATAAAGTATTTTGCACCTCTTCCTGTAGAAAGATACCATGTTCTATGTCAAAAGAATGAGTCTGTGCTGCGCTAGTTACTCATTTTGAAGAAACCAAGAATTCCCCTATAACACTTCCTCAAATTCACAGTACTTGATGAAATGTAAAGAACATTATCAAGCTGAAGAAACATCAACTCCTGCAATGCTAAGTCTCAAGTTTCTAAATCCAGTTCAGATGCACAACCATTACGTGTGCTGTCCCACACCTCCATCCTCCTGCCACCCTTACAGAATCAGCAGCGCAGCTTTGCTGCCTCCTCTGCCACTCATCCCGTGCCTCCCATGTCTCAAACACACCCTGCAGTGAAGGGAGGCAACCAGGAGCTGCTGCAGAGAAGCTCTTATAAAGAATTATAACCAAATCAGAACCAAAGCCAAACCAGTGCCTTGAGCCTAATGAAGTAACTGGCAATTAAATTATCTGTTTGGGATTCTCAACATTCTCCTCTGAACTGCCTGCTCTACAGAGATTCATGGGAAACTCAGTGCAGGAGCCTAAAACAAAAAGGGAAGGCTTTGAGAACATGGCAACTGAAAGTAACAAAATACACCACCCCAAACCAACAACGAAGCACAGAAAAAAAAACACTTAAAAACATCTGATTAAAAGTAGGAAATAAATTCATGTAAATGAGTAAGTAAATAGCACTTCCATGCCTATGACCATTCTAGTTGTAAGACCAAATTCTGCCAATCAATAAATTATGGAGGTCACAGCTTTCAGTTGTATAAATTGGTACCTTAGACTATGATAATCTCAGGAATGAACCTCCCTCAGCTCGCAACTCCTGATATTGAGGTATCCTCGAAGCTCAGCTGTCACCTGCTGAAGGTGCACCATCAATCCTTTGGAGGTGATTTACACCCCTTCTCTTTCTACAATTTTCAGTGATCTAACCACCACCTCCTAGTCTGTAAAAGCTTCAGCCAACGTAGCAAAGGAAACTCTGATCAATATTTCATCCCCACATTTCTCAGAAGATTTGTAAGGAGAAATGTATACTATTAAGGTGAGGAAAAGAACAGAAGTACAGAGCTGTGATGGTTGACAAGACCTGCAAATGGAGAGGAAAACCTGGTGTCAGTAAAGTCATTATCAGGATAATTTTGTTCATATTCTCCTTTGTCCTGCTAAGTTTGGATTTAAAATTAATGCTTTTCAAAAGCATTCAGATAGAGATATAAGCTTTTCCTATGACAACACACTAATTTAAGACAAGCTCTGTTCACAAGGCAGGTATAACCACAGAGAACTCCATGCCAGGATTTCTCCCGAAGAAAAAGAGTATTAATCTGACAGAGTAACCTCTGTAGCAGCTTCATCCAACTACACAAAGGAGATGCTGCTGGTGATTCGTGGCCTCTCAGCTGCTCAGAGGCAATTCCTTGTTTGCACGTTCTCACTCTCTGTAAAGGCAGGAGTTACTTCTCACTGAGCACACAGGAAGGTATCTCAAATCTTCTCATGTGAAGTTTTTAATCTAGAAGTTACTCTTAAGTAACCAGCATGCTGCGAATTCAAACTCCAGCTAAGGGAGCTTTTGTTCGTGCAGCTGTACCCTAAGCATCACAAGCAGCAGAAATCACTGTTTAGCTATTTAAAGAACATTCATTTCCTCAAAATTTCTGAATACTTAAACGGTTTTGCTCGAAAATGACATACCTAATTCTCATGCATAAGCTGTTTGACACTGTTAAGGAGTGTATTATGAATATTCATAAGTTGAAACTAATTTAGTAACAAAACCATGTAATTTGAAAAATACAAATCTTCTTTAAGACGACCACTTAACGTTGTATTTTAATCAAAAACATATTACTTGGTTTACTTGTGCTAATTTACCATAGAAAGTTATATATATATAGTTTACTTACAATTTACATTAAATATAGGAGATTTAACCATTCAGAAGCAACAACCTGACACAGGATGTAATCAGCTCCATACTTTCCCGAGCCTCACTGCATCGTTTCCCTACAGCACTGGATCTGCTTCTCCGTGGGACTCATTTTAGTGCTCCTGTTTCCCATCATTTTAGACATTTAAAATATCTCTGCTCAACAATGGTTTTGTGTTTAGCGTATTCTTTATGTTAATTATGTTCTACCCAAACACCTAAAAATACTGAGTTCACAAACCAGTGCATGAGTGGGAAACAGCTCAGTACGTGTGGTTAGTGTGGATGCTTAATACAGCTATGGTTGCATTTAACTTACTTAAGAGTGGGTGCTGGGGTTTTGTTTGTTTGTTTTCTTTTAGACACCTTCTAAAACCTTTAGGAAGTTTTTTCTGATCTTTCTAAAAACAACAATTTTTTGAAACAGCCATAATTTGTATTAATTAACAAAAATTACCCGTTACCAACAGTCACCTGACAGATTCATCAGGACCCAACTATTATTTTCCTACATGTCAGAAAAAAGTCTGTATTTCAGTTACTTAGTACTTCTCTTAGGTCTAAATGAGCATTAACATCCACAGTTAGGTTACTTTCACTTCCCAGCTGGAATGACAAATTGCCTGAACAATAACTCCTGCTACACTTTAGAAAATAAACCCTCCTGTTTAAAACCAAATTATTAAAGGTCTCTTATGGCAGCTTCACAGGTTCAAACGGTGGAAGGAAAAACTATTCCATTGCATATTCCCTTTCCCAACTGGTTTTTATGTAAGATCCATTGAGTCTGTAGACTTTTGACCTTTAAGAAAACCATCAGGAGCAAAGGACAGAGGTAACAATTTGATGCCATCTTGTGGCTTTAATTTGGTAAATTTAATTACTATCTTGTTCCTTAATAATATTTAAATTAGTCCCAGAATTGTACCCAAAAATCTGAAAATTATTGGGTAGCTTGCATGCTCCTGCCCAGAAGCAGTAGAAGCAAAAAGTAACATTTGATTCTGCAAGAAGTGTTAGCAACTGCTTGCTCGTAAAACACAGCGCAGCTTCCAGCTTCTCCAGCCATGACACAACTCACCCAAAGCCAGCTCCGTTTGTGAAGAGGAATGTAGTAAAACTTGGATTCAAAAGAGGAAGAAAATAACTACATGTGGATGGCAAGCTTGTAAAATTATCTTTAAGACCAGACTTCAATGTATCTATTCAATTTAGAGTACCAGAGACTGTAAAAACTCATTTTAATTACCAGCAACTCTATTATAATTTCCTGAGTGACTTAAAATATTGAACCTTTGAAAATTCTAGTAAAGCCAGCCTAAAGAACTATGAAAAAATTTAAAACAACTGCATAGTTCAAAAGAATACGACTTTTCTATAAATTAAATATTGTATATATCAATGTATGACAAACAGCCAAAACAAAGGGTTGACTTCAAAGCAGGTATCTAGAAACTCGTCCAGATGCCCTGCTTGAAGCCTGATAGAAACATCTATTTCATATAAATTGGATTCTGAAAGCACAGAGCTTTGTTCTAAAAATTTAAAGCCCCTAAAAGCCTTGGAAAAAAATCCAAGCCTTTCAAAGAGTCATGCAAAATAATCCAACTGAGTGGCTCTGCCTCTGCAGCCTTCCCAGTAATTCTCTGACTTCTCTTTGCATCAAGAAAATATTAGTAATATTTTAACTGGTGTTTCACATCATCATTTTATTTATACATCAAACTGGTTAGTTTATTTTCATACTTCTACGCACACACAAATCTGCATGCAGCCCCCCAAGACATACTTAAATAATAAATTGCAAGCTTTTAACTGCCTTCCCAATTTTAAACTATGCTGTAAAAAAATAGAATTTGATAACAGGATCTAACTATTGTGCAAATACTTCTAATATTATAGTCACTTACACTTCCATTGCTTGCAATATTAATAAAAAGGTCATTTCTACTGTTTATATTGTTTCAACTTCCTTACTTGCTGGAAGGGAGAGTGGGAGTTTAAGCAGAATTAAAGATATTTTTACAGAACAAATTTTAACAGAAGAAAAGTTTACCAGTATTTATCAAAGGATTCCTATACCAACTGCCTAAAGAAAATAACACAATAGATTCACTTTTTCCTACTTGGACAACTAAAAAACTGATGTGACAAGACAAAAAGGGCTGATAAAAAACATACAGAACATGTTTATTTCAAAACTCAAAACTCATCACAGAATCATTAAATTTGGAAAAGACCTTCAAGCTCATCGAGTCCAACCCTTAGTGTATCATATTAAAATACATTATACTGAAGGTCATGTCTTATCCACCATAGAAGTAGAAGGCTTCCAATCCTGAAATTCAGTTTCAAGCCAGAAAACTCGATGCCAATCGTACAATGGTAAGAGAAGCCTTGTTATAGTTTTCCAAATATTGAAGTACATACACCAAATTTCACAAGAGTACAGAAAGCAGAACGAGCGCAGCACTGCAGGGAGGGAGGAGAGGGGGAAAGGAGAGCCAGGGATGGTGGCACAAATAAAACTGCTTGTGCCACCAAGGGACTACCCACACCGAAACACTAACACCTGCTGTATCACAGCATGCAAATTAAACTTTCACTTACAAATCTGGTCCTTTATTAATCCCTTACAGAACTAAAACTGACAAGGTTATTCAAATTCAGAAACCCTGACACTGTTCAACATGATAAACAACAGAACTGATGGGTGTTTTCAGCAGCAGGTTGGACCTGGCAATGAGTGTCATTGAATGAAAAATACTCACTGCCATTTCTTGTTCATTACCGGGTTAAAAGAAATTCGGTTTAAATGTGGAAAAATCTGTGGAAACGTGGAAAGACTGAATTAACTGGACTGCTTATTGATATCTTAGGAAATATTCTGGTTCTGCAAAGAAACCACAACTGAATCTAGAAGAAAACTGTAGTGACTAGTGAGCAACTAGGGACAAAAGCAACTAGGGACAAAAGCATAAAAATATGCTGAAATAACAACAATAATGGAAATTACTAGAGAATCTTTTGAAAATAATTAATCAAAGCCACAACTACTGAGATGACTTAAAACCATTACCCCCAAAGTCAAGCTATCAAACCCCTCTGAACAGCCTCACAGATGTGTGCTAGAGCTCCTCCCACCTTTATCCTTGCACAGAATATCTGCAAAATTAAGATCTCTGTCTTGAATTTATATCAGTCACGTAAACTCAAACTGTTGCTATCGAAATAGCAATTTTTGAGCTGAAGAGGGATGCTGTTGATGAAGCTTAAATATGTAAAGCACTTCCATTTTCCTGGGGATAAGCTGTTTTCATCAAAAACAACAACTCTTAATCCTGAGAACTCCAGAGGGCTTGTTCGTTTGTTTGTGTGGAAAATAAAGGCTTGTCTATACCTACCTATGTTCATTTAAACAACTCATTTCCTTGAACTGAGTGAAAAGACAAAGGCAGTTATCACTAAAACATTATTTTTAGAATAAAATTAGAATTCTTAGAATTCTTTCCCTTTGGGTTAATTATCTGAGCCGGCCTCACACATATTACTTGGCAGCCAGGGAGGGTTTTGAGAAGCACAGTTTGAGTATTAAGGATTGTTTCATCTTTCTCAAAAGCCAGGTGTAAAAGTTTCTACACTCCTGGTTTTCTGCATGCCACAGTCAGCCCAGGACACATCGACTCAACAGAACTGGAATTTGTACCTAATTTGAACCTAATTTGTACCTAATTTGAATTTACTGCAACTGGCTCATGTTTGAGTCTCCAACTGACAACTTCACATATTCACAACCATCTAGTTCCAGTACTGCCTCTAAGGACAAGCATTAGTCACTCACAGGAAGTGGTTTTATCAGAAATATCACAGAATTATGGGGCTCAAGCAATTCATTTGCACAACAACACAACTGACATGCAAATTCCAAACATACAGAGAAGCACCATTGGTTTTGTGTTCAGACTCAGCTTTGGCAGTGGGATTCGAGGGAACAGTCCCATTTACATTACAGAAAATGCTGCAGAAAATGTACAGAGCAGCAGGAAGACCCCACTCACACCTGCATTCAGTGAGCAATACGGGAGCAGAGGTTTAAGTGACCTCAGAAAGGTTAATTTGCAACTTCTGGGAAGATTAGTGAAATGCTTTGTGTGAGAAGAATATTTTTAAAAGCTCTGCAGGTGCCTAAATGGATACAGATGGACCCTTAACTTCTGTGTGAAATTTTCTCAAAAAAAAAAAAAAACCAAACTGAACCAAGACCCAAGCAACTGAATAACTTTGTGTGATGCTGTCCAACATCTCAGTGCAACAGAAATTGCTGAGGCTCTTTCCAGCCTTCTTCTGCTCGTACTGACTCCCATTGCCACAACAGGGGATGCTGGATTAGAATTCTAAAACACAGGCAGCTATTAAAGACCTTGGGTTATTTCATGATTGCTCGTTCAACAAATTATCCAGCATCACTTGTTCCCAGTTGTACTTCATCCTGATGTGATCTTCTCCTTTCTATTCACTGAAAAGTAGTTTCAATATTATTCTTCTGTATCTTGTCAGATTTAGCAATCCCAGCACTATGGCTATATATTACATTATGTTACAAGAAAACAAAATAATCACGGGTGGTCATGGGAAGAGAGATGAAAGCAATTTTCCAAGTAATCACCTTGGAAGACTTAAAATATCTGGAGAAAATCCTGACACTGAATTCCTTGAGGAGCCAATGTGCAAAGCTGAACAGCAGAGCAATGAACTCCAAGTTGTTTGTGTTGCCTAGAAAAGGAACTGCCGAGTTCAAAAATGTGTTTTTCAGGATCAAAAGCTTTAGCTGCAGCTATAACAAATTGTAACAAACAAGCCAAGAGATGAGGGCTTGAGTGATGACAGCGATGGTTGTGAGCAGACAAGGGACTGTAACCACTCAGATATGGAAAGGGCTATTTTGAACTGCCACAGACCAGGGAAAGGGCTAAAAAGTGTTCAAATTACAGAGTGCCTTGTACTCCAGGCTTCCTTCCCTGATGAACAACAGCTCATTGGCTATGCAAATTCAACTCCAAAAGCAAAGATACTTTCTTTTAAACCCCAAAAGGTGATGATCCTGAGATCTGCTGTAACTGTAACAAGCTGCTAAATTAACCACACAGGTGTGCAGTCAGCTGAGCGGTAACAGTCATGAAACTTGTGCTATCTCAAATTTTCCTCTCAACTCTTCTTGTATTTTTTTTGACTTTGTGACTTTTACACAAGCACATCCCACGAGATTCTTATGGGATGCCCACTGCTTCAATGGCTACAGCAAGGTTAAGTGATAGAACTGTAGGTATACGGGAAAAAGGAAAAAAAATAAGTGTATTTATATAAATTATCTATGCCATTTGCAAACAGAGTAGTGAACCTCCACCATGACATTGGTTAAAGCCCTCGGATCAACAAACTGTCTGTTCAGACAGAGGACATTCGCTGTCTTGGGTGCTGGTGATAAAAGAATTGACCAGATATTGAGACACAAGAGAGATCTGTACAACATAAGACAAGCAAGTTAGAAACAGAGCAGTAATTCTCTGCAAAAACTTCTGAGTTTTAGTCCAGTACAAAAGTGTTAAGATTTCTGGACTTGCACATGCTGCAGTTATCCACACCCTGTAATTCCCCAGACGGGGGAAACTGGATATTTTAAGCTTACAAGATAACCAGAATTCTGTCTCTGAACATTTGTCCTGCCCCAGCTGCCTCAGTTCACAAGTCCAGTTTTAGTTGTCATATGGGGAAAAAAAATGTTAAAATTAACCAAAGGAACACCACAGTTCACAGACCCCACAGATCCTGTCCTGCTCTTATTGTACAGATTTTATTGCTTTAACTCATTAAAAAAAAACCAAAACGAAACAAAAAAAAAAAAACCAGACTGAAAGGAAGAAAATATGTTGTCTACCATGAAGACAGAAAGCAAATCAAATCAGGATGGAAGCAGAGTTTTCTTTGGAGGACAGGGTTGAGAGGACAATGGGTGAACAGACTTTTTTTGCTTTATAACACTGTAGCTAAGTACCCCTGATCATGGTGGCAGCAAAAGGTATCTCTGCTCCTTGGCAAGAACACAACTTGGCCATTTCCCCTTTTCTCAGATGCTGAACTTGAGCTTTGCATTTACAGCTGGTACAGCTGGAACAGCCTCTGTGAAATGTTTGCCAAGCACTGCACGTACACACAGCATATGCAAGGTTAAAATGCAGGGCAACAGTGACAAAAGCTTCAAACAAAGCTTTCTGCACCACACCCACCTCCACCTGGGGCTGGCACTTCTCCCCCCACTGCCAGCCCAGATCTCCTTTCCTCATGTGCAGCCCCAGAGCAGTCCTTGTGAGCGGGCTGATAACGTGTTCGGCTCAGATTTTATCACAAGAAAGCTGGAAAATCTGCCCCCAAACACGAAGCTACTGGTTATGTTGTGAATGAACTTTTATTTCACTAATACTAAACCAGAGAAACCAGGTGTTGTGAACATAATACTTTACATTTCCAATGTCCAGGCCTGCTATACGGTGCTCTATGAAAAAGCCTTATTTTCAGAACTATTATGACCAGAGCTGATATTTGACTGCAACGTTTCTTTCTGCCCCATGACTTCATACATTTGCATCAAGTAAAACAAAAGATGTCAACACAAAGAAAACACATCTATTGTTGGATTGAAATGATTATATTCCATTTCAACTACATAAACACACCCCTGGAAACATTTTCCCCCATTTTACAACAGGGCAGGGAGGCAATTTGGGGCTCAAAAGAATATACACACAAACTTCAAACCTACGAGGTTCCTAAGCAGTGCATGAATAGTACCTCAATCTTAGTATTACACTGCAGGAGTTACTTACCTGCAGCTTCCCATGCTTACATATTTAACACAATAAAACACCACTGAAAAAACCCTTGTGCTCTTCAGTATCCTCAAATGGCCGCTCCCACCTAGAGTCAACATCATTAACCTATTTTTCTCAGCACGATATTCTCAAGTCAGCATTTTCAAAAGTTGCAGTACTAGCATTCCTCTCACACCAGTCACAGCAGCTCTGACAAAAACTGCCTTCTAGACTACCTAGGTCTTTTCCTTGGCTGCAGGATGTAGAAGTTTCATATGCAGCATCATAATCAGACACCCTGAATAAAAACACGAAGGGTTTGGTCTGTTATGTGCCATTTATCACCCTGTCCTCCAGTTCTCTCTGCCTCCAGCTTTCCCTGTGAGACCCATTCCAAGACATACTTTTCATTGCAGAACTCTCATTCCAGAAGTCTGTTTTAATTAAAATATTCTTTTATTTACAATTAGGAAGGAGCACTCAAATTAGACAAAAACATTTATCATTCCCCCTTCTTCAAGAAATTTCCACTGAGTGCAGCAGGGTAACTACAAAAGGCCTGAAGTTTCCCTCCCTGAGTAGAGATATAAACAGATGAAAACGTTAAAGTATTTTGCAGGCATCACTACTATGGAGCACAAAATCATACTAATGTACATGTCAGCAGAAAGAGCCAGGCAGCCACCTGAACCCAAAATTCTATGTTTCCAAAATTAAGCCTTTATAGTCATTCTATAGATTCCAAAACTAAAGAAAACAAAACCCAACCTCATAATCCCCCAAACACAACAACAAATTAAAACTTTCTGGTTTGTACCCAGAGAACAAACAGACAACACACATTAAAGTTTCAGCTGTTTCCATTTCAGCATGGTCTAAAAGCCTGGCTCTTTGCCAAAACTAATACAGCCTCTGGACAGGGCTGATTTCCTTCAAAAAGAAACCACATAGGGGGACCAAGCAACGGAATCCCAATATTAATCATCACCTAACAAAGTCACCTGGGACACAAAAGCATTCCAGTCACACATCAGATTCCTATATTGAGGACAGACAACAGAGGAATATATCATGTATTAGCATCACAGCAACAAAGCTTTCTACTTGTGAGCTTCTTGAGAAACAGAGATGTCGAAAGAAGTGCCTTCAAGGTTTTTAGTGCTAGCATGGCTTCGACAGAATCTGTGTATTATTGCTACAGTACCATCCACCAAAGAGCAAACTGCTGTTGGTATTGGTATCCCGAAGAAACATATCATTCATACCACCCTGCTGGAGCATATAAAAGCTGATGATGTTACATGCCCATATCAAAAACTAACTGTAGTGGCAATAAATCATGCATTAAGTTAAAACACAGGAAGGCTTCTGGCTGTATCACACAAGAGGAATTTTTCCATTTGGCCTTCTGCCTCTGCTTTCAGCTTCCTTTGGCATTATATCTAAATTCCCCATTATTCTTCTCTCTTTAGTAGAGAAGATTAAATTAAGCCCTTCTCAAAGCACTAAGATGACAGCATTCAACTTTTATTTTTTCATTTTACACACAATCTATACACCAGACAGACTATCTCCAAGCTTCTAGTGTTGCATTAGGAGACCTGGTTTATCACACGACTGTTCTCAGCTGTATTTTTGGTAGTGCAGAAATGCATCTTCTTAAATAAAGGTCAGCTGACAAGGTCTCACATAGTCCAGGGCCATCCTATTCAAAGATGAGGACAGGATAAGGGCTTTACAAAACCAACAAATTTTAGGAGCTTCCTGTTATGCTGTGAGTTTTACACAGGCTTCATCCATCGCTATGAAAAAATACTCCCTGACTAATTGAGCAGACTCAAAAGTGCACAGCAAAACAGGTTCTGAAAGTTATCAAAAGGCTGTCCCCTCCCACTCTTTACACACACACACACAAAAATTCACCTTTAAGAACTTCCCACCGTGAATAACCACCGGAGATGACAGGCACTGCCAGTCAGCACATTCACAGGTGAGGTTCACTACAACCATTATTTCTGCTCCTCACATGTTAGCAACAATCAGTCATCCATAATGATCCTGGGGATTTCACAGTTTATCTGAAGGAAATCTGCCATAAGCAGCAAGACCTCATCAGCTCTTCTTTAGCCCTCACATCTGTCCTGGTACTTCAAATAGCTGTTTCACCTTTGAAAAGTCTAATGTCACTGATAAAAAAATAAATAAGATCTTTTTATTTTTTCTACAGCAATGTGCTGCAAAGTAAAATCTCCTCACTGAAAAACTGAACACTTAAGCGGCAGGAAATAAAAATGAGTAAAGCACTAAGAGCAGACAATGCTTTGGAATACAGTTAGGCTTTCATTGCCAAGATTTCAATGAGAGAAAAAAAACCCAACACAAAGTGTAACAAGATTCCTCTGCTATGACACCCTGGAACTTTCTGTACGTGCTTAGGATGGCTTTACCAGTCACAAACAGATACAATTTCATAGATACTCATCCAATAACTTCGTTGTCTTAGTCGGGTTGTGCTCTATTTTTATGAGAAAAACACCAAAACAAAACAGCAGCATCACCTTTTGTGCAAGGGCAGCAGAGTAGCTGCCCTTTTTTTACATGTAGCTCAACGGGCTGACAATAAGTACACAGACCAGAGACCTCAAACTTTTCCATTTATTCCTGTGCTTCCAAAAATACATTTTAAAAATGTAAAAGACAACTATTCAAGAGTTAATGCCAGACTACGTATTTCTTCCTTATTTCGCAGCTTCTGCATTGGCATATTCTTGGGGGAATGAATATGTGCCTGTTCCGAAGGAAGAGCAAAAATCCTTATCTCCTCCAACACACATTTTCTGTCACTGACTAGTGCCCAGTTTGAAGAGACATCTCTGAAGGCACTACCACTATGAAAGCTGTTCTAAAAAAAGCCCCAACTTATTATTGCCCTCAGATCTCAATCAGCTGGGATCAGATCTTTCCAGGTAGCACATTTTCCATTCGGGACGATGCAGGTGCCTCAGATTCTGCAATTTCCTTAGCTCAGGGCAGCTTCTCAGAAGCACCGCTCGCTTCCTGCCCAGGCCAGCGGGCCTTCAGCCACAGCACTGCACCCAGCATGGAGCTGCTATTTATAACTGCTGCAGGCATCTCAGGGATGCCTCAGCATTGTTCCAAGAACGAGCAGGCAATTCTGCACAGACTCAGCAGAGCTTATGAGCTCCAGCCACGCGGGACCCGAGGGCTGCACGGACCCGCTGTGAGCAGCCTGCTGCAGCTATTCCCACACGGCCGGCCTTCCACGAGGCTCAGGAGAGTGTGTGCATGAGCCTGTGCGTGCACACATCTCACCTGACCCTGGCACAACCCCACCCAACCTGCCAGGGAGAGGAGAACAGAGGTGACAGAGACCTGCTCTGACCTTTCCTGCTGCACCCGGCGTTTCCCACTTTACTGACAGATCTCCTTGCTCGCTCCCTTCCCCCCGCGCACCTCAGCTAAGTGACATTTAATTACACAGAATAAAAAACCTCTTCCCTTCTTGTCATTAGGCAAACACAGCATAAGAGTACAGATACTGGCACACCGTAAGGAAAAACAGAAAAAGAAAAGAGAAAAACAAAGAAAATGGCAAATGTAAATTTCTCACAGTAGGGAAACCTTTTCCTTATGAGGTGACCTAGATTCTCAAACAAAGGGATTCCCTTTCTGTACTGTATCCAGGCCTGATTAAATGAAGAAGGAATTTTTATTCTATTTATTACTTTGCTTGTTTATCTAGAAACACAATAGAAGGGCTTTTTATATTTGGCAAAATAGGGAACACCACGGCAAAGACCAACGTGGAGATCCAAAGGTGTGAAGGAAAGAAAAAAAAAAAAAACCCAGAAAAAAAGTGGGTCAGATTTGGTCTCACCAACAGTTCAATCTTTTCATCTGCAATGTAAACCATAATACTTGCACATGGATAAAACACAAGCATGCATTAACCAAAACTTACAGAAAAAGCATGTGTAGAAGTCTGAATGTTTCATTACACAAATCCTCAAGAGGAAAAGACTTCAAAGAATCTACAATATGCAACCCATCATCCAAGGTCATGAGATTTTGTGGTGTTTTAAGAGGATGACAGGTTTTTGTATGCTTTTAAGAAGTGGGGTGGGTTTTTTTAGATGACAGATGCTCCCTATAAATTTACTAGTGAGACAGATCAACGATAGAAATCTTTGCAGATGCTGATTATGAGTTACAAGATTGTATACCTAACAGAAAAATATCATCTTGAATTTTAGGCCGAATTTTATGGACTCAGCATTATTATATTAAATATAACCAGTATTTTTTCTGTTACAGACACACTTTCCTAGAGATGCATTAATGATTCTATATATTATATCTTGAGGTGGACAAGATGCAAGACAGCTGTCTCTGATTTCTTCTTCTGTTAGAAGCCACTAAATTACAGAAAATAAACCACCTGGAATTTCAGTTTGAAATATAGTTTAAGATAGCAGAAAACAATAAAAATTCTCTAGTTCTCAATCAATATTATCTGTCATTTTACATAATACAAGGCAGACTCTGAGGATTTCCTCTAAATCATGTATTTGAGGACTAGGAGTCCTGGTTACTGACTCCATATGAGTAATTTATGTGAAAAAAAATCCTCAGGCTCATGAAATTAATCTAGAGTCTTACACAGATTACAGAAGGAATTATGAACACAGTTACTCAGTCAAAATCCATTATTTCCACAGCAGAGCTTCCTTTTCCTTGGAAGCCACTCAAGGAATGGTATCATTTAAGTTTAATGTGAATTTTAGAAGTGGAAAGTCTACAGCTTAATCTGCACTGACTGGGACCTACAGCAAGTTGAGGAAAACACAAAGGTGGAACAACACCGGGTAAAACCAGGGACATGTCCCCCGCTGGCCAGGCTGAAGCAGTTCAGTCAGACTGGGTGGTGTGCACAGTGTTTGGAGGAATTTCAGTTACTCCAACATGTCAAAAAAAGGGCAGTAGGGAATTGCTCTTAAAAGGGGATTTATTCTCCATTTTATGATCCAGGTTTTCTGTTGGCTATGAACAAATATTGCTGAAATTTATTACAGGAATAGGACCTCTTCAGTCACTGGAGGAAGGATTTTTTTCCACAGATTTTGTTGGTTTTCCTAGCTTAAGCATCTGTGCTTAAAGAAAAGGATTCAGGCATTTAAGGCACTTGCTAAATCTTTGTTATTTCTGCTGTAAACCCTTCATGTCCTCCAGAATTAGCTGTAAACGAGGATACCTATGGGATGGAGCTGTAGGAATTAACTTACTAAAGCTACTGAGGAAATGTGACAGATGGAAAGCATCAGTACAGGTCTCAACCCCGAGTCACAGGAAATTCTGACAGCTCTGAAAGTCCAGTTCTTCAATTTCACATTATTTAACATTCACTCAACAAATGCATCACCTATTTCAGCACTAGGAATTTTTGAGGCTGACAAAATGTCTCCATATTCCTGTACTAACCATATACACGGGGAAAAAAAACTTAGGGAGCAGATGAACAGCTGGAGTTGCTAATCTCTTAATTGGTCTCGCACAAAAGAAAAAAAAATAATCTATGTAGTTCCTCCAGCACAGAGGAGTGCTGGGCACGATGTCTGCATCCTTTGGTGAACCTGATGGGCACAGAATGCCAAGTGTGAAAAAAGAAAAAAAAGTCAAATGAGCAAAAATCCCATGGAATTTCTTACCTGGGACTGCCAGGTAAGATTGACCTGGACACATCATTTGACAGCACAGCTCCCAACAATCAAACTCCACAGCTTCCACCTCAGCTCAACAAAGCTCTCGGAGCACAGAGTCACAGGGAAGATCCAATGTTATCATTTTCAGTATCTACAGTAAACCCATTCCATAAATCTTAAGGATTCATCAGGATGGGCCTCTAAGTTATTGGGAGAGAAGTGTTGGATGCCTCAAGAGCCTGAGGATAGCCTGAGGGAAGAGGGGCAGAAAAGGAAGGAATCAGGCACAGAAAAGGCCTGGACAGGTGGCAGCAGCTGGAACATAACATTTTCCTTCCTAGCCATAAGAGCTGGTGCCTGTTATCTTCAACAGGACACCATCTTCCTGCTTTGAGATTGGATATTTAGTACCAGTTCCTCCCCAAGAGTCTCACTTTCTGTAAGAATTGGAGTTTTTATTTCTAATTCTCATGCTGGGGATGTGAGGCTGGGTGCTGGGGGTACCCTGATCATAGAGAGCAGGCAGGTGGGTGAAACAAGCCATGAGGTAAGGGGGAAAACACCAGCCCATTTCCCACTGTCGTCATTTAAACTGCCTGTGAACGTTTGGTACTTCAGCTGCTTGGCCTCCTCTCCCCTGCTGTGCTGAATCAAAGCTTCATAAAGTCCCTGCTCTTCTCAGAATGCAAAAGCAACGCTTGTGACAGGCAGAAAATATTACTGCTGGCACTGGCTTGTCAGTTCATCAGGGGAGAACCACACAAACAAAAATCCTGCACAACACAAATGAAATTACGTTGTCCATCCCCTGGAAGAATAAAATCTGCATTTAGCACTTGAGATCAGCAATAATTGCATGCAAAGCCTGGGGGAAGACATGAAAAATCAGAATACAGAAGAAAGAGAAGATATGACAAAGCAGTACAAAACAACACAGTACTGAAGAAAGAAACACGTCTGGACAGTAGTCCAGTATACATTTGCATAACACACAAAACCAGACCTGAACCAAAGCAGACCAAAAGCAGTTCGTATTTTGGCTTTTTAAGTGAATTTTGAAACACTCCAAGTCTGTGTTCCTCTAAGGAAGTTGTGATAGGAGACTGGACTGAATTTTAGCTGGATATCTAGAACATCAGTTTACTTCATAAAAAAATACAAGCTTTAAAATTATAGAACATCTCCTTGAAATGTTTCCCAAGAAGCACCCTCCTGACTTGAAAACATCATTTGGACTTTTCCCTCTCTCAGAACTTTGTGAAGTTGGGGATGTGCTTATATTCCTTATGGAATGATACATAATAGTAATCAACTACATAAAACCTTGTGCATGTTTCACAATAGCTGGGAACTTTTTCTAGTTATATAGACTGATCTGTGTTGCTGCATTCAAGTTCTAAAGTTATGACACTCAATAATTAATGAAATCACCAAGTTTATGGCTTGGGTGTTATTAGAACAAGAGTGCAAAATCTTGAACATTTCTAAAACAGTGCACCAAGTGTAAAAGCTGGGTTTCACTACCAGCTAAGCAATGGTGAAAATCTGCTAAGCAAAATAAGGCAAGCAATACTGACACTTGTGGTCATTTCTAGATTGCTGTTTTTCATTCACTTACAAACACATCTGGCATAACTAAGAAACATGTTGGGATCTCAAAGCAGCCAAGCAAATTCCAAGTATTTGCCAATCCTGTCTCCACTCTAGCTGAACTTACTGGAGAAGTATTCTTTCTGAAGGAAAGAGGAGAATGGCCACTGGCCATATACATAATAATTCTTAACATGGAAAATTAAAACTAAGCATTTATGACATTCTGTATTAACAGATTTCCAGAAGGTAAAAATAAAGCTTAAAAGCAAGAATAACCAACCTTGAAAATGTTGCCATTAATCATTCTGAACTGTCACTTGAAAGGTTTTCCACACATTACAGTTGATGTAATACTGCATTTTACTATGATAAAGTGGAATGAAGTTTGAAAAGTATTCCTGGAGTTTCCAGAAAGCACAGTCCACATGGGAATAGTGATATGTCAGCTATGATCTAAGTATTTAAACTCTCATGGGGCTTGTGCCACCAGGCAGAAGTTACCAAGCAGTAGTATGTGTCTGA
The DNA here is from genome assembly GCA_013400235.1 of Oriolus oriolus. NCBI lineage: Eukaryota > Metazoa > Chordata > Aves > Passeriformes > Corvidae > Oriolus > Oriolus oriolus. The sequence continues at coordinate 2,163,695 of VXBT01009623.1, forward strand.
CTACTGCAATTACTCCAAATTAGTTTGAGGAATTTCTGCAAATGCTGTCAAGGCAGAACTTTACTGAATGGCTCAACCTAAGAGTTTATTATAAAACCAGTTAGACAAGACTCTGCTGACACCCTCTAAAAATGACATGCATCAAGTTTTTGAAGTTTTTTGAAGAAAATATTCCAAACCTCCACAAGTTTGTTTTGCATTGGTACATTTTGCTCAGTTTCCAGTTGTCACGTGCACAGGGTGTGGTGAGCAGCCCTCTCCTCTCCCTCTGTGTCTCTTTGCAGGACTCGCTGAGCACTCCTGTTGCTGGTCACGGTAACTCTGCCTGTTCCTCACAGGCTGTACATCTCCACTTACTCTTTGGAGCCTTAATAGGTGGCAGCCTCTCAAACACTAACACTGCAGCTTCTAATTTCGGATGTAACCATAGTAACATTACAGAACACATTACTCCCTGCATCGAGAACAAGCAGTCCCCTGACCCTTCGCGCTGAGATTGGGCTGAAGTAAAGCTCATTCCAACCTCCGACCCAGCAAGATTACCAAAACCTGCAGCTCCTCTTTCCAGTCCAAAGCAAGACCTGCCCTCCTGAAATAGCCACAAACACATGGTATCATAGGAAAGCAGCAAAGAACAAAGTGCTATACTAAAGAAAAGGAAATTCTTCCCAAAACTTTGACTCTAAAGCTACATCAGTCATTCCCAGGCAGAAAGCAGTATAAAAATCAAAGTTTATTTCTTACTTTTCTGTAAGATGAGCAAAGAATGCTCATACTTATATGAAAAAAAAAGAAGAGAGAGAATGAACAAAAGAAATTGGTCATTAATATTTAAGAATTCAATACTCAATTTGTTCACAAGGCAGGATGACAATTTTTACACATATCAACAGACAAGAGCTCTGCCTGAACTTTACAGGCTACACACAAGGGATATGGCCATTTAATTAAAATCCAAAGCTGATGTCTGTTCCCTTCTAAATTTACTTTAAAAAGGATTCTATTTAGAAAAACAGCCCTTGGGATTTTTGTACCTTTAATATTTACTAATGAACATTTACAGAAAAATAAAGACAGCTCTGCCCCTTCCAATATAACACATAAACATCCTACCTATAGCTCCCAAGCTTCAGCAGCTACACCAGGTACAGTGAAGCAGCAGCAAATAAATTAAGTTGAAACAGCATAGATTTTAATAATCATTCTGCTGAGATTTGAACTCATTTCCCAAATACAAGGTTACATGTCTTGTCTGAAAATTCAAAACTCAGAGGCAGATTGACACATTTGTGTTTGCCAAAAGCATTACTTCCTTCTGCCTAAGTCCCCACAGGTGCACTGGCCATGTGAATAACCCACTGGGTTTCCTACTCACAGCCCAGAGTGCAGCAAACTGCGAGCACTCCTGACCACACTCTCACACATTTGAGTGCCTCGGCAGCAGACTACCCAAAATCCTGAGCATTACACAGGGCAGGCATAAGACAGCTTCGTGTGTTTAAGTGGGAAATTGAGCAGTCTGGGCACATATGGAACCTCTCAATGCACTGATTCTCAATTACTCATAAAGGTCCCAGACCAGTAAGTGGTGCTGGACACAGGCCCTCTTCTCATGCTCCACCCCCACACTGACCCCTCCCCTCCATTTTTTAAACACTGATTTGTTTAGACTGGAGGAGATACAAAGCCTTTACTGAGATGCACTTCATATTTATAATTACTATTTAGGAAATATACTCATGATCCTAAAATGTCCTCAGATAGGATCAAAGGATTTGTGGAAATCGTTATTAGGTTAGGAAATGCATGCATTACAAACAAGACTAAATTAATTCAGAAAGTTAGTGTACATAGATGATTTAGTTAGGAGGATCTAAATCTGATTACGTTTCTAGTAAATTATCATAATATGCATCTAGAATAATAAAACACACTGACTGCCTGGGGAAGCCTTATTTCCCAGTAAGGGATATGCCTACCCCCAATCCTACAAATCAGACACACCAGATAAATTACAGTTTCTTTACCCTTTGGCTGAAAAAAAAGCCTAAAGAGCTAGTCATTAGCTTTTCAAAACAGAGTGGGCAAACACAGTGACTAATAAATACCTGGGTAAGTATGCTGCTAGCTCTCTATTTTCCCAGCTATCTATTGTGGTATTTTATTTTTATAGTAAATATAGTAAGATGCTTCAGCATAGAAGTCATTGAAAGGAGAGAAATGAAAGGAACACAGGTTTCCTTAGGACCAAAAAGACAAATTCTATGATACAGGTATGTCTGTAACAGATAAAAGACATTTTAGGTTCATCAATAATTGAAATGAAGTGCCCCTGACTCTGCAACGCCAGACTTGAGGCTGTACCACAGCAGAAAGCCATTAACAGCAGACAGGCAGCTTAACAGCATGTGCTTATACATCAGTGTTGTTCAGCCTAATTGAATAACCTCAGACAACAAAAAGCAGCTTTTAAAGAGTAAGCATGTGTAAAGGAAATACGAGCAAAGAAAGATATTTTTGTCTTTTCTTTGGCATGAAGGCACATACCATTTGTACTCCAAGAGAGCCAAATGGGTTAAATCAAGCTTCAGCATTTAAATGCTTATAATTCCCTTGCACTGCAGAACAGCTTTTGGAATATGGGAATAGAATGTCTAGCATTAAAAATCCCCTAGAGAATCCTAAGTTACAGTGTCAAGGAAAAGTGAAAACAGTCTGTAAAACCCCTCAATTTTTCACTTAATGATCATACGATTTCTATACTATTCACCTACCACTGTGCATGAACTGAGTATGTATCATTTATCAAGTAAGAGCAAGAGCCTGTAAAGCTTCCTGTCTGCCTTTGGATTTAGTCAAAATGAATGCAAACAATCACGTGGGATTCAGCCAAGCAGTGACGTTAAATTCTGCTCTGTCAGAAGACAGCATCTGTCAAAGCCCACATTTAAACTGCTGCCTGCCTGTGCAGCAGCTGAAGAACTACGGAATGGATTTTATACACCACAATTCTGGGTTAGAACAGCTCCAAACCATTTCTATTACTGCCTAGCAACAATGAAGGAAGGAACAGAGGGAGATCCTATTACCGAAGACAACTGAGGCACTACGCGCTAGCACTGCCTGCTAACATTTCCACCAGAAATATGGATCCTGAGGAGAGCAGAACACAGCCCTGCATTGTCCGAGCCGGGAGACACCAGATGTGAGAACCCCAATGCAGCGGCTGTGAGCGCCAGCCAGCCCCGCGCCAGCAGCAGCCACAACTCCTGTCCTTTTGTCTGCAGCATGAACAAAAAGCCCCGAGACAAGGACGCCACTTCCACGCAAGGAAGGTAACACGGCAACGGGCAGGCAGATGGACAGAGCGGATCCCGAGCAGAGCGGGCGCAGGAAGCAGGGCTGGTGGGGGATGTGCGCATGGTCGAGAGCATCTTTTTTGCTGAAGTGATGGCGTGCCCAAACTATTTTCTGTGGGTATAATCCTGCACCATAAATGGCCTGACCAAGGAAGGTATGTCAAACCCTTGTGTGTGATATTCATTCGCTTGTCTGTCACCTTTTCAGCCATTACAGATAATGATCGTTCCTAATTTGCGGCGCCCTGAGATAACACTGTCTCTGAGCAGGGAGAAAGAATTCTAGCAGGTTTTGCTCTCCCCCAGCACAATGTCACTCCCTTACACTGACTAAATGCACTGCTCACAGTCTGCCAAGGCTGGTGTGGCTGGAGAGAAAGGATTAAAGGGATAACGGAGCTCCTGTAATGATTGCTATTAACTGAGAAATTAAAAACTCAAACCGCTCCAATACAGAAAAACCAGTTAGAAATCCTCTCAAACTAGGTCAGAATTAATCCTTATCTGAAGTAATCGTAAAGCATGGTAAAATGGTCATAATGTGACATACCGAGAGCACTGAACCATCAAAAGAGACCACGCAGTCAAAAGACATTATCTAAAAAGTGCCCTCAGCCCTTTTTACACTTGCTTTTCTGCCCCCCAAACACAAGCAAAATGTCACCAGGGCACTACTGGCCAAGCATAAACTGGGAGCATGCAAAAGACTGGGCATGATTTAAACCATCAGCAGTGCAATCAGGCACCACGATTTACAAGTAACATCAGGCTCCCTGACATCCCAAAAGGAAACCTTCAAACACTACACACTCAAAATGGTAAGCACGTAACTTATCTCCTGCCATCACTGCAATTTCTGTTTAATATGAAAACACTGACTGTTTAACTTGGATTGTAAAATGACATTCCATCTAATTGCCATTCACTCCTATTTATTGTTGAAATTTAAATACTTCGTCACTAGTGGCAAAAAAAAAGATGAATAATTGCAACACAAATTTAAGACCTAAATCTACAGCAATTCAATACACCACAGAAAGAAAGTGCTTATCTGCAGAATCTACCAATAAGCTATAATAAATCATTAAATGTCAATATAAATGTGCTTTCTTTGCCCAAGGCAATGCCAACATGAAATAAAACAACTGCAGCTGGAAGGAGTTCACAAACCAAGGGATGCAGCATACAACAGCCACTGGTTTCAAATCAGTTTTGAGACATTTAGAATATAAAGTCACTTTACAGAACTTTTAAAACAACAACAAAAAAAATGTACCTTCAGGCAATGCTCCAGGAGAAGCACACCTGGCTAATATAAGGCATTGGTATCAGACATTTAAAAACCTGCACATCAAACCTTATCCCAAATACTGTTTTGTGCAAAAGATTAATGGAGTTCGTAAGGGAAGTCAGGCACATTAAATGAGGCCCAATATGCAACTGCTGTTCATCAGAATACAGACTCAGGCTGCCTTTTGAACTCTTCCCTCTAATTTAAGAGTTTGCCCACACAGCTAATCAAAATATGAAAATCCAAGACGTGCAAATAGGAAGTCGAATGCTTCAATTTGCAAAGCTGTAATTATAGAGCAGAACTGCAAGTACCAGGAACCAAAACACCAGCAGAGCACAGACCACAAATAAAAATTCAAGAGGCATTCACAGTTTATGTATTTGGCATTTGATAATGCATCAGTGACTGCACTGTCAAGTGCCAAAAATGAAGCAGCATTACCATAAATAATATCTCCAAAATGCAGTTACAAGCAACAACACACTCTCAGAGGACAAGGTGAGTGTTCTAGAGACCCTCTGCCGTACTTAGGCTTTCTTATCTACTGTCAATAGTTGGTGCCTGCTCATAACCTTTCTGTGAAATGGAATTTTAAGTATTTGGGCAAAAAAAGTAATGCTCTAACCCTAATTAAGTGAGAGAAAATACTACTTTTATTATACTATTCGATGGTGGGCTTCATATTTATCGACAGTTTTTTACATTATTTTTAAACAACGCACCGTAGCATGTAGTGGTTTTTTTAAAGGTGCAATTGTTGCTGCTGTGTTTTCAATGCTGAATACCCCACTGTATATTTTGAAATGTTTTACACACAAACTGCAAAGAAAATGAGCCAAGTTATTTGGGTGTTTTCAGTCAATAGCTTTATGAAGCTGAAAAATAGACGTGCGTGCTTCCCCTATTCATAAAATGCCTTTTTAAGGGGCAAACAGAGACGGATTTTCTAAGACATTCCTACCTTGAAAAATCAAGGAAATATGTCAAAAATCAAGGAAATATGACTCTCTTAAAATGTCTTCTGATTCTAGTTCTGCCCCTCACTGTAAAACTTATTTTCATGTGCACTATGTGAGCATGCAGCCAAATAAAGGAAGGCTTTGGCCATTGTACCTGCCTTTGCTGGGACACTTCCTCAGTGCATCACAGAAACACAGCACCTGCAAACAGCTTTCAGTTTACAGAAATATTTATGTAACTGAAGATTCTCATTTTTGCCTATTGCCTTATTGAGGTGGGTGCTCAACAAAACACTACCTCTGCTGAAGATTAAACAGAGATTAGTAGTGCAGTGCACTTTCGCTGAAGTATTTCCATCTAATGACTGTAGTTTTATAAGTGGAACCATTCAGTGTGACAAAATTAATCTGAGTTCTAGCTGCTACTCCACATTCGTGGAATTCTGGCTTTGATTTTCTTCCTAAACTGTGGACGCATGCAATGGAACGGTAATTAATCACACATTCCCACTGCTGCCCTCCAATCTGCCATCAAACAATTAACTTCCCCGAGATCTGGGCTATCCTTTGAAATGACATTTATGTTTGCTTATGCAGAGATATTCCCGAATAGCTGAGTGTTCATTCACAGCTCAATGCACATTGCAGACAAACTAAAAATTACGAGTTTTGAGGGGAGGCTTGTTTTTCCAGCAAGCAAAAGCAGGTGCGAGTGGCCAGATAAACACGAGTCTTGCACATTTGGGGCGTATCTTCTTTGACATAAGGACAACACTCGAGTTAAAGAGCACAAGCGTGGAGCATCAGGTTAACTCCTGAACTACAGTTTAGACACAAGAGTTTATGATTTTTACAGAGGCAGCTGAGTCTCCGGGAAGTGGCATCAGCCTCGAACAGTTAAATAACAAAATCAGAGGTACTTTCAGCAAGCTTTAAAACTAAACGCATGAAAGCAGCTGAACTGCGCTGAGCCGGACGGGAGGCGCCGCTCGGGTGTTCCCGGGCCGGGCTCGGGTGTTCCCGGGCCGGGCTCGGGTGTTCCCGGGCCGGGCTCGGGTGTTCCCGGGCCGGGCTCGGGTGTTCCCGGGCCGGGCTCGGGTGTTCCCGGGCCGGGCTCGGGTGTTCCCGAAGGATCGCGGCGCGCGCGCCCTTCTCGCGTCACAATCGCCGCGCAGCGTCGCCCCCTGGCGGGGGTCGCTGAGGCGGCGGCCGGGCCGGGAGGCAGCTCCCGCTCGCTCCGGAGGATGTTGTAAAAATAAGTAAGTAAAATAAACATCAGTTGTACCACTCTCCCTACCCTTCCGAAATACAAATATTTCCATCGTGAACAGGGCAGACTGGATGTTGCATCACACACATACAACTTAATACTCCATTATTCGATTGACATCTCAAATTACTTCCTTACAATGTTAAACCCTGTAATTTCCCATGTAACGTATCACTTAGTTTTTAAATGCACAAATTAATCCAAATATTGGTTTAAGAAGATAGCAAAGCAATTAATAAATTACATATTTCTATTAGAAAGAGCATTTTCTATGGACTCTTGTTCAACTGTCATCCTTTTTCCTACACAAAACCCTAGGGCCCAGGAATAAATTAGAGCAAATTGAAAATTGCAAACGAATTGCTACTGTGCAGTGAAAGGTTCATTTACAAGATGATGTGATCAGCTTTTAATATGCAGCATCATGAAGCTGCCATATTGACTCTGCTCCTGAATATGAACAAAAATTTAAGAGAAAATGAAGCACAGACTACTTTGGCACTTTTTCCTACAGCTACAGCTGCTGGTCAGAATACTTGAAATTTCTAACTTCTATGAGAAGTACAGTAGTTACATATACTTTCATAGGGCAAAGGAACCCCAAACCAGAATCATGATCATCAGATAGCTGGCCAGAAACTTAGTCCTGAGCAAGTTTATTTCCAGCTAATGTGATCACTACCCAAGATTTCTGCCTACTAAAAATCAAGAGCTTAATTTTAATTCAGCTGCCTCTGAGCCTGGCACCACAGCCCATTGTTCCACTCAATGTTTTCCTCCAATGTGGAGTACAAGGTGCAAGGTGCCTGAAAGGTGACCAGGAATGTGATCCTGCACTAGCACCTGAGGGCTGTGCAGTGAGCTTACTGAACCCTGAAAATTAATTTTGACAGGTGCATTTTCTCATTGACTTTCCTTGCACAGTGGGGGCCGGTGGAGACGCGCCAGGCAGTGTCCTGTGACTAACACAGCTCTGCCATCACCAACCCTGCGCCGTCTGTCCCACCACCAGGCACGGCCATTTGCAAAAAGGGCTTTAAACTGTGAGCCGTCCTAGCCTCTGCATGTCAAATCAATTTTAATTAATGCCAATAAACCTTCCATCTGCCAGCAAGGCTTTTCATTCAGTCCTTCTCAAACACTCTACAAGCATTTCACAGCCATGGATATGAAGTTATTTACGTCTACTTCACACTTTCCTGCTCATGTGATCCATTTTTTTTTCCTCCTTTTTCTTTGGTATCCAGGATGTTTGTCAAAACTTTTACCATGAAGAAAAGCATTTTTAAAATATTACAAATCAAGTTAAATCATAAAACACGGTTGGCTTATAGCATAAATCAACTCTTGCTTCCATTGACATGGGCTGTTTTCTGAAAAAAGTAAATTTAACTCAATTTTATGTTTATATCTAGTTTCTATTTGTAACCTTCTACATTATGAGTGTGTAAAATGAAACATTTCTGATTTTTCTTTTCACTCTTTGCAGAGTGAGCCATTTGCAGACAACTACTCAACATGAACAAAGGAAAATGAATACCAAAGAATAGCAGTGGATTCTAAACCAACTGGAAAAGCCTAGTGCTTGAGCATTGTCTCATATCCCATCACTGGATCCTTACAACATGCTTCAGTGGAGAAGACGACACTGCTGCTTGGCAAAGATGACCTGGAATACCAAAAGGTCTCTGTTTCGCACCCATCTCATTGGCCTGGTCTCCCTGGTGTTTCTTTTTGCCATGTTTCTGTTCTTTAACCATCACGACTGGCTGCCAGGCAAGGCTGGATTCAGAGAAAACCCCATGGCTTACACCATACGAGGATTTAGATCTACAAAAAGTGAGACCAACCACAGTTCTCTAAGGAATGTGTGGAGAGATGCCGTGCCTCAAACACTGAGGCCTCAGACAGTCACCAACCCCAACAACACGGATCTGGCCCCACAGGGAGTAACTGGTTTGGAAAACACCCTCAGTGCCAATGGAAGTATTTACAATGAGAAAGGCACTGGGCATCCAACTTCCTATCATTTCAAATACGTCATCAACGAGCCTGACAAGTGCCAGGAGAAGACCCCTTTTCTAATACTGCTCATAGCTGCAGAGCCAGGCCAGGTGGAGGCCAGACAAGCAATCCGACAGACCTGGGGCAACGAGAGCCTGACACCTGGCCTCCAAATTGTGCGGATTTTTTTGTTGGGCTTAAGCACCAAGGTAAATGGATATCTCCAGAGAACCATCCTTGAGGAAAGCAGACAGTACCACGACATCATTCAGCAAGAATACTTAGACACCTACTATAATTTAACTATTAAAACTCTGATGGGAATGAACTGGGTCGCAACCTACTGTCCACATGTTCCATATGTAATGAAAACTGATAGTGATATGTTTGTCAATACTGAATATTTAATACACAAGCTTCTGAAACCAGAACTTCCTCCGAGGCACAAGTATTTTACAGGTTATTTAATGAGAGGTTATGCACCTAATAGGAACAAGGATAGCAAGTGGTATATGCCACCTGATTTGTATCCAAGTGAACGTTATCCTGTATTCTGCTCTGGAACTGGTTATGTTTTTTCTGGAGACTTAGCAGAAAAAATCTTTAAGGTCTCTTTAAGCATCAGACGTTTACATTTAGAGGATGTGTACGTGGGGATCTGTCTCGCCAAGCTGCGGATTGACCCCATGCCCCCACCCAACGAGTTTGTCTTCAATCACTGGCGAGTTTCTTACTCCAGCTGTAAATACAGCCACCTAATTACCTCCCATCAGTTCCAACCTAGCGAACTGATCAAATACTGGAACCACTTGCAGCAGAACAAGCACAACGCCTGCGCCAACGCGGCCAAGGACAAGGCCGGCAGGTACCGCCACCGCAGACTGCACTGAGGGCCGGCGCCGCCGCCCGGCCCCGCTGCCACCTGTAAATAAACAGCGCCGAACGCATGGACAGTGACCGCGGAGCAGCCCCAGGCACAGCCCGGACCGAGCCCAGCAGGCGGGAAATTATTTTTTTAAGTTAAAAAGTATAGCTCTTGAATATTACGGAATTATAACCAAAAGGTTTTCCCAGCGAATTTGAGATTAAAAAAAAAAAAAAAAAGATGGTATATAAGGATTTCTGTGTTAATGTGCAATAATAAGCATGCACACTTTGGTGGTACAATTGCTGATTTATGTGCCAATAAAATATAATTGAGCATATTTTCCACACTAAAATTTTATTTTAACAAGTGCATTCATAGCTCTAGTTCTCTTCCATGTAATGATTTCTTGTTATCTAAAAATGCTATAAAATGAAAAATTAAAAACTAAGGAAATGCACAAAGGGCAGATCAGTTTTACCTTCAAATGCCACATGACAATTATTATACACTTCTTTATCGTATAACACATTTAGCAATGTCACAATTTAGTAAGACACTACCAATAAATTCTGGAACACTAAGAAAGTGCTCCTTTGAAGTAGGTCCAGTTTTGGGAAGTTTGCTTATTTGGTTTGGAAGGAGAGATAAATGAAATCAAAGTTGCAAAGACTTGCTTTCTACACCGCCTTCAGAAATGCAGGTGGTGTTCTGGATGCAACTAGATTGTCCACAAAGAGCTGACTGAAAGTTACTTCATTCTCTAGAAGTCAAAGGGCAAGCTCCTAAGATCTGGTGTCAAGTAACATCCATTCCCCTTGGCACCTTCATGCAAATTCATTGGATCTGCTGTTAATTTCCCTACGTAACTTCAAGGTAACTCGAAGGCTGATGAGAAATGTAAAACCTAAGTTCCAGTCTTGCACCGTTCTTGACAAAGTTTCATTTTGTGCAAAGTGGAAGAAAACTAATCAAACGTGTTGATTTTGCTCTTTCCTGTCTGACAAAAAGCAAGGATCAGCCAAGTGAAAACATCTGCTGGAGAAAATGAAGCCACACACCTGAGTTTATAGGTGGGGAAGACTAGGTCACAATAAGATTGAGAGTTCTGGCCAGCAGTATGGGCAGGAACAAAATCTAAGCAATTTAAAGTCATAACACGTACCACTGAAAATAAATTGTGAGAAGTGGGTTAAATCTATTTACAGGTTTCCAGTTTTCTAAAAAACAGAACTTTTAAAGCTTATTTTCCAACTGTTACAGCAGAGTTGTATCAGATTCAGGTTATTACTGCTTGTCACAGTGCCAGGGTAGGCAATACCCACCTCTGATTTAGCAGCAAATGATCGAACTACAATTAGTTTTCTGTTTGACTGGGACTTTTTAATTGGATAAAATACAAACATTTGATGTACTTTTATTATTTAATAAAATTGATTATATTTATGGTCTTAAGATTTCACTTTTTCTGGGAAAGCTGCTCAGGAAGAAAGAAATTTCTAGCTTTAGCATTACTTGGTTTTTCTAGTGTTCCCTAGTCCTTAAAGCCTGGTTTTCATGCACAGTACAGAGATCACAGCAGGGTTTTCTCCTCTATAATGAGAAGACAAATCATATTACTGAGCATTCTCAGCAGCTCTCGGGTTGTCTGTCTGCAGGAACTCTCACACGTGAACAGACTGCAAGGCACTGGGTGCACCTCTGAGGCAATTCCAGCAGCTCCTATGGAAGGTGGGCACGGGAATTTGCTCAACACCATTTTTTTGGTGATCCTCCACTCTATTTTTATCTCTGCTGTTTTTGGGGTGTGCTAAGTGTACATTTCTGCATTTCCAACACACCTCAAATCACATAAATGTCTGGTTTTGGGGAAAGTGAATACCTGTAAAAGTAATAACTCTCTTCTGCAGAGATTTCTCCAACTAAACGGAAAGTTCACACACTTGGTTTACGTGGTGCCTGTTGGCATTCATGCGAGAGAGCTGCCCTGGACAGATGTGTGGGAGTGTGCTTGGAGCACCCATTGCAGCATTCCCCACTCAGTGTGCTGCTTGCTCCAAGCTGCTGCAGGCCACAGCCGACATGCAGCTGGCTGAATGAAGGTCACTGCAGGCAGGCTCTACACCTCAGTGCCAGCTCTAGACCCCCAGAGCGAGTGTGGGAAGCCAGCTACTACTGCAGGGCACTGAATTTTGGAAGATGGCCAATGCCATAAGTGGCCTCTCCCCGAGCAGTGCTGGCCAAGGAGGCAGTCCAGCCTCCCAGAGAGGACTTCAGCGCTGCTCCCAGCCCTCGGCGCTTTCCAGCTCCACTGTGATGTACTCGATTTTACCAACTCTGGCTAGTCCTAACTGCTGTTCCTGGCTCCTGGGTGTAGTCCAACCTTTTAATGCTAAACCTTAAATAGTTTGGCACTGGAACCATCAAGTTTGGCAGCCAAACCACCTCTCGGGTGCTGGGCTTTGGAGCTCCTGCTCGATGCTGATCTGCCCGAGCTTGGCAGAACCACGGCGCGATGCCCACGAGTTCAGCATACCAAACCTCCTGCTACTTACAGAACTAGTGAGGAGCACCAGATGCTAAATAAAAAGCCATTCTTGATGCCCTTTGAAGGGCCCAAGATGATTTTTAAAATTTGTATTAATGTTTGGGTGTAAGTTGAAACTACTCTATAAACATACTTGAATCCTTACCAAGATGGTCAAAGGCTACTAAAAACATTTGCATCTAAGTACTGTTTTTCTTGCACTGTTTTGTTGCAAAGCTTTTAGAAACAAAAGGGAATCATTTTGTATGATGAAATATGCAATTACAGAATGAAAGCTCTACATTCCTTTCTCTGAATGTTTTCCTGTTTTCTAGCTTGTGCTTAAGCTATTTGCTCACTCTACTAGAATATAAAAACAGTTCATGTTAAAAATAGTGCAATAATTATTTATATCATTAAAAGCTTGGACAAGTTGTCTCACTTCCTTTCCCCATAAAGCAAGAAAAAATTGCATTTTTCATTAGCAATAGTATACAAACTTGTAGCTAAAACTCTAACATGTCTGCAATGCAGTAAAAAAAAGGGAAAAAAGGTTATAACTATTCATTAAATACAGAAGTACAAGAGTTTGTATAATACTTGCTCTAAATGTTTTTACTTCTCTGTACGTCTGCTTAAGGTTGAAAACAAATATAAAAAGTCATAATGGCTCCAAAGTTATGATGGGAAAAAAACCTGTGATGTAATCAGCAACATTATTATCTAAGAAAAATCTTAGAAAAGCTGGCCTGGTAATAAAAATCAGAAATTTGAATTCCATCATTTCCCCATATTTATTTAACTTTCAACTAAATAAAGATTTACACATTGATACTATAGGACTAAAATTAAATCCCTCCAAAAAAAGTTGTTATTCAACAACAGAACTGTTCCTTTCTTGTCTCCAATTAAATCAGTGGTGCGAGTTATTTGCACATCCCACACCAACAGAATTAAGAATGGAAAATGCACAACTACGGTTTTGGGTGTAGTAGAACTGATCCCATCCCCTGTCACTGAGAGATCTTTCATGGGTAAAGTTCACAATCTGTTCTAAATTTTAAAAATTACATGTCAAGGTACTTCCAAGCCTCAGTGGTTGCTCTGAGAGAAAATTCAGTGCCCACTAAGATCTTCACTTAAATTTATAAACCTAAATTATGGGATGGCAGTGATCTAGAAGAGATGAGACACACTGCCTTTCAGGTTAATCTTACCAGAACAGCAATTTAGAATCTGCTTTTCTTTGCAGTGCAGTAATATAAAACGTGTCAGTCCTCATTTACGAAATATTTTCAGAATATATCAACATGTTAAGACATGCATTAACTGTCTCCAAGCCCAGGCTAAATCAGGCACTGGAGCACCCAGAGGCCATTACTTTAGACTGCCTCCCCCTTCCCACTAATTCTCCTGATATGTTAACACGATCCCCAGTCACACTTCTGTCTAAAATACCTACATAATCCCACAGGGCAAGAAAATCTTTTCTCTTGAATGAATGCTCATTGCAATGCGTGGAAACGTCCTGGGAGGAGATGAAAGGGAGAGGGAAGATGCTAATATAGAAGCTACTACTTCTTCCATTTGTGCTTTTGGGAAGAACAGGCTTGTAACTGATTTGCAGAAACATCACTTGTTGCCATATTTTCCCAATTTTAAATCCCATTTCTCGATCCCTCTTATGCTGTCGAATAGCACAAATAAATAAATATTGGACAATCATTCAGTTACACTGTGAGAACTGCACCTCTCAATGAAGAGCATTATTGTCCTTTTCATTTCAGACTGTCCTTCCAAAGCAGGATGTGACTCGGGGCACAGTCTCCCCCCCCTTGCTGAGCACACCACTGGACATGGCACGGGCTGTTATTCCCACAGATGCCATCTCCAGCCCATGCAGTGCTGCCTCCCTTCCCCCAGCCCTGCTTCCCAAGCCCAGGCACTCCGTGGGCACCCAGGGGAAGGAGGGAGGCAGGGAAGCTGCACGGCCAGCTCTGAAACGCTGCACTGTGCAAATGTAGGTCAGCAAGGACAGAACGTGGGCTCTGCTTTGTACCAAGAGTGAATCAAAGGCTTTCCGGGGCAGGAGGCTGGGGGAGGGCTCTGGAAAACAACTTCTTGCAGCAAGACAGTGAAAAAGGAGCTTGAATGTCAGAAAATGGAAGAGCAAAACTAAAAATGCAGCAGGTGATCAACACCACACAGGTTGGAAATACAGGCAGGCTCAGCGGCAGGGAAAAGCGTTACAAAAGTGAGGCCAAATTAGAAAGCAGGATCTGGAATTCCAGTCACAGGTGTTCACACTTCTGCACTTAAGAGAAAATAGGACTTATGAGGTAAATCCATTCTTCTAACAAAATTTTTAGTGCATGTGTTTTATTAAGGCCTGAACCAAATTCCAAGTCATGACACGATGGCATGAACAGCAGGTCAGTAACTCCACAGAGAGTACTTTACACATAGTACACAGGCAAACCAAGGGCAAAGCAAATTAGATCACTTGTGCCTAGGATTTGTATTTAATCTTCATACAAAGAGTTAACTTCAGCCTTCATTTTTTCCAGGTTAGCTCAAAAGAAACAGAGCCTGGTACAATATGGTACCTTCCTTTCACTGCTAAAAGGCTGCAAAGGAATTTAGCTGAACATGGGATATGGATGAAAACTACCACGTTGCTGTTCTGATATTGCCATGGCAACAGTTACAAAAGCTCTCTTAAGCATTTAAATCTGACAGTTTTCCTGATAACACTAACTGAATGATAGTAATGATGCATTTTGGCTCATGAGCTAACTGCTCTATAACCACAGGGTACGAACCGTTCCCTTCGCTCTTCTCAGCACTGCGCTTTTGGTCAAAACATTCTGACCGAGACAGTAACCTTGAATTACCACTCGAGAATGAAGAAAAGAAGGGAAAAAAAAGTCCCTCCAGCTCAGGGAGTACTCATGGCTTAAAGCTTTATGTACTCTCAAAGGTTTCCATTTGAATGCTTAAGTTGTGCACAGTCGGTGTGCAGGGTGGAGAAGTCAAGACTGCTAAAATCTTTGACGGGATTTTTCTCAAAGGGTTTTCATTCGTCTGGGAAGGCTGGAGGAAAAAAACCCCACCTTCTGAAGGGTGGATTGAATTGTTGCTGACCTTCAAGGTGTCATTTGCTCAAGAAAAAAGAAGGAGGAAGAAACCGGCGTTTTTATACAATCTTTATCAGTTTGTAACCAATATACACTTTTTAAAATAACAAAACACTGCAAGCTGCTCTACTGCAGTAGAGGCCAAAGTGCACTGAGGAATACACGGTGTGCTCTGAGGACAAGGGCATCACAGCAACGCCTCCACCTCTGATTAGCCTGTTTAGCTTTAGCTAATATTAAGTGGCATTTCAACTGTTTAATACGAATATTCTGTGAACCACTCGCTCTGATCTCCCAGATGCTCAGTGTGGGCATCATGGAGAAGTCTCTTTTTCTTTACCTCATTAAAAAGTGAAGTGTGTGAAACACGTTTGTCATCCTAACATTTTAAGGATATCAGCTTTGATAATGTCTTGCAATATATTCAACTAAAAAAACATTAAGATACTGAAAACGGTGTGAAATCTTTAAAAATTTCCCAAGATGAAAAAATTCAGATTTCAGAAGAAACAGTCATGCTTGCAAGGATCTAAGAGAGGAATCTTTTCAACACAACAATGTCTTCAGAAGGCAAAGTATTCCCAGTTCTTTTGCTGTTAACACTTTTTAAAGTTTTATAGTCAATTAAAAATTAAAAACATCCATGCCATCCTAAAACCACCAAATCCCTCCACACTCTTGAAAAACCACAACCCCACTACATCTTTTCCTGTGGAAAGGCCAAGTGTTCCCACGTCTCAGTAAGGCTCAAAGTTTAAATCAAGAAAAACCAACTGCCACAAGAAATCCTTTGTTAATGAAATACCAGACAAGACACCAAAGGAAACTAAAACCTTACTCGCTGCCTTTCCTAAATATTTAACACGCCCTGCATTTAAACAAGCTGAGGCCTAAGAACTATTTTGAGAATAAGAATAACTTACAATCTTACAGGTTTCATTCAGGATTTGTGTGTCACTGTCATCACTTTCAAAAGAAGCATCAATTTACGTCACACTTTAAACCTGTTTTGCCCTAACATAGGTTGATACAAGATGATAAAACAAAAAATGAAACACTGGAAAGCACCATCTGTGACTCAGTCAAAAATTTAGTGCTGCTATTTAATGCAAATGCCAGTCTTTTTATAGGCATTCTTCCAAAGCCCACCTAGACATCGATTTTTGCAGCCATAAAAATTCAGCTCAATTATCCAGCCTTCTGAATGAAGAGAACCAATTTCCCATTGTACCATCTTTAAATAATTTAAAATATTGTATTTTACTGACTGGTTTTTACTGCAGAAAAGGGTAACATTTTTATGTCCCAAAAATGTAAAGAAATGAGACAACAATTCAGAGGTACTCTTAATGTTAATTGAGACTCTAAAATAAAGGTAAGTTCTTATCTATACCTGAGGGAACAAATAACACCCCTGCTGCTCGAAAAGCAAATTACAACGCTCATGCTGTACCCGCAGTGAGGCATACCAAAGGGAAAAAGGAAAAACCAACCAAAATCCAACAAACCTCCAGAAATCACATTGTTCATATATAGATGTACCTTCAACAGAAAAGTATTTTCAATAATAACTCTATTTATGTCATGACAAAATTCTGTCTTCCAAATCTGAAATTATTTTTAAGACCTGATGCAGCAGTTTAGTTCTATTATTTGATCAAATTTGACATGGTTTAACAATTTTGGAAGTTATCCACATTAATTAAACAACCTAATCTTTTCCCTGAATTCTCAAAATGGTAAAAAAAAAAATAATTAGGGCAACAATGATAGATAAGCACAATTCTCTTACTTTACATAAATTGAAATTTATTCAGAGTTAAAAGCTGTAGTCACTACTTCCTAGTATCCAACTATGAATTATCCCCTTTTTAAAAAGCAGGCAAATTTGTTTGCTACATCCATCAAAGGGATGATATTCTTTCTAACCGAAATTCAGCTGAGAAATGAATGCTGCAAACAACTTCAGAATATCCAGCTTTCATTAATGTTAATAAAGGAATGACAGCCTTGTGACAATAATTTGGAGGCTCTAAGCTTGAATGAAATATAATGCTGTCCTAGTCATTAAGAAGTGCACTGCCTGGATCCCTCAACCATTTTGATTTTTTTTTTTACCTTCCACCATTTCCATATTTTCTGCTGGTAGAAGTTAAGCAGTTTGAATGATTTATTGTCCAAATTTCATGCTAGCAGAGCGGAATGGAAAAACTAGGATAAAGTACACAATTACATTTCTTCCCTATCCATCCTCCTATTCATTAAAAAACTTTACACCCATGAACACACTTCAGTTAAGTAGCATCTTCTACACACATTCCATAAATTGAGAGTTTTAAGAAACACTACTTTGTTTTTGCCTGTAAGACTCCTTATGACCAGTCAAGTATTAATATTTTACCTCTTCCAATTCTGTAAGAACAAAACACCTATGAATCTTGTATTAATTTTTTTTCCATTGTAAAAAATTTTACATGGAATAAAGAGTGTTTTTCCCCCCATTTCTTGTGACAATATTCTCTTGGACTTATGAGTATTAGCACCTGAAGCACAAATACAGTATTTGAATTCCTCAGACCCTGATTAGTAAATAGAACAGATAAATCCTAGGATGTTCCTGACAAAACAGACGCGTGTTAAGTGTTGTTTCTTTCCTCTCACAACAGTGGAATTGCAGCAAGCAATCCGTGCTGACCTATCCGGGCTAGGACACAGCCAAGTTCTGCACCAGTTCCAAGTGCAGCCATTTCAGCACATACAACTATGGCCCAGTTTAAATGTAAGATAGATTGCAGTTGGGCAATGCTCACACTCTGAAAGGATGGACACTTCTTCCACAGGTTCTCTGGGCAACCTGTTCCAGTGCCCCACCACCCTCACAGGAAAGAATTTCTTCCTGACTTTTCATTTCAATCTAAATCTCCCCTCATAGTTTAAACTGTTCTCCCTTGTCCTATCACTATGTGCCCTTGCCAAAAGCCATTCTCCCTCTTTTCCATAAGCCCTCTTTGAGCACTGCAAGGCTGCAATGGGGTGTCCCCAGAGCCTTCTCTTCTGCAGGGTGAGCAGCCCCAGCTCTCTCAGCCTGTCCTCGGAGCAGAGGGGCTCCAGCCCTCCGAGCACCTTTGTGGCCTCCTCTGGCCCTGCTCTGATGGGCCCCTGCCTGTCTTGTGCTGAGGATTCCAGAGCTGGGTGCAGCTGGGGTCTCACGAGGGAACAATCCCCTCCCTTGACCTCTGGCCACCCCTCTTTTGACGCAGCCCAGGACTCAGTTGGCCTTTTGGGCTGTGAGTGCACACTGTTGGCTCATGTCCACCTTTTCATCCACCAGATGTCCAAGTCCTTCCATGCAGTCCTTCTTCCAGTCTGTGCTCATCCCAGTCTGGGACTGTCCCAACGCAGATGGGACCTTTTACACAGGGCCTTGTTGAACCTCATTAGGTTCACCTGAGCCTTCCCACTCTCCATCATATTCAGTTGTGTAACCCCAGGTGCTGGACAATTTCCATTTTTTTTTGGTGACACTTTAAGACTTGGGCAAAAATAGCTTTACATATTTGCTGAACATATTTCACACTGGCTTTGTCAGTTATTTGAAGTGAAAAATGATGACAATGAGATGTGTTGCCATAGAAAAAAAAAAAGCTGCCTCCCACCACAGCCAGCTAAAACATTTGGCATTTCATTTGTTTCAGTGGCCAATACAGACAAGAACGTGTTTGTCCCTGGATTTTGGGAAGTCAAAAAAAAAAAAAAGGTATTATTTATCCAACTGTCAAGAAAGCTTCCTTTTCTGGTTGTCCTGTTTCCCTTCTACAACTACATCTTCACAGCTAAAGGTTTTCTCAAGTTATCAGAGATATGCTGTAACCCCCTAAAAGCAAGTCTCTGCAAAATGCAATATGAAAACTAAGCCTTTTCTAAACAAACCCCGTAACAATCTCCCTCCTCACCCAAACACCTCAAAATTACATTAAACATTCACTCTCAGAGAAATTTCTAACTAGTCCTTTTAAACAAGTGAACACTAACTCCCTAAAACCCAATTTTTAAGACTCCCAGAGATGGCACAAACCTGTCTGCTTCTAATAAATATCAAACTACAGTTTCTGAATTTTCTATGCAACATTTTCAAAGCTTACTAACAAGTTTTAGTCCTTGAAAGAATTAGTCATATACTGCAGACCAGCTCTTTACCCATACTCCCTCCCCAAACATTTGGTAGAATTTAGCCAACAAGTCACAGGAATATTACCCAAGTTTCTCCATTTACTGAAAAATATAAGGGCAGAAGACAGAAATTCACCTACACAGATTCAGCTATAGGGATGTTGTAATCTAGGACTGTACCATCCTCCACACGTGCAGAATGGGAGCAGAAATAATCAGCACATTTACTCTGCTGCTGCTAACTGCATTAAATGAAAAATATTTTTAAAACCCAGTAGAAATCCTTTAGAATAATGGACAGTAATTACAAACTTTGCAAGCTGTGACACTTCAGTAAGTGTTACACAGTGCATCTCTTTCTATTAAACAGGGAGATAAAAGATGCAAAACCCACAAAAGTCATACTTCAGGGGAAATACACAGGCAGGACAAGCACTTAAAAGAGAAAATATTCTGCCCTAAGGAGCTTATATAAGTAAATAAGTGGGCAAATTTTAAGTAGTAGGCTTCAATTCATCAGTTTAAGTACTGGAAATGAGTGGTTTTTCTTGTGTAATGACAATTGAAGTAAAGTGAGAAAGCACTGACTATGCCCTAAAATAAACAGTCTATTAACTATCCACAGCCATTTAATTTCCTATTCCTTTCTCAACTTAAACACCCCAAACATAAAACTGAAAGCAAAACAAATTACCCTTGTGCTTGCCAACCAAAATAAAACCAATAGTTAAAAATACCTTTACAATTTTTAACTTTTTTAAAATATATACAAAGAACAAGTGCATTATGAAAAATTCAAAAGGAACTGAATTTACTGCTGGATGTCCATGAGATCCAGAGTATCCTGAGCTGTGCATTGTGGAAAACATGCAGGCTTTCCAGGTTAGTTAATAAATACTATTGTGGCTCTGTATAATCCAGCCATTACTGCCTGGAGTGAAGAGCAGCAGTTGAATTTTATTTGTGGCTCTGGTGCAGATCAGATCTGTAATCTCATGGGAGCTCCACACAGCACTAAGAAATGGGACCTCAGCAACCAGAGGAGCAGGAATCGCACATGACAGCCTGGGGAAGCTGCTCCCAAACCTAGTGGGCAAACAGTGATCTGAAGGTTTATCAAGATTCAAGGAAAGGTGTGAAGTCAAAACATATTAATTTAAATGCACTGAATTCCCACGTGAGTTTTCCAATGCAGGAGTAAATTGGCCAAGTAAACCAAGGAAATTAAACTACATACAGCTCACTAAATTAATTTTATTCCTAAAGACATCACCAGCCAATGGCAATTTAATGCATTATAACTTATGAATGTTGATGTTGTACACTTTGGTAATTTGCTTTAATTTGCTTGAGTGCCTTGATCTAGATATAGCCTTAAGGAATCTTGTATGTTGCCATTTTAGATTGCATCATCCATTGTATTAAGGAGAAAAGGTTACTGGTGAATGGCAGAACTATGAAGCCCTTGCTTTAACGGGAAAACACAGACAATTATTGAAGACTCTTAACTTCCTAATGACTCTCAGCCATGCTCAGGTGGCAACAGCTGCACCCTGGAAAGACCTGATGTGTTTAATTACAAATTAAATATAAATTAAGATTTTAACCCATGAAAAATCCTGGTTTGAGGAGCTTTGCAGCTCCAAGAGAAATCTGGGAGAAGTTCCACAAGATCTTCAAGTCCCTGAAGGGCACTGACTGACAGAGACTCCAAGGCAACCAGGAAGAACCACGGACATGTTTCAGACACAGGGAGGGCTTTTTTCACCCCAAAGCTTTACACAGCTATTGTGCTTTGATTGTCTTTTGTGTGAGCACAAAGGCACCTCCAGAAACCGATTTTTTTGTCACAAAATACTTTAACAAGCCTGGAATCCGGGAGGATCCAATGCTGAGAAAGGCAGGTAACTTGTGAATTGAAATTATTAAATAGCTCTCAGGTCAGCACCAGGCTGGAGGCTACCACAGAGAGATGAGGCTTCAGGGGTTAAGAATCAGTTCATTCCAGGAACAGAATGCCTATGAATTCTCCTAGAAAACACCCCGGGTCTGCCAGGAGTTTCTCCTACAGCAGCTTGGCCATAAGGAGTAAATCAGACTGCAGCCAGGGCTTTATCAACAGAAAAGAAAAATATTAGAATATTAAGCAAAAGAACTGAAAGCTAACTAAACTAACTAAAATGAACCAACATGTAAATAAAATATGGAAATTCTGAGTTTTAAACATTGGAAAACAAAGAAGTAAAAAGCAAATAAAATTCACAGTAACACCTAAATTTACCCTGAAGCATAAGAGATTCACTACAAATCAGTGTTGGAGTAAATGAACTACTAATACACAAACCCAGAATACATCTTTATTTTTCCATCAAGATAATGTCAAAGAGCACATGAAATGTATTACAGAAAGGTATAAATGCCTTTCTGCAATTTAACTAGAAGCAAAACATTCCCTCCCACCACCATTATCTTCAGACTTGCCAGGGAAGCTCATGCTACTTCCCTCACCCCTGAGAAAATAAAACATCTGCCCACCCCATCAGCTTTTAATCTTCTTATGGACAGAATTAATTTAGCTTCCTTCTGGGGAATGTGGTGGGAGAGGAAACTGGCCAAGCCTATTTGAGCCAAAGTCAGTCTTTTGTTTAAAGGAGAAAAAGAAAAAGAGGGGGGAGGAGGGCAAAAAAATCATAAGCTGTGAGCACTCTTTAGTTATGCCACATTTATGAAGCATCAATACATTTCTCTGCATTTTACCATAGTTTAAATATGACTTCACTAAAGAAACACCACTTTACTGAACATAAGGCAGAAACTCCCTGAAGCATGCCAAAGATTAAATGTCAGGTTTATCAATCACTTCCATTCCACTTAGGAGAGGCATCAGAAGAAGTTACATTATTTCCTTAAAGGTATGATTCTTATTCATAACTGAGAACTTCCACAAATATTAGTATACTAGTAACACTATCCTAGTGTTTAACTTTAATCCATTCTGGATCTTAACCTGGAGGATGCTGAGTACTTATTACCTTTTATATTCTATTCCTCTCAGCTCCATGTAAAGGAGTAATAAAATAATAGCTGAAAATATTTTCTGTGTACTGCAAGTTTCTGTCTCTAAAATGTTCCCTGCATATGGATTACTGTTATGGTACTCATTCTTTAAAATTATCTAATACCCACATTCGTATTTGAAAGGATTACAATTTACAGTGTTTGGCATTACAAGCCAAGTGCAGGCAGCTTTCCAGAGAAGAAAATAAAAGGACATTAAGAGTCTTGCTGAGCCCTGCCAGGGGAAGGAATATAAGAGACATATTGAATCTGTGGTTTTGTAGTGCAGTACAATAACACACATATGCAAGCTACCCTCATTAAATATTTAGCTCACCTTAGGTGAGCAAACCGCCTGATTAGGCACTTTCATTATTCCGAATGGGAACTGTAACAAACAAGCAAACACAGTTTTCTAAAGATTTCAGCTATGAACAAGGAAGTTGATTTACTTATTAAAACTTCACCTTTGAAATCTGAGCCAGCTATAAACCTACCCTTTAAAATCAGATGTAACATTCAGGCAGTTCAGAGTCCCTTTAGATTTTAATTTCTAAGACAGCATTATGATCCATTTAGGATATTAATATGTATTTTACTACTTTAATCTACATTTCACCTGCTGCTCATGTCCAGATATTTTTAGAAGCTTTTTCTTGACATTATTTTCCAGACATAATTATGCATGTGAAAGCTACTGTAAAAATCATTGTTTGTTACAGCACACAGCATCACCCTAAAACAGAATGGCTTTTATAGACCAATATGAGGTAGCTGCATATGTTCTGTATATTACAATATATTCTATGTATTATTAGCTACAAAATATTTGGCTTAAGGCATTATAAAGCCCTCTCTATCCACAAGTCTTTTGTTTTACTTAGCAATCATGATAAAACACAACTAATTGGGCAGGTTATTAGCTTTAATGATGACTGTATTCCATTTTTATTTCAGTTATACGTAAATCTGTTTGCCTGATTTACACCAACTGCTCCAAAGGTAACTGGGATTAGGGCTGATGGAGAATGCTGGATAATGCACCCTCAGGTCTCCTATTCCACAGCAAAAGGAGAGTTGGTTTTTCCCAACCTCAGGAAACAGAGCTCTTCTCAGTCCACTTTAGTAACATTCCCTCCCTCCTCCCACAGTATGGTTCAAAACTACTTCCCCATTTCAGCAAAACCTGGAGAAAAGTTATTGCCTTTGTCAAGTTTTATGAAAATTGCTGGCCAGGGAAATGAAACCCTTGAATTACTGCTCCCGAGGAGTGCAAGGCAGGCAGTGCTTTCTGTGTGTCTCCTCAAAATGGCAGCACCAAGCCACGCCAAGTCACACATCTGTAACCCAGCAGCCACACTTCTCTGCGGGCCAAGGGAGGGCACGAGGAGACACCCACCTCGCGTAGAGCAAGAGAGGCTCAGGCAGTTATAGAGACAAACCCCATTGTTTACATGAAGAAACCTAAAACTTTTAAACAAAATTTTCTAAATGTTCTAAACTAAAAGTACTATGAATTTACAGCCACTAGACTGACAGTTAACTACAAGCAAACTTATCACATCACTACATCACTTTGCTTAGTCACACCGAGTTTTCCTTCGCACTTGAACTGAATTTTAAAAGCATATCTGCTGCTCATGCACGAAATCTACTCATATATCTTTATGGAGAGCCAGCAGCGAAGAGATTTAAATTACAAAAATACATCCTAAGTTTCTTAAAGCAGCAACCAACTGAATAGTTGGACTTCCTAAACCTTAATGTGCTAAATGCAATGGTAATGTAAGATGAAACAAAAAGATGCTTTGTTAATATTCATGTCGTATGAAGTCTAACCAACAGTTTTATGGGCCAGCATATTAAATGAGGTATTTGTAAATGATGTATTTGTAAGAACCACAGTTGTTCTCAAAGTTATTTATAAATTTCTTTCAGTTTACCAACTACCTTAGATAAATTTGACATTTTAAGTATATTGGACAAACCTTTCATTATTTAAAATAGTTAACTACTACAGATGCATAGATCCAAGATTAGCTCTTTACCTTTTAAAAGAAAATCAAAATGTTTGTCTCTCAGAGAAATTTACATTCAGACTACACATTTACTGATTCACAAAGGTAAGGAACCAGATTTATTTCACCAGACCACCTTCTTCAGTGCTGAGTCTCAAGCCCCATATGCATGAGGCTTGTGCTACCTAGAAAAACCCCAAACCAAAAATCTCCAGAAAATCCCATGAGCCTTTTGGGAACAAATAGAGGCAACAGAGAAAGTGGTGAATGAGAATTAAACCAGCCAATGCATCACTCAGTGCCTGCCTACGTGCACTTACATACACACACACCTCCCCTTAACTCCCTGAGCTCAGCTGAGTGAGGTTGAGATGAATACAGAGCCATGACCCACCCTTGCAGCAGCAGTGATGCAAGTGGTGTCAGCAATAGCATCTTGCTCAGTGCAAATACAATCCAGCTCCAGATGGCAGCTCAGCAGCTCGCAGTCACAGGTATATTCCGGGAGGGATGAGCAGTACTGCCCAAATGCCAGGTGAGTGAGCCATAACTAATGCAGAGTTCATTATATGGCCTTTACAGTCATTTACCTAAGGAGAAAGCCTGTACTGAACAGAGTGTTATCCAGAAGCACCAGGATAGTCCTGGTCCTCAGCAATCCTGAGCAAATCAGGACTTTGCCTGCAGACATCCTGAAAGTGAGGATGCTGATTCAACAGCAACAGTGTGGCTGCATGAAAGACACAGGCAGATTAACACCTGGATTTAGATGGAACATTGAAATCTCACAAATATCGAGGCCTAAATATAGTCACTCATAATCAATTACTTTCTTAAATGGTGCAAGAAGGAACTGCCAAAAAAGCTTAAAAATACGTCCTATTTTGCTATTCTAACTGGATCTTCTCATTAGTTATGTTGCAGTACCTGGAAATAGTGCCCAATGCCATCACTTATAATCCATCCCCCAAAAGAACCAGGGCCAGCATTTCATCAACATTTGCCTCCAAAGCCCTGTCTCAGTTCTGAGCTCTGCAGGTTTAATGTGCTTTGAAAAGACTATTTTTGCCTTACATATTCTGATTGAAGAACTAAAGAACACCTGCCCATGCCACACTGCTGTAATAACTGTGCACCTGTGAACAAAATCTGCCACACTGAGATACCCTCTGCTATCACACACTCCCAGCCACATACTGAAAGAATTCAACAGAAGGGAAAAAAACCCAACTACACAACAAAATAAACCCACAACTGCAAGAAAAAAGAAAGGAAGTGAACCTTTAAAAGAACAACACCAGAACAAAGTCCACAAACTGAAACAACAGTCCTTAAGTATGTTCAAAGAGGGCAACAAGAAGGACTGAGCACAGAACTTATAAAAATAATTATACACAAATCAAAAAGGAGAGTTTGCTGTGGTTTAACTAAGTAGTAGTAAATGGCATGAGAGAGATGTACGTGAGCCTGGGCTCTGAGGCGGTTCCTACGGATATTGCTAGGGTAACAAGCTATCCTACTTCCCAAGCTCAGAAGAAGGAATGACTATGATACCAAGTTAGACGTAAGCAAGTACTCCAAGCAGAAAACTTGTTTCCACAAATAATGAATTATACTTTACTCTACCACGAGCAAACACCTAAGTGGTAAAGTGTCACAGGGCCTAATGACAACAGTATAATCTCAAAAACTGACCAGAGAAGGAAACTTTGACTCAGTTCTCACATTAGTTACATTAATTACTCAGATGATTATTAAATACCTTAATTGTAATTTTGATGTAGTTACTGTATCATGAATAGCAAAGTGTGCTAGAAACCTTCAAAACTTTGTTAAAAGTCTAATTCCAAGACAACAGGATGGCTACCCATAACCTGCAGGGAGAAGAAGGTATGTTAAAGTGAATTATTTTTTGATCCCCCATCTGACCCATGCTCATTTCTACTGGGTCTGCAAGACGTTTACACCACCTTCAGAGTTGTGAATAAATTACAACCCTACATAACAGCAGAGTTGTTCTTTCCTCGGAACTGTCAGGTGAAGACGCAGCTGTTAGACATTCATTAGATGTTTGGAGATAATTTGCAGGAGGAAGGGTGTTGACCCAGTTGTTTAACATAAGCTTGTGCAGCGCAGGATATCTGACTGTTCAGAACTATTAGGACAAAGTATAAAAATCTGTAGCTCAGGTTCAGCTGGTATCAGTAAGCAGCACCCTATAAAACTTCGATTACACACAAACCCAAAGACCTGAGAAACACAAATGACTCTAAGCAGAATCCTGTACAGGATTCAAGTAAAAGTGGACATCCAGTCCAAAGAACACAAATGAAGTTTCCTAGGCAGTTCTATTTGGGGTCATGTTTCCAAATGAGAGTGACTGCTGAAACATTCATAAAGGATCCCAGTGCTCGTGCACAGTGTGCAGGGCAAATGAGTTTCCCTAGGGCTGGCAAATACACTCCTGCCATTCAGCTTCAGATCAAGACAGGTCTAGGAGGTCATCTCAGAACTCATACCAAGCATGGCTTGAGAGCCTCAGACTTTGTAAGTAAAGCTTCCTGGATGTCTAAAGCTCTAATTGAATGCACACTCAGAAATGCTTTGGATTCTCACATTTGGCACTCTCCATTCAAACCTGTCAAGGACCTGCCAGCTGTGCCACAAGCACCCTCAGCATTGACACAGCCCAGCTTTACCCACAGCAGGGACTCCAGGCACGCTCATTCAGGGGCGAAGCTGCACGGCTCCAGGTCTCGCTCCCTCTTGTTCAGCTGCACACTGGTGCCACACAGCAGTGCCCAACTTCTGAGGCATGACTGGTTATACAACATCCCCTTCTTTACTTGAATTTGCAGTTCTTAGTCTCAACATAAAAGAAAACCTATTATGGAGAACAAAACAGGCAGTTCCATTGTGTAACACAGTACAACAGCCAGATATCTTGGCACAGATGTACACGATTTACAATCCCAAAGAAAACGAGTGCACCATTGTTCAACCTAACACATTTTCTTGAAAGCGGCATTTGTATGTGATTTTTCTTGGTCTCTATCAGCTTCACTATTTACACTAGAACTCTTTAAGGGAAAGCAATTTAATATTTGAAACGCGACTGAGGCAATGAAATGCCAACCACTGAAACTGTTGTGTGGGCCTTAAATATAAAATACAGTAATAGTTCTTAGGAAACTTGCATTTCATCCACTCTCATTAGAGTAAAACAGACACACAAAGCCTTCTTGTCTGCTACCCCAGAGCAGGGTAAGGTTGTTGGCAGATTGTTTGGGAGAAACATCCATTTCTCCAGCTCAAAGATTTTTTTGAGTTGATGATCATGTCCTGGCCCTTAACCCTCATGGACCAAGGACCTCATGGGTACATCTGAATTAGTTACAGATAAGTATACTCATGGTGAAACATAATTTACAAACCCAATAAAAACAAGTCTCTACCTCAAGTATCATATATGGAAAACTTTACTAAAAATATCTGCCTTCCATGCAAATCTATGTAACTTTATGATTCTATATTATTAAAGTTTTCCTCATCTCGTCTTGCTGGTTAAAAACTGAATAGGACGCACAGAGAGAATTCACAGAATGCTGCTCAGCCTGCAGAGGGGAGTAGGAGTGTGGGCGGGCTGGTGTTGCACTCACATTGGCAATAATGACCACCTTATGCACAGGCTGCGTGAAAATTATGCTGCACTTCAGAGCCCGTTTCAAACATTTCAAAGAGTCCGTTGTTTCGCTGACTCCTCCCTCAATACCACTGTCTTCCAACATTTTAATGAGATTAGGACATGGCACAGAAAACTGGTGATGTGGATAAGTAGGTACCTCTCCTCCATCTCTAATATTAAAGATGTATTAAGTTTTTATTTCTTTTTAAACGTGCTATTTATCCGAACACCGAGAGACAGCGTCCAACGCCACCATATGCTTCTTAAGTCATTCTGAGTTTTGGCCCTGAATCACAATCTTAATTCCTCATGATCAATTATAAGATCCTGTGGATTTACCTACTCACACAGAAGCATGTAAATTTTCTTAAGTGTTTTATATAAAGTACATGCACACACCATGTTGATTGTTTCTGCCCCAACTGCTTCCTCTCCAATGGCTCAGTCTGTAAAGTGCCATCATTTAGTAATTCCCTTCATTTATTACTATACACTATTCCTTTGAAAATACACCACAGGTGGTCAAACAACCTCTCAGTTTACAAAAAAAAAAAATTACAGAGGTTATACCCAACTCAAAAGATTTTGAGGGCAATAACAGTAACACCCTTATATTAATTAATGCCCCAAATCTGATACTGGCCACAAACTGATGAAAAACGCTGTTGACCTTAGGGGTGCTAAACCAGTCTCCAATTCTTCTGAAATTACACCTGCTTGGGCTGTGGCTTACATAGGGACTCATTTTTAATTAGTTGGTTTCTGTTGGGACTATGAAATATATTTGTTGTAACTGAAATGAATGCTTTCACTTTAGTTATTGATATTCTCATATGTTTTCTCAGGGTACTTTTACCCAGAGATTGCTGTAAAGCCTGGCAGTGTACAATGGAAAGAGGGATGTTACTTTTGTCAGTTTGTGGAGGAAAAATATCATTGAACTCGGAAGCACTGAAAATTTACATAGAATTTCTTACTTACAAAGTTTGAATACACCACAGAAATTTCCATCAGTTTGTTATAAGTGAAGTGCCTCAGCTGAAGCCCTCACTAACTATACTGATCCATCCAGGGGTAGCTCCAAACTCTCTGGGAAGGCCATCAGCTCAATCCTACACAAGCTCTTGTATCTGCCTGTTTACTGAACAGGAAGAGAAAGATGCCAACAGTAGCTCTGGCTGCTTATGAGTGCAGATGATCAATGACAGATTCCATTACTAGCAGCAAAAACCAAAGACAAAGGAAGCTCCCAAGCTTCAGCAGCCCTGAATGCTAAAAGAAACAAACCCCAAGTTCAAAACATGAGAGCTTTCCAGCAATTAAGAATGACAACAAAATCATTTCTGCAAAGGCCTGCTGCAGTGCTATGCAGTTCTTGTTCACTTGAACACAAGTTTCCAGCACTTGAATCACCCTGACCAGCCAGGGCACTCAGAACTCAGAGGAAATCACCCTACAGAACTCCACAGGCTTTCATGCTGTTTCTTTCTTTCATTCATATTAAAGCCATGAGAACTCAAGACAAAAAGTACAAAGATGAGTAAACCCAGCATCACCATGACTATTATTGCAATGGACAAACAAGTATTATTTGCAAGTGCACACAGTCAATACAAAGCGTGCCCTCAGCTTGGAAGGGCTTGGTAGCCACAGCCAGCTTTATCAGGTGCTTACAGAACAAGCAACTTCTCCCTGTCCTGCCCTAGGTGCAGATAACTGGTCTGTTCTGATCTTTACATCTTGAGCTACACTAACAGCTAAATGCTTCACATATCCTAGTTACAGAAATGAATAGTCCAAAATTCAATTTCATTATATGTAAAAGGTGAGGCCCACCTTCTAGGATTCCACCAGATGACACTGGCCTAAGCTCCAAGTTAACACTTCCCTTTAGAAAAGCAGGAGGCTAAAGCCCCAAACATGTCAAATTTACACAAGTAACAAAGAATATGTTCAGAATATCAGCTTAAGATTCCCTCTTAACATTACCTCACACCCTGCGCAGTACAGAAATACAAACATGCTTCTCTTCCAAAGATCGATCCACCTCAAACAGCAAACTTTCCTAGGTGAAAACCAGAAGTTGTTCTGCTCTGCAGGGGATTATGCTTGGAAGTGAAGCCTGCAGGGAGACCTGCAGTTTTGAAAAGTCATGCTGGACAGTTTGCTACATGAACTGCTGGGGAACCTGACAGCAAGAGCTAGCACCACTAGCTTGCTTACTAACTTTCCAAAACATCATCAATCCAGGCAAACAGAAGGTGCCACAGGTATTAAAAAAAGGAGAAAAAAAATTTTAAAAATCTTTCAGAGGAAAATGCCTTGCTATAAACAATTCCAGGTCCAGAATAATGAGATCATGCCTTCACAATGAAAATTCAATAAATAAGTCAGTTCTTCCTAAGAGAAAGTGTGCCAATTAAGCAAAAACCCTGTTACAGGGAAGAACTGCCAGCAGCACAAGTTATTTTAGCTGACATTACTTCAGAAAAAAGCCCACCATTCACCATCTGTTCTGGCACAAACTCTGAATGCTAAGAAAGTTTCCAACATCACTGATGAAAAGAAAGCAGTCAAGACGAAGAAGTTTTTGTTTTGCTGTTAAAAAGAACAAGCATCTAGGACAGCTCACATTTCAGCAAGAACAAACACAAAGCAGAAGGTTTGCACATTTCATAAAAATCATTACAGAGAATGACAGTAAGGCAGAGTGCAAGCGTAGGGAACATAACACAAAACAAAAACACCTTTTACAATAAATTTTATATGAGAAGCAGGTGGGCAACTCCAAACACTGGATCACTTCACACTGCAGGTAAGAAGCAGGAGTTTTAAAGGAATCTGAGAGCTCTCTAGAAATACACTAATGGAAGCAAACACCCCAGAAGAAACGGAGGAGCCACCATGTTAAGGAGAACAATGGAATACAAAAAGAAGCTTTCAAAAGTCAGCATCCATCTGGAAATCAGAGGTCTGAAATATGAAGAGAGCCTCTAACCAAGAGCTACCTAACACTCCAATTCCTTGGAAATGTTTGATGAGTTCCTACAGGGATTGCACCCATACTATGAGGACAGCAGATGAGATCATGCAGGTGGAATGAATTCCAGTGCTATCCTCCATATTCCTATGGATGATTTAGCCAATGAGTATAATGTACTTTCCCACTGAACACCTAGCGGAAGCAATTACTTTCCCATTTCCTCCCTAATTTTGTTTAGCATAAAAAAATATAAACAAACCACAAAAAACCTTGAGTAAAAGCAAAATATAAAACTTGCCAAGTGGCAGGAGATTAACTATTCTCCACAAAAATACAGTCTGAGATTATGGGTTAGAACTATGTGGTCCATCACTATGACAAAGTTTAGACAAAAACAGATGAACATAATTAACAGATTTATTTCTCCCCCACTGAAACACAAAGCCAGGACGTCACTGCAATTTATGAATGAGCTAAATATTGAGGGCACCTTTTTAATAGTCTGGAAAATAAGGCTCCAAAAATCCTTCACCAGTTCTTTCTTAGACAAAAGCTAAATGACAGATGGAGTTTTAATATTTCTCATGACACCAGATGATGCTTTATGTGCAGTCGTGCAATACCTCTTAAACAGTTATTTTAAAAAATTCTGGTTTATGTTAAAAAAAGGTTCTCTTGTAATTTAATATCTATTATATTTTCTTTCTGAATGGAAGAAACCAACAAGGACAGTTTAATAACCTCAAAACCCTAGGCAGTATGCTCAATACATGAGGTAGGATTCCTAGAACAAAAAGCCTTAATTATTTTTATGACTTTAAAAAAAATATAATTTTTAGAGTTACTGTACATCCCTTCCCTTTTACAGATTTTGCACTGATAAGCTTAAAACATTTCAGCATTTCTCCTTTACTCTAATTTTGCTTTTCTCTTTCTTCTTTCTTTTTCCTCCCCACAGAGCAATTTAAACAGAACCTATTTATTAACCCATTTCAAATCACTACCCCTTGAAGCAGATATAATATCCCATAGAAACCTGGGTTTGGTATGACAACACTTTGATTCCTCATAAAGCAGCCCAAAATTCATGGAAAGTTCAAGAACAAATCTTCAGACATAATAGGTTATCCTTTTCGATTTCTGAATTCATCTAGAAATGACACTATTTACTGCTAAGTAGATTCTTTCCTTAAATATTCCCTTCCATTTTCTTTACAGTATATCCTAAGTCGAGATGAGCTGGGAATGAAAGATTTGGGAAAGGACTTTTATCAAACAAAAAAAACCTTTGAGTATTTTTCAGAAATGTCTACTCAAGATTCTATTTTACGTTCAAATAAGAAGTGCAAACTAGAAGTAGTGCATGGGTTTAGGAGAGTGTTTAGTGCTGTCTGTTCATCAGATTTACATAGGTACGCAGATGGCAAAAACCTTAATGAGGGCACTACAGCAGTTTTTTAGCATCTGTCCTACTCACCAGCAGATCAAAACCACATTTATTTGAGAGCGTTCAACCCACTTCCACAAAAGCAGACAAACATTGGCCAAAGAAAGAAAAGGGAATCTGTTTGAGGGTCTCTCTTTCTCATCTGAGAATGCTGCAATTCCCACTGACAGCATTGTGCAGCCATACAATAGAAGTCCATCTCACCAGGCTACAAAGCTTCAACAGTAATGCTAAGGTCTAACTCCTCCACCACCAAAAGAATTTATTTTATTAAATGCAAAGTGGGAAACAGAGCTATACTCCAAAACCTGTGAGTATAGTTTTATCACTCATGATCACGAAAGATGTCCTTCCCAGACACACCTAAGGTTAGCAAAAACCTGGGAATGTTAACTATAGCAGAAAAAGGCTGCACCTCCTCAAGAAGCCCTCCCAGCACACCTTTTTACTGCAGACAAACAAATCCCTGGGGCACAGACTTCTAAAACATGCAGATCAAACAAAACACAGTTTGTCTTTTCATAGAAAAGAACTTTCACCAATTCTGTTACTCAGCCTGAGTGACGTTCCAGAGCCTAGGCCAGGAGAACAAGATATCTCTATCTCTAAACATATATTTTATATATAGGTACATGATCATGTCTATAAAACATATTTAAGCAAAGACTTCCCACTCACAGTCACAGACTTCAGAGTCATCCCGTGGTAGGTGCCCATGGTGTCGATCTTGAAGCCTTCCGTTTCTGCAAAGAAAAAAGGCCTCCTGTAAATCTTTGTGAACACAGCAGTGTCATGTCTGAATGGAGAACACTGGAGATCTCTCTGAAGTTATTTTGTCAAAGAATTACATCTTGCTGGTGGTGCTGGTTTAGATTCTGTTCCCAGTACAAAACCTGGGGAGTCACTAGGAAATCTGCTTTCTTTAGACAGAGCCAGTTTGATATCTCTGCTTTCGGTAACCAGAGTAAGCTTTTGCTGCTGCATGGAATAACTGAAAGCACTTCAGAGAAAGGCTGTAAACTTAAATCTTTGTGAGAATACGTTACAACTTGCATGCAGTCTCAGAAATTGTCCTCACTACAAGATTGAGAAGCCCCTCATATTCCCAGAATACATTATAATGCAACATATTCAACTTGTGTTAATGGAAAAATATACTTAAGAAACCGATTTACATGCCAACTATAAAAGTGTGGCCATTGTACTTGATAAATTCACGTGTGGAGTGCTGAAGAGCAACAATGCCATTGTCATCTGATACAGAGGACAGGATCTGCATAAATACACAATACCAGACTAAAGGTTACAAAAAGGGGGGTTCTTGGGGTGGGTATTTTTATTAGTCTTAATTAGATTGAATTTATGCTAAGTGCCAGAAGCCTGCAACTGCCCAATGACTAAACCTGCTGTCAGTAGCCTATTTGCTTTTGAATACTCTTCTGTGCCCCTATTCTCAGCACTTTAAGATCAAAGTAAGCTCCTGAATGGTGCCACCAGGACTCACAAGAAAACCTTCTTCCTTTTGTAAATTCCCTGGCCTCATGCATCTACCATCAACTGATCCCATCGCCCAACCATCCAAACAATTCCTACCTAAAATGGCATGATCATCACCAATCAAACCATGATAAACAAGCATTTGTCTACATCTAAGCAACTTTTGGGCTATTTCAACTAGAGTTGGGTAAAGGGAACCGATACTGTGCAGAAACAGCTACTTGGAACTGGTATGTTTTCATCATTTATTACACCCCCTTCATACAATGCATCAGCACAAAAACATGATAGATGAAGAAATAAGGCAGAACCAAAGCATGGCTCCTAACCAAACCTAAAAAAAGTCCAAGAAAAATATTGAATTTTCAAAACTGTTAGAGCTTCTTGTCTCATCATGAGTAAATTAACTTAAACTGAAACCCAGACAACCTTGAAAGCAATGCACATGCTCTGGGAAACATCTGTGGCTGCTCATCCATTCTTCCTTAGATGAGGAAGATCATCAGACACTCGAAGGGAACGAGGCAGAAAAGTTTCTCAGATTTAAGAACTCTCCAGTGCCTATAAAAAGATACTCCAGAGTTGGAAACTGATCATACTCCTCTCACCACAGAGACAGCTATCTACTCTGTGAACAGTCTGGGGTTTCACCTTTTCCCCCTCACTCCCTCAGTTATGCCACCAGACCTGTCACCCACTGCCAAGTCAAGATGCCCACTGTCACTGACCATGTTTTGGTTTAGTCACCTCAGTTCCAGCTCTTCTTCAGTTTCACTTCTCAAGGCCACCCCTCCCCTTCTGCCAGATTTAACATTTCTGAACTACAGACATGGTTCTGAGAATGTAAAATGCAGGTACAGACACACATGAATCCAGTTTTCCTACTAGAAAAAAAAAAAAAAAGACAGCAGCCTAGCCTCCCTATATAAATGGATACTGCCTCCCTCTATAAATTGATAGCGTCTTCCCACCTTTCCCCTCAACCCCAGGCTGTAACTGTGCCTTGAGTCTTAGCTCAGAGGTCACATGGCTGAACTTGAGCTGAAGATGGCCAGATGTGACTGCACGAACACTTCCATGGAGAAAGTTTGCTCTGTGACTATATAGGTCACTGCTGCTGGGCAGGGAGCATATTAATATTTCAGGTGGTGCCTGGAGCCTTGTAGAACACTTGG
Organism: Oriolus oriolus; assembly: GCA_013400235.1. Classification (NCBI taxonomy): domain Eukaryota; kingdom Metazoa; phylum Chordata; class Aves; order Passeriformes; family Corvidae; genus Oriolus; species Oriolus oriolus. Next base: position 2,199,142 of record VXBT01009623.1, read on the forward strand.
CAGAACTCCCTAAGTTGAAGAGATGCTTTTGCTGACTTGGAGTGACATAAATCAGAGGTGTCTAATCTAGGCTGACGGTTGTTTGTGAATTTCAGGACATCACCACCAGAAGAACGTTTATCCTTTCCAGACTGATCTATTATGGGTTCCTCGTGCCTGTGACACAGAGCATTTCCAACTACTTTGGTCAGATGTTCTTTCCAAAGAATACAGATGCCCCACAGCAAGAGCAGCACAGCACCACCCTCTGTTGTGCCTGGCCTGCCTTGGCTTCTTTCTCTCAGCACAAATCCTGACTCTGTAATTAGTTCTCCGTGTTTGTTCCCTGTCTCCACCAGCACTGCAAAGGGAATAAAGGCCCACAGAGCCAGCAGCACCGTTAGAAAGTAAATCAAAGGGGAGAGAGGTACCTGGCAGGGAACAAATCTCTGCTCAACTGCCACTGGTTTCATCTTTTGCAAAAGTCTTCCCAAGTCTCTCATAAAATCTGTCCTGGTTCATTTAATGAGCCACGAGGGCCACAAACCACAGCTCTGGCTCTCATCAGCTTCTTGCTCCCAGCCTTGTCCTGACCCTTCTTTCTAACAAGAGAAGTAAATAACTTGGATGAAGAGCCACATGTTGCCGCCAGCAAACCCCAGTTTCCTGCCTGATGAATGTTCCCAGCAGCTACACAGGGCCCCCAGTGCTATTTAGCCACTACTCTGGTAGCAAATAAAACAGTTCTGATAATTAGAAAATAACGGCATAGTAGCATAGTTAATGCAAACATAAGACATTAAATGGTCACTGTAGGTACCCACTCACATTGCTGCAAACAGTTCCTGCAGCCACTGCGAGAGCTACTGCAGGGCCTGTGCTCTGCTGTCTGCAGTAGGGTGGGGTCAGCAGAAGAAACCACCTCCCAAACTGCTACCAGCTCTCCAACTTCCTGCCTCTAACTCTCAGGCAACTGGTGAATTAGAGTTAAGCATCTCCAGCTTCCCGAGGGCCATAGCAAACCCCCCAAAGCAGTAACAGCACGGACACTTTTCTCAGAACACAGCTTTGTTGATCCGATGCTCTCACACGCACCATGTGATGTTGTACCTGTCAGCCAATCACTTCTCCTACAGAAATAAACACTGCTAAAGCAAGAGCCCTGCCCCTTGCACGTCTGTACCATTCTGTAAGGTCTCAACAGTTTGTACACTTGGCCACATCCAGCAGCACCTTCAGCTCCACTCAGTGTGCACAGCCTGTGCAAAGCAGGAAACAAATGCTCCCAGGTCAGGGACTCCACAGTTCCAGCTCCATTCCCACTTCAAAAATTGCTGAGGGTGTCAGCCAGGTTAATGCTGTAAAAGATATTCAAGAACCAGGCTAGAAAGCAGACGCACTTCTTCCAGAGGATTCTCCAAGGCCAGGGGCTGACCCTGACGCAGCTGCTCAAAAGCAGATGTGGGACACAAGAGGAACCACGGGCCACAGTAAAGAGGAGCAGAACAGAGAGCGGCCCGGAGCCCCCGCCGTGCCCTCAGCGCACATCAGCACAAATGCTGTGCCATACCCTCCAAGAACACAAAAGCAACGCCTCTCCTCTCCCTCCCAAAGCAGCTCCCACCTGTGCTGCTGAGTCACGCACCAGCACAGACATGAAAATGGTCATGCTTGGCCAAGAATTAGTTTATAACTCCAGCTGCAAAATCCCAGCTTCACTGGTGATAATAGAAGCAGTTAAGATGATAAACCATCTACTAAGAAAAGGGTGTTTAAGAAAAAAAAACTTATAAATAAAGGTACCATGTTGGTAAGACTTTGGACCCTTATTTTTAAACTTGGAATTAGATGCAGAAAACTACTAAAAAACTTACTTGAGGGTCTTTAATACACTGGGAATTTTCACTATAATTACTACGAAGTTATGACACACATTTCCTTTAGGCAAAGAGCAGTCCATATTAAATGCTTCCATCACAGGTCTAACACTAAGGACTAAAGAACACAAGCAAAGCCCAACAATAGTTTTGACATGAAAAACTGTACTGCAACCTCTTGTTTGCCAAATATAATCAATTTTAGAAATATATGCATTGTTAAAAACGCCAACATCAACAGATGCCTTAACACTACATCTTGAGAGACTAAACATAATAACTAGAGCTGAATAAACAACTCTAATGCTTCAAAAACATAACCTATCACCAGGGGTTTTTTTCTTCCTCAGTCATTGCATGTATTATGGTCACAGTTTCACAGTTCCATGACCCAAAGACTGGTAAAAGAACCATAAACATTTCCACTGTGGTTCATCACTAGTTACCTGTCTAGCATCACCATGCATCAATCTGAGTGTCTTTTCTTATTTAAAATAATGAGACCTGGAAATGAAAATATGAACTCTAAAGCATCAGCTTTTTGGACTGTTTATATCCTCCATCAGCATTTGGGTGCATGTTCCATTTCCTCGCATATAAGTATTAATGCTCAGAGTGCCTTCCATTGCTTAAAGCCACTGCTCCACATCCATCTAGGTCACTCTGCACTTTGATTCTGCACCTGCTGCAGCTCAAGTCATCCAATCCAGCTAAAAACTTGAGCTCTGATACATTACCAAAAGAATAAAAGCTTGAAAAAGACTCAAATTAACCTGAATTTCTGGAAGGAAGTCAAGGGAAATAAAAACAGAACAAAGCAGCATGTCTCAAACACTGAAGAGCTCAAGTTAAAGACTTGGTTTGAATTGTGGATGAATAAGACTGAATAACCACTTCTTTTTTCAGCTGTATACTCTTCAAGCCCCAGATAGCAACACTCTGCAGACTGCCTGGAAATGATTCACTACCCCACTTCACAGCCCCAGTAATTTAATCTCTGACACCAAATTTCACTCTGCATGAGAGTTTACTGAGCACTCCTTTACAGTACTGTACCCTAACAAGTGAAAGTTTCACACCTACATTTCCAAGCTACACTAATTACTTTACAAATTCTCTGTACAGTTCATATGTAATTAGCACCAACATCTTAAGTTTCTCACAGTTAAAAGCAATTACAGTATGAACCCATGTATGTTTTCTAGCACAGAAGTGAATGCACAGCGCTGACAGTTTTTTAACTACTTGGTGACACCAGGCCAGAAAATAAAGATAGACCACATTCTTTTTCCAAATGTGCATCTCTTGCACATATTCTCTGCTAGGGGAAAAAAAAGCAGAATCCTATAAATCTTAAAAGTGAATGCAATAAATAAAAGTCTAACAGGTCTAACTAAGTCTGACCAGTAAAACTTCAGAACCTGTTATCTCCTGCTACCAGTTCTACTCTCCCTGTGTGAAAGGATATCACACAATTTAAAACAAAAGAACTTATTATGAGAAATGCTTTATAAAGAAACTTTCTTAACAATGTATACAAGAGAGAAACAAAATGTTATGGTCCAGAGTCACCTCAAATATACTAACTTCACAGTCCTCTGTGACCTGGGATTAGCACGTAGGACTGAGTGAAAGCCAGACAACCTTCTGGAAAATGGCATCTATGTCTGAAAATCCAATCAAGTTAGAAATAAAACATAAAATGACAATAGCAGAAAGTCAACAGCAAACTCTGCTGAAGGAAACACTTGAATGCAGACAGCAATATTCTTTCCACAATATTATGGGCTGAAATCACATGGCAAGACTCTCTGGTTTACTCTGAATAGGACTGAATATTGGTGGAGGTTTGGAGGGGGTTTTGTTTTGTTTTGGGGGGAGTAGTAACAATTGGCTTCTACTATGCTGAAACTTTGAGAACAACAGGAATGCTCCTGGAACAAGCCTTAAAGACCTAACCTTGGAGCAGCACAGGGAAACTTGACTTTGCCATCCATACTGAGATGTACTCAATGGGTCACAAAAATGTTACATCTTCAAGACTACCATCCCAGCACTACTGCACACTTTGAAAGTACAGAACAAGCAAGCATGTGAAAAGGGTCTTCTGAGGTAAAGCTGCCCAAGAAAATGGGGGAAAAACAAGGTATAGCATCCAAAACATATGTATCAATAATGTGTATTTAAATATCAAACATTAAGACACACAGGAGAGGACACAAAATAAGCTCCTAAGCATCAAATGGCATTTGAGCACAGGATTTTTAAATCCTGAAAAAGATTTTAGAATTGTGTTGCTCAAGAAGGTATGACAGACTGCAGTTTGAAAAAATATCCCCAATTGTAAAGATGCACATTAATGAAGTGTAAAAAAAAAAAAAAACACTCAAGGGAGTAATATGAAGGAAAGGAATGAGACCACCAAGGTAAAAGCAGAGAAAGTTTAGCATGGGACGGAGCTCTGTGTTGCTGAAGAGAAGATACCATCACTAACTGCCAGCATGAAAGAAACCAAAGCAACAGCAAGGAAACAGCACCCAAGGAAAGTGATTGCAAGGAGTTCACCTCCTCACCTCAAAAACATTTGAGCAGTTGGGCAGGATGGGTGCACTGCCAAGCAACGTGTTCTTCCACTTTCCATGTGGAAATATCCAGGATGTGCAATCCCTACTGCAAACAACATTCTAACGCATCACACAACTTGAAGAATGTCAAAGGAAAGGTTCCTCTGTCCTGCCTGACCAAAGCTGCAGGACCAAGACTCCTGCTGGACAAAAGGTGACCGAGCGCTGCCCCTGGGCTGCTGAGCAGTTCCACTGACTGCATGTGGAACTCACTGTTTGCTCTTCAAGAACAGCACAATTCCCACCCCCTCACACTGACTATTAAACCACTCTAGCAGCAAAGCCTGTCCCATCTGGCATGAAAATTTTAAGTCAGTCAGCCAGAGAGGCATCCTGATACACTGCATCAGAAAGAATGATCCATCACAAGAAGCAAAGAAATTTGGCTGCAACTCAACAGTTTACTTAATGCATGTGAAGTTCCTAAATTTACTCTCTTAGCTCTACAAGCTTTGAATTTCTTATGCTAAGGACAAGACAGCTAATGGAAAAATTCTGTATTAAAGCACACAAATATTCAAAGAAAAACAGTTCACCTCTTTGCTGCCTGAACTTTAAATACTGTAGTATCATACAAAACTGAAGTTAGGCAATATGCCACAATCCTGCTGCAACTAGAAGAGGACTACTGTGAACCCTTCCTAGGATTTCAGTACCTCTGAGGAAAGAGCAAACAGGTGAGACACAAAAAAGCCTAGAGACATTCTCTTTTGGCTTTGTTTCAACCTTTAGCCAAACCCACCACTGTGCCCATTGTTACAAACCATCACACCATCCTGCCTTCCACAATTTGTAGCCAACCACAGGCAGTCACAGAGGGCAAGGCATGGAAACCCTTCAGAATGGCAGAAGTCCGTAGGATTCAACTTTATCTTAGGTGTTATCCATCATTACTAGTAAATGTGGATACAATGGCATAAAGGCTGCAAGTTATTACCCTTTGAATTTAATTATCTTTCTTTTCCTTCAGACTTCTTTCCCAAAAGTCTCAATACTGCAACCTTTCCATAAACGTGTAATTCCAAGTTCTTGCTAGACTTATTGTAAAAAAACAGAGTTTAATGAACAAAAAATGCCTTATTTTATTTTTACTGATGACTATTTCTGCTTGTAATCTCACTTCTACACTGAATATTTGGAACCCACAGCTTCATTTTGAGGGTAACTCAAAAAAGGGTAACTAAAAAAATCCCATAAGGAATGAGTTCACTTGTGAGAGAGCTGCAAGTGATGTGCATTGTTCAGTTTTAAGCAAATGACATTACCAGTGCATTAATGCCTAATTATAACAGGAAAACCACCTGCACTGGGAGTTCCAGTTAGACTACAATTTAAAAGTTAACAGTTTTACAATGGAATACCCTAGAAGTAAATGAGATCTTTGCTATTTTCTGGAAGCCAAAGTAGATCTCAAATATCTCTAGGTCCTCTCTTAAGAAATCCAGATGTTAATTACTAATTCTATGTAACTTCCATAAGTGATGTACCGGTACCTTTCATAAGTCAGTCTCATGTTTAAAATACCTTCTTTCCAACACCTCATTTTTATTTCCAATGCTAGCCTACACTTAGCTAACTTGGTATTACACCACTGCTATTCTTAACCTATGCATTTCTTTAAATGTACCTAGAAACCTGAAATACAAAATTAACTTTGTGTGACTAAACCAAATATAACCAGAAAGTTAAGGCAGATAAACACACTCTAGAATGGAGTGCAACAGTGAGTTAGGCAGGTAGAATATGACCACATCACAAAGGAACCTTTCAACTGGAACAAGAGCTGCAGTCCAGTCAATCCCATTTCAGCACCAAGAGAAACCCCAACACTGCATTCTCAGAATCACACAACATTGAAATGGATTTTTCACCACTGCTAATTACAGACAATCTTTTTTTCCCTGTCAGTCATCTGACCTCATCTCTGCTTTCTGCTCAGAAGTTTCTACATTAAGCTCACACTGATGAGCTGCTCCACAAACTCTTCTGGGCTCTTCTTTCCTGCCATGCAAACCCTGTCATTTCCTGGTCCCTCCTGAACCACTCACATGTGGTACAAGCAAAAAATCCACCCACCTATCCAGGACAGATGCTGCCTGCAGGGTTCCTGACCAGAACCATGTCAGCTGGCAGCTAGGAGGACTCAGACCATCCCTGTACCTGAGCTTCTTGTTGTAAAAGAGTCCACAATGAATCACAGGCTTTGGTACACTTGAACTCTTACACTTGCCTATTAATTTCTTGCTCTGCCTTTTATTATTTCACACTATCCAGTTTAGATATTTACTGCTTTTAAATCTTAACAGGAAATGGTATTAAAAGGGAGACTACTTGGCAAATAGATGAGTTTTGAAGGTTTAAGATATTAACAGAAGGAAACCGAGTAAGGACTAGTAAAAATATTAATGGAAGGGTTGTTTTAGCTATTTTCTGTTCCTTTCTTTTCCAAATTCCCTTGGCTTTTCTTGTAACAACTAATTCTTCATGGAAGCTACTTTAGATTATTTTCCCGTGCTGAAAAAGCTACCAAACATCCTCCTTTGGCTTTTTTCTCCATCCTACCATGCAACTGACAATGAGCAGTAGTAAATAAAACCAGTGCACTGAAAAATAAGCATATTGAGGCCAACAGGGAATAGATTTCAAGAGGATATAATACAATATCTGACCAAATTTCCCATAGGAAGTTTCATACACAAACAAACACCCCCAAAAACATAAAGGATGTATTCACATGTAAATGCAGCTTTACAAAAATTTCTTTTTATTTAAATCATTTCAGAGATGAGTTGGCTACAGTTTCTCTGAACAAAAATTGGTAGTAACTTGGATGAAGCCAAATATTCTAAAAAAATGCAAGCTGCATTGTTCACCTACAGTTTCAAATGGCATCTAGCAGCATGTAAGTCCTTGCAGCCAGAATAGAAAGCCCTTAAAAACATCTATGGGAAGTTTCATTAAAGAGGAAAATGGCTTTATTTGAGAACTAGAAGAGGCAATTCAGAAGTGTAACAAAATTTGCATGACCTACTGCAAGAAGCACAAAACCATCCAAGCACAACAAACACAAGATTACAAAATAAAACCACAGCAAGACGTGAAAGTGAAGTAACTGAACTTGTGCTAAAAAAAAGATAGAAACAGCAATGGGGACAGGAGAAAAATTGCATTAGAAAGACAAATCATCACTCCAGTTCAATTTTCACCATGTTTTAAAACTGGCGAGAATTCTTCAATATTGTAGATTGTTTCCATCTCCTCTCCGGGAGGGCACTTGTCTTTTGCACTGCAGTTCCCAGTTTGTTTTTTAATTTAAATAGACACAACTAGATAATATTTACTTGGAATTACTGTAGGCAACTTTTAGAGTAACCGTGACTGTCTGAGGATAGGGAATCTATTTCATGTCATGCACCTGGACAGTCATCCTTGCACTTGTGCTTTTTTATTAATTGCATACAATCTGGTTTGTGAAATAATAGCAGAGAAAATGCCCTAACGTGAACTTTATGACTTGTCCGTTTTGGTTCTCAATTTTTTTTTTTCTTTTTAAAAAAGCATAGCAATCAACTTACCCTCTTTGCCTTTAAATCTTTCCTGATCGTATCTGTTGTAGGCAGCTGGAATAGGTTGCTTATTTCGTAAAGTGGGATCCTAAAACAGTTTAAATAACATTTGTAAAACATACTAAAAGGTATTTGATGGTTTTTAAATTTCATGAAGAGTTACTCAGAACTACTCAAGAGTATAAAACCAGTTCATTTTTGTAGGAGTTTGAATGCATTTGAAAACTTCTGATGTTTCCATTCAATATCCACTTACAATCTTACAGACACCAGAGTTAAGTACTGAATGCAAAGAGAACAACCTGAGGCAAAACTAAAATAACAAACAGTAAAAAACTACATTAGTAAAATCTCTATGCGTAATGAAATCACTGACTTTTTGTTATACTTAAAGAACTAGCGAGGAAAAAAGTATCAACTGACAGTTCATGATTAAGGCTTCAGCCACACAAAATTTCCCTTGTCAGCCTGACTGAGATAAAATTTTGCTAAATAAAATAAAGAAAAACAAATTTTGAGGAAAAAGGCATTCTGGGAAAAAAGTTATTAAAAAGCACCAATCTAGAGGCACACTCAATACCAATTCAATCATTTTTGTGGATGGCTTAGTTATGTATTCACAACTGTTCTGAGTGGAACATTTGAATAATGCCATGCACAATTTAAGAAATTCAACACAAAGCAAATATTTACATGCTGGAATTCATCTTGCTATTTAAATTTAGTTCTTTGTTAAATGCACTAGCAGCAAAACCAACACCAAGCACGATTAAACAGCTTTTAGAGCAGACTACCACCATGTTCAAAGATATATTAGGTTTAATAGAACACAATAGTAAACACCACAATTCTAAACAAATCCTGTCTACTACCTAGATAGAATTAAACAATACAGCTCTAAGTCTGTCCTGATTTATTACAGGCAAAAGAAAGCTGGTTCGAGCTGTTCCCACTCATGAGTCATGCTCCAGATTCTTAAACATTTGCTACCCTATCTGTCAGAAAAGCAGCAAAACATTTCATTTGAAATGGCAGCACTCTCATCGAATACATTTTTTGCAAATAGATGCAGCATGTGGCTAGCGCTTGATAGATGCAGAAGCTGGCACTGGCAGATTAATCTCTCAGTAACGAGAGCATATTGAACAAATTAAACTAATATATTCAACTCTTTAAATACCAATAAATGCAACTTAAGTCAAAGAATAGCTGTGAAGTTATGCTTGAAAAACGTGCATTTTTTGGAAGTAAACCAAAACAAATTGTGTATGCAATACTGAGCAGACACTGTGCTCTCACTTTCGGTGTCCCAGCCCTCGTGTTCAGCCAAGCACTGCTCTTACCGTTGGCGCTGTGTTTGGTGCAGGTCTTTGCTCAGGTGCTCGGCCTTCTTCTCTGGCTTTAACTGATTGAAGAATTGCAAAAATATTCTTGGCAAAGTTCTGAAAAAGATATCAGGTACCTGTGAACGTTACTGACCATCTGCATTTCACATAACAACCGCCCAGGTGGAAGACACCATTTGGTTAACTTACATTTCGCCGAAACCCAGAACTGGTGCACCAATTTTCTAAACAGATGATTTCTGGCCCCTTTTCAGTGACAGGTTCCAAACATTAACAGGGTTTTAAGGCATCCTTGCTACCCCCTATTCTTTAAGGCCCACACCTGCTAAATCTAACTGGCTTCATTACACCACAAGGTTAACCAAACTCCTCTCAAAGCACTTGTAATCTAAGCCACAGAGTTAAGTGTACACAATGTCTGTTACTAATGTCAATTTTCAGTAATGGTTCATCAGTAAAAGAAACCTTTAATCAATTAAGGAAAACAGCTTTTTTTTAACTGGTTCAGAATAATGTAAAGTATTCACAAAATGCTTACACTGTTCCAGAGCACTGTATACTAACACTGAAGTGGTGTTAACACCACTGGCATCATGAAACAAACACATGAATTACAAAACAAAGACTTCTGGGGTGAATTTTGTAGAAATCACTTAGAGACAGTTGTAGTGCAAAGCTTCCCTAACCCTGCTCACTTGACCTCAGTGAACATCTTGTCAATCCACTGCAAGCCAGCAAGGCAAGAACTGGAAGACCACCAGAAACCACTTATAAAGGCAAAGCCATCCCCTGAGCAAACCCAGTTCTTTTGACAAAGTCTGACAGAACTCACACAAACCTGCATTTAAAGTTCTTCTCAGTCAGAAGAATCTGGGGAAAAAAATCTTTCAAGAGCTGCAAGCCATGCACATATCAAGTATATGAGGATACACAAAGTCTAAACTACAGGCTTTTACTGCAAATTCAGATTTCTCCCAAACTGGGCAGCATATCAGTCACAATTCTTGTCATTGCTGTGCTTTATCACACCCTGTCTCTAGGAAACAAGGCTACTCCATCTTCTGAAACTCACAAGGAGGAACTAATTAACAACAGGAGCAATGTTATAAGAGTGATTGTCCATGCAGAAGGCACATCTCCCAGTCACAAGAAAGTCACAACCAACCTTCACATCTGTATTTTACTCGTAAAACCTACAGTTAACATAGTCTTAAAGTGAGTTGGAACTTCAAATTATGAACTTTTCAAAGGGATGCCTTTAAACATAAGGGATTTTAATAGCCTTAAACTGCACATCCTGGACCAAACTCAGGTAAAAAAACCCACAGGATTTTTTCTCCCATCTGCTGAAAACAAGCCACTAATAAGGACGGAATTAGAAGTGTTCTTGCTGATGTCTTTTTTCCACAGCATGAAAATGCAAGTCCCCCAAGGCCACAACCAATGTCTGTTTGGAAGGGGAGAAAACCCAGCAGTGTTTTAACAAGCACTCAAACTAACATCATCTTGCAGCTCACTGGCTTGGTCAGGGATGTGGGATTATATTACTGTGACAGGAAAATGATTGAGCAGGAAGTCCACTGCAGGTACCAGCTGATTTGTAAAGCCCTGCAGAATTGAAGGCTGCTAAGTTTTCATTGTTCATCCCTTCAGAGATCAGAATATGAATATCCCTTAGCTTCTGCCCTAGATTTTGTTAAACTTAATAATCAAGTGCAACATTTTTACTACCAAAAACTTCTGATCTGGGGGACAGAGCAGAAAAGAAGAGGGAAGAAAAACCCCAAACATCAAAATATTTGTTTCTCTGCACAGATGCTCTATCCCTTGCCAACACAGTGACTAACATACACCAAATCAAGTTACTATCGCTGGTGGTAATTTAATGCCAGGGCGTTTGGGGAGAAATCCCAGGGCCAGTCAGATCAGACTGCTCTGATGAGGAAGGCTTAATGATGTCACATCACTAACTAAATTCCTTTTGTAATACAAATACTTCCATCTCAATATATCACAGTTCATGCTAAAAAATTTAATTTCTGTAGCTCACTATAACCCTAATTCTCATTAACAAAGACTTCTAGTCACTACAGCAGCTTTATTATGCTAGCAAAAATAAATATTTTTCTAGTAGTGATCATCAAGGATAAACATTGGTTTCAAGTTCATAGAAAAAAATTCTTAGGGAAAAAAATTTCAAGAAAAGTATACTTCATCTCAATCCTCTGACAAAAATAAAACCTTAAATCTAACATGTAAAACTAGAAGCACATACACTGTTACACAACATGGCTTACAGTGCTTCAAAACTTTCCTATAGCTAAGTTGTAACCAATTTTTAAGCAGATTTACATTCTGGTGTTCCACTGCAGAGAGAGAGGAGCCTAAGAACGACCATATAAATTCAGATAAACTCTTATTTGAACTGACAATAAGGACATGCATCCCAGGAAAATCAAGAGCTGCAGAATGCTGTAAACATTGTCCAAACTTAGAGCAGGGCTGGAGAAGGAAGAACTGAGCCCCAGCTACATTTCTTTACACATTTCCTTGATATGCTCAGACATACTGCTAAATCCTTTACAGCCACTGACAGACTGAAAGGCATGATGCTTTCCAAAAAGGCAATATTCCCATCACACATTTTCAGTAATTCCTATATATGGCATGACAAGAAAAATGCAAATAGTATTCAGATGGCCTCATAAAAGTGCAGCAGAAATTAAAACACTGCTCATAAGGAACATGCAGTGATAAACTGTATATTTAAAAGAAAATATTTTGCACATCTAAATTTAAAGCATATATTTAAATCTGGAATTCAAATCAAAAAGTAAAAAAATCATTTAAGGCATCACTCTCCTATGCCTCAGAATATGTACCTTCAATTTGCAAACTGTTCACCAACTTTGAAGTTGATTTTCTGTCCTCCCTGCTCTTGTAATTCACAACTGCAGGGACTCGCATTGCCCCTCAAACTGTTCTCTGCACACTTTTGAGCTGGACAAGCCATGCTGGGGCACACAACAAGCACACTGCCAGACAGAAGACTGTTAGAACAACTCCCTGAATAAAAAGGTGTTTGTGATCCTGCTGTCAGGACGATGGTAGTTTAAGAAATTCACATTACAGTACTAGAATTTATACTGCTAAACAGCTGAAAGCAGAGCACATGATGACTTTGTCAAGCTTCAGATTAGGTAGCCTAGAAAAAACTGTCAATAAAGTTGAACTTGTTACTAACTGCTGGGGGGAAAAAAATAAAAATCAGACACTCCTTTCAGTAAAAGTTGCTCTGGACATTTCTTCATGTTCCACTCAAAAGGTTAACAGTGCATTGCTAAAGCTGAACTGAAAACACAGCTTGAGTACATCTGCTCCCTGTGTAGCTGTGGCCTATGCTCCCTGAACAGCTCCCTGTATATTTGTGGACTATGTTTTCAGTAAAAAGGTCCAATTCTCACTTGTTCCATGTTATCTTCACTAAATTTTTATAGCAAGAATATTATGTGAAAGACAACTGAAATTGAAGAATATTATATGAAAGACAACTGAAACATTTAATTTGAAATGTTAATTCAAAAGTGTGAAAGAGCAGCAACACTGTAACAGCCTGAACATACAGCACGGCACAAAATCTCAAAAATCCCAACCCCCCTGATACATAATCCTAGTTTATTTCTCCTATGCAGCATATGGAAATACATAATTTTTAATAGTTACATTAGAGTAGTGTTTAAGGAATTACTTTATATCTGACCTAAATATTCTTTCAGGAAACATAATGCTTTATTCTACAGATCTTTGGGTTGAATTCAAGGTATGCATAGGCAAAACAAGATTTATTATTGCTCAATATAAATAGTTTTTAAAATGTGGCCCATCTTTCCTTTAAATGCTACACTCAAAATGTTTGCAGTAGTGCCTGGCAGCAATAAAAGAGTCTGCCCAGTGTTACTAAGGAAGGCAGTCCTGGGTGGAGTTTGGGCACTCAAGCTGCACCATGGCACTTGAGCACAGCCATTCCAAACCCACCCTCCTGCTCCATCTGAAGGACTGAAGAGGACACCGGTTGCTATTAGCCTGGCACACCTTTCCTTTTTCAATTTGCTATTGAATTCTCCCCTGCTGTGAATTTCACGAACGTGGGACAATTCTGCCACCTAGAGCCCACACATAAAGATGCTTTTACAATCAATTTCTTTTAAAATATCCAAAATTTTACTCTCAGACCTCTTAGTTGTCTAAAGTGATTAAAATACTATTAGTTTTGCTTCAAAATTGTTTTTCCAGCTAAATTAAATTACTGAAACTGTAATTACAACTGTAGTATTAACCTCCTCACAGGTGACGTCACTAGTAAGAATGGTCAAGAGGCATCAGAAAAAAATATGAGAACTGAAAGTACCTGAAAACATGATTTCTCACAACATTTACTTCAAATATGGTGCTACTGTGAAAAGGATCAAGCCTATAAAGAAAATGCATTAATTTTAAAAATAAAATATGCAAGTACTAACTGCAGGAATAATCTTTTGCAGGTGGTAACACAAAACTAAAAATCATGACCACCACAAAGATCACGTTCATATGGGGGGAAAAAAAAAAGTTCTGCTCTTTAATACTTATGTACAAGAACACAGAAGGCCACAAAATAACAACATTCTGGAATAGTTCAGCTGCTGTATTAGATAAATTTGCAGTTGTGGGTTACATCCAAGGTAAATGCCACACAGCAGGAAAATGCCAATCCCTCTAGCTAGGTCAGCTACAACCTCCAGTCATCCTACTCAGTTCTGGTCTTCTCTCACCACACACACAAAAATACCCAGAAGCTGGGGGTGGCACAGTGGGGAAATACAAATCAAGATTATGAAATTTAATACATAAAACTCACAGTCAATATCTATGAAATTAAATTGGAGCTTGAGGTCTATTCCCTTCTGTATTAACATCTTGTGTCATGGATAACAATATGTTGGGCATCAAGTAACTTTTTCCCAAAGAAAAGTATGGATAACTAGTACATTACAACAGGGCTGAAATAACTAAAGATATAGAATCTGAAAACCTATGAAGGCTTAAAAAAGAAAGTTGTTTATTTAATCAAATCATTTGTTATACAATGTAAGATTTCCATGCATTAAAAACAAAACTTTAGAAAATGTGCTGGATAGCCTAGTCTAAGTCTTTCACATACAAGCAGAAGATATAGAACTATAAGGATTAAGGCAGGAAAATATTTTATTTGATTTAGGCTTACTTCCTACCTTATTAGAAAAAAAAAGAACAATTTTTATATTAAAAAAGCTGTAATTTAGAATATTTTCTTAAATTTTTCGTATATATTAAGCAGGGAAAGTGTAACTACCCAGACTGCGAGAGAATCAAATTCACCAGTCTGTAGCACTGAAGCAACAGCAAGAAAAAACCAGACCATTGCTTCAACATTTCAACCTTGACCTTGTAAGTAATATACACTTAAAGGAACAAGGTTACACTCACAAAAAGATACAATTTCATGATGTAAAGGTTATGAAACGACAGAGACCCAGTTTCACCTAACTCTGATCCCATACCAAGTCTTAATAGCTATTCCATTATGAACAGATACCTGCAGAAAGAGCCCACATCCCATTGTTCTTAGATTCTATACACACCTAACTCCATTAGAAATATGTTTACCCCAAATGCCAGTTTCTCCAGTCCAACTTACATGGTTCTACTTCAGTGCTTTCCCCTGGACCATCTCCAGGCAGGCAGTAATGTTAAGATGCCATTCAGGTCACTCTAGACTCCCAGTGCCTGGCAATCTCTTCAAAAGACTTACACAAGGCTCAAGGAGGAGAAAAGTATTTACAGATATGCTAAAAGCTGAGAAATGCACCAGCACCACACGTGTAAACGTGTCTGCCTGGACAATGCACCGACATCAGGAGTGTGTAGCTACTGTTCAGCTTCTCAGCTGAAGAGATTTAGAAAGGTTATGTGCTACAACCTTTGAGACTTCCCATATGTTTGACAGGCTGGATTGTGTTATTTCCTTGCACATAGGGTTAGAGTTCACTCCAGAATAGGTAATTCTAATATACTTGCAACTGTGAGAAAATGCGACTGAAGACTGCTGGCCAAAATTTAAAGTTTTAGCAATAATCTGCAGCATTTTCCCGTGAACTGGGTCTGGCTGAGCTGGAGTTAATTCTCTCCCAGCTGCCCTGGTAGTGCTGCACTGTGCCTTGGTGGCCAGAAAGGTGATAACAGCCCGGTGTTTTGGCTGCCACCGAGCAGTGCTGGCCCAGCACCGAGGCTGTCTCCACATTTCCGCCTCACCAGTGGGCTGGGGCTGGGCAGGATCCTGGGAGGACAGCCAGCCAGGATAGCTGACTCCAGGGATGTTCCCCGTCACACCACATCTGCTCAGCAGTAGAAGCTCAGAGAAAGAAGGAGGAGGGGCATTTCTTGTTACAATATCTATCTTCTGGAGCAACTGCTAAGTGTCTCCCAGCCCTGCTCCCCAGGAAGCGGCTAGAGATCGCCTGCTGATGGGAAGTGGAGAACACAACTTTTGTCTTCCTGTGCTTCCCCACACATCCTTTGCTTTTCTTCAGCTGCCTTTATCTTGACCCACACTTTTTCCCATCTTATTTTCTCCCAGCCATCCTGCTGAGGAGCGGAGCAGCTTGGTGGGCACCTGTCATCCATCCAGTCAAGGTCAACCCACCACACTCTACAGAAAAAAGGATGAAAGATTTTTTTTTTTTAGAAGAACATCTGAAATGCTCAGAGTTCACTGTTCATATCAGAAAACTGGTTCATTTCAAAAAGTTACAAAGTCACAAGGCCAGTATTAGTGCATTTCCAAGATTCCAGCTTCCAGATTTCTCCACACACAAGTAGAGCATGTTCAACACAGCCCCCCCAGTTACCTTGCTGCTTATCTAAGAAATAGTTCCGAGCAGTCTGGGAGATTAAAAATACATAACTAAATATAAGTCAAGTACACCAGCAGTGACAGACAAAAACACACTCTCCAAGTACACCTGTGAATGATGAAACTCCTGCTTAATCTACTTTAATTTGTTCCCACAGGAAAAATTCAAGTGCCAAAGACATTTACAGTAGAGATGAAATGAGGAGGTTTTTCCTTCACCAAAGACTGCTGTAGTCTGCTACAGAAGATTATAAAAACCAAAGGATTTTTAGAAAGGAAAGAGAGGAAGGATGTGAAAGGAAGGAATCAATTTCAGTATAAACACAGGGTTTTTTTCTAGGTGTTTAATGGTTTGTTTTACAAAACAGCTTCATATTTATCTAAAAACATGCACACAACTGAAACCTGTGCAGAGCACTGATGCAAAACTTAACATTTCAAACACTTATGATAGTAAATAGTCTATGTATGGAGTCAAAACTCTTCCTGAAATTAAATTCCTTTTAACAATATATACTGTCAGAGAGTTCTAAAATTAAGTTACTATGAGAAGGGAAAAAAACCTTATACTAAACAGATGCAATTTGGCTCTGAAAAGTGATCACATAAAAATGCCACATTATTCATAAAAATCTAGAAGACTACACTACAGACTTGGGGAAAGCCAACAAATATTTAAAACAGACGGAGCAGGATGACTCATCTACTAGCAATTAAATCAAACACTGAATTTCCAAAAGAGGTAGAACTGCATAACAAGCATACAGAAAACTATGGAAAAATAGCAAAGTTTTAAGCAAAACATAAAAATAAGCAAGCAGATTAATGCAAATGTAGAAATCTTAAAACCAAAAGAGGACAGGTGAACTGAAACGTCTGATTTTACAAACAGTAGGAACCTCACAGAAATCAGTAAAAAGACATCCAGGGATCAATGCAGCATCTGATCAGAAGAGGGTAATAGAGAGGTCATACAGACAAGGGACCTGTGTGATGCGTTACAGAAATCTTAGGGGTCAAATAAACTGGGAATGACTCAACTGCTGAAGTATCTTCTACAACAGGAGTATCAATGCACTCAAATTATTGAGTATATATATTATATTCTCATAAACAAAAAAGCCTCACAGCCAGAAAAAAAAATATCTATCACTAATTTCAGCAAGGGGAGCTTTGTGACAATGAAGATGCTGGCAATAAAAGCAGCAGCTAAAAGGACAGAATGCAAATATCATGAGAACTCTTTAAAATGTTAAAAAAGAACACTACATCACTAGAGACTTAAAAAAATCCTGGAACAATTCTATAAAGCAAACTTGAGAATTGGGAAGTGTGTCCAAACAGAGAAACAGTAAATGCTTCAGAAATACAGTTAAATATTATTGGCATCTAGGAAGAATTCAGAGGAGCATATTGCTGGAGGAATCAATACTTTCTTCAAACATATCAAAACAGAAGAAACCTGTTAGTAAGCTAAAAAGGTCAAGAGATTTTTTTTGTACTGTGGCCTGATCTTTCTACTGTTTCCTTTTTGCATCTTAAGTGGTCTCTGCATCTTAGTTTACTACAGAGAACACTGGGAAAACTCACACACAGGAGTGTTTCTCTGTGGGAAAGAGCTTGAGAAGTAGCCTCGGACTGAAGTAATTTTTGCAAAGACACAACAAAATTTACATTTAGGAGTGCTCACTGTTTGTTACCATACACCCAGGAGTTCCAAAGGAATTCAGCTATTAAAAAGGCATGCACTGCTGAAGTCAGTTTTGGTTTTAAATACACTAGGAGGATTCAAGAGATTGCAGATAAACCCATACCAAGCCGATAGTGAAAATTTACAATAAAAAGAATTATCAGGCACATCAGCAATTCCAGAATCATACAGAAGAGTCCAAACAGCATTTGCAGAGCAGTATCATGCTTCCCTGATCAAAATTCTTTAAAGGAATAGGGAAGCAGGGAAGAAATGATTTGCCTGAGACAACAGATCTGAGTTTCTTCACAACTTTTGAGAAGGACTTCACAAAGGTTCTTGAAATAGAAAAATAAGGAAAACAAGAAAAAAAAAACCAAACACAAACCCCCCCCCAAACACACACCAAAAAACCCTCCCAACCAATGTACAAATGAAAAACCTGAGCTGTTCTGGGATAAAGCACAGCCCTCGGTAACATGTGATGTTTCCCCATCTACTTACTCTCACTGCTACTTGTTGGAAAATATAAACATTAACACTCGGTGATTTCTGTCCAAGCTATCAAGAATGTTCCTGCAACCCTGCACAAACCGAAATAGAAGATTTGCTGTTATGCCCATGACACTCATCAGGCTGCTCACAGTAACTGCATGCTAGAGTCCAAGAACAAACTTCGTCTCTTGTTTCTTGCCTTTTTCCCTGTGTCACGTTTTGCTTCAAATCACTGCCTCATCTCACTGTTACTACAGTAAAACAGCATCTCTTTCCCTACTGTCTTTGCAATTTCACTTGGAAGAAAAGTAGAGATAGGAATGCCACGAATGATTCACAAAAGGAAGACGAGCTACGGAGATTCCTTCAGCACAAACCTTTCCAATGACTAAAGCATCAAAGCTTTTACCAATTTATCAGCTGCTCAGCAGCGAGGCTGCTACAAATCTCCCAGATTCAAAAAAGTAACACTCACTCTGTAGGTGGCAAACAGAGGTGTGCCACATACCCAGTAATTACCCCATAATTCATGAATTAAATTATTCTACCACCAATGCCCTGGGACAATGCTGGGAAGTTGAGCTAAAATACTGTTAAAAATACGACAAATGAAGACTGAGACCTCATTTACTTCTAAACATGATTTTCCTGTGACAATACTTAAAAGAAGAAGTGAAGGCAAAGGATGCAGTTTGACAATAACCTCGAGAAAACAGACCCTTGCAATCTTTTAGAAATTGACTTAGTGCTTCCTTGAGAAATTTAGTGCCAAATAGCTCTGCAATAAAGAAAGCTTTACTGTCCAGAGAGAGCAAGCTGTCAGCTGTGCTTGCAGTCATGTTCAGAATGGCACATAACCAAGTGCAGCCAAAAGTAGCATAAAGAGACAAAAACAGACAAAAGCCTCTTCGTGGTAACACTTTCTGGGTTTGTTCATTCCAGCATTTTCCCTCCTTACTTCTTTGGTGTTTTCCACAGCTTAGAGGCCTTTGGACTTTCAACGTGCCTGCGCTGCTCTTTCTACCAGTTACTCCCCACTCTGGTCTGTTTCCAACCCACAGGTACTTTCATGGAGCCCTCCTCGCTGCAGGGCTCAAGCCAGCTTTGGTGAAGAGGAATTAAGTGATTACTTAGTATCTTTTAAACGGCTGAAGCAAGTAGCTGGAGATACAATTTAGATTTACTGTAGAGAGATAAGGACAAACTCTTCTGTCACTGTGCCAACAGCCCTGCAAGCCCACCTTTCCATGGAACACTGAGCATAATCCCCCTGTCATCTCTGATTAACAAATTAGATACAGAAAATAAAAATGCAGTTTGCCACAGGGATCATAAAACCCAGCTTGGTGTCCAGAGCATTACCTTGCCTGTGCTTTGTAAGATTGTAGTTCTCGTCCTCCATACTCTCTCCCTGCTGACAATATCTCTAGTTACATCCACTTCAGCATCAACAAAACTTCTCTGTTTAAGAGCAGTTATGTCATCATCCAGATCAGTTTTGATAGTGGATCTTTTCTTTGCCATGATTTTGGCTTTGATAGCAGCAATTTTTTCCACTGACATAGCTTCAGACAAGGACCTAAATGAGCAAAAATAACAGCAGAGACTGAATAATAGCACAAACAATTCTTCTGAAAGAATTTGTGAATGAGTAACTTTGTCCTGCTTAAAGTTTATGGCTATGCTATAAACCACGAAACAGTCACCTGAACTATTATATGGGCTTGGCATTGCTGTTTTGGGCATGAGAATCCAATTTGTGACAAAAGACTCACAGTACTAACACACAGACCATCTAAAAGTCCCAACTATATCAAACAAAAGTAAAGAATCTAAACGTAAAGCATCAGGACCAACACCTTCATTTGTAACAACACCTGAATTTCAGTTCCCTGTTATTTTTAGTGGATTACAATTTTGTGTCCAGTCAACCAATCCCTGGCTGCTCTGAGGCTTTCAAAGCATTAATCTAAATCTTGGCTGAGGTGCAATTATGTGGACTTGGTCCCTTGGAAGATGTGGTACCTTCTCAGACCGTGCAGGCCAGCAAACAGCAGATGGTGGTAACCTTGCCCACATTAATCTGGGTTTGAGAGAGCTCACTCGAGTCCAAGAGTGCAACACCTAAGTGTGTTTGCTTGTAATTGTAAACACAGAATTGGGTTATCAGTGAACCCTACTGTTTTGCAGGTGAGCTGAAGAAAAAAAAGATAACGACTGAATTGCACAATCCTGACTGTCCATGTCCATACCAAATTCACTATTACAGGATTTTTTTTTTTGAGAATACATGAAAAAATTAATGCAAGTACTGGTTGTGAAGTATTCTCCTTTATAACTACATTACTGGAAAAGGAACTTCTTTGTGTTGCTACTTGGTTCACAGCAGAGTCAAGCACGGAGTTGAAACTCACCGCCTGTAAATATCTGTACTTTTTTTAAAGGGACAGTCTTTTACATTCAGCATTTAAAAAACTGGTAACTAGGGAATACGAAGTAATTCAAACAATACTTAGTAATCCCCACTGCAGCATTGCAAAGTTGTGATACACTCAAGGTAGCATCCATATTATTAGTTTATACAAAATCACATGTCCTTTTTGATTTTTTTTATTCTTATGCTTTCTATGCATGCCACAATCCATTTTTTTCAGTACACCTATATAAGAGACAGGAAGAAGTCATTCAAAATATGTATTTTTCTTGTGGTTAGCTATAATTATGGATTTCATAAATGCCTCAAATCCACGCTGTCATAAGTGTTTCAATGTCTGACTCCTCAAACATTACTGAGAGTATCCAAGGGAAGAAAACTTCCACTGAGAGCTGTTGAACAGAATAAATCTGGCTGCCTTGAACAGCACAAGAATTGTTATCCATGCTGTAATTAAGCATTATGCATAAGGAAAAGTAATCCCACCTGATCTGCTCTGTTTGCACGATGCCCTCTTTATGTCCCTCCAGCCGAGCTGCCAAGCGCTCCTTGTCGAGGCGCACACACTCCTCATCCTGGAAGGAACAGTCAGGTTTAAGTTCTTGCCCATTCTCTTTTCAAAAATAAATACAGCTAGAATTAAAGCTATTCAGAAGTATTTTCTTCACACTTGCAAGGACAATCTTTATTTCCAATGATTTTTGATCTGGGCACCAGCGTTAAGTGCAGAGCTATTGGAAATTTCCTCTCCAGAACCACAACTCTTCAGTTCTGACTTCTAACCCCTTCCAGCTCCCATTCACACGGACAGAAGCACCGTGTACACCAAAGCACAGCTAACCGAATGGAATCCCTACAAAAACAGATAAACACTGTAATTTACCTCCACCCCCAATTTGTATTGATGACAGTTACTATCATTACCTCTATTCTTGGTTTCTTTGCTTCTGCTAATATTTCATCTGCTGCTCTTTTAACTACAAGAAAAAGAGGACGTTAAAAATGCAAGATTGAAGTAGACTTTCATAAAATAAACCTCAGAGTTATTTCTTAGTTAAATTGTACCTTGAGTGGATCGTTGAAGACCAATTTCAAGAGGAGCACTTCTGTCTATGCTTGATGAGGTTGCTGCAATCAAACAGAACATTCAGTTTAAATAGAAAATCTTTGCAATAATATTTGGGTGTAAAAGAAAGAAGGACAACAGATGAACTGCAACAGTGGAAACTCTACATATTAGGTAGCAAAGGTGGTCAAACACTGGGACTAGTGGAGTGGAGATATTCAGAACCTGACTGAATGTAAAGTTAAATCAGGTTGCTCAGGGTCATTTGGCCCTTCTTTGAAAAGGAGATTGAACCAGGTGACCTCTTCTGGTCCGTTCCAACATAAATTAATCAGTGATTCTATGATCTCTATACACCACTCATAAAAGAAAACAGAGTCACAACAAGAATTAGAACCTGGAATCAAGATCTACCAGTTTGTCTAGGTTTTTTTTAAAAAAGACAACCTGCTGACCGCTTTAAGATATATATGAAAAGTGATTTTACTCATCATATTACAGAAATAATCTCATATTCCTGGATACTTAAAATTTTAAGACCACCTACGAAACAGAGCATCTTACAAAGGTGGTACTTCTCTTTTTCTCAGAGAAACCTCTTTTCTCTGACTATTGTTAACAAAAAATTTAAGATGATGAAATGCTAGGCAAATCTGCCAAACTGACAAAGGAGTGATTTGATATATTTTATTAAACTGAAGATTTCATCCCACACATTTCTTGCATTCAAGATCAATGTACTACTGAAAGCTTCCCATAGTCTAGAGAAGGAAAAAACAGACATGCTAAGCATTCTTACACATAATTATTACCCAAAGTAGGTTAATAGTGATAGTAATAATAATGTTCACTTCTAAACATGCATGTGGGAATGCAGCTCCTATCTCAGCAAAACAGTTAATTTCAGAACACAATTAAAAAACGCAAGAAATAATAACTTTGAGAAGTTTCAGCACATTCAGTTCAGATGCAAGCCTGCTGTTACCCAGTCTTCCCCTCCTACCCCTCACTTGTGCCACGAATATGAAGCAGTAAAGATCACTGTGTGTCCAAGTCAAAAGAGCACATCACTCACATGTTTCCCCATTTAGGTACGCAAGCAAGTCTTTCCTATCAGGTCTTCTTACCACAGGAATGTTTTCAGTCTGAAAAGACAGCAGATGTGACATTAAACTGTTCTTCCCTCACAGAGACTCTTGCTGAAGATTTTTCACTTTTACTGAAAACTACTCATTCACACAAAGACATGACCACATGTCCTGCCACCCAAGACAGCTTACCTATCAAGCCTAAAGTGCGACTACATCCTAGAGGACGTTCAGCTACACAAAATTAAACATACAGCCTGCTGTGAAACTGAAAGAGACAGCAGCCTTTTTCCTCCTTCTCTTCAAACTTGCAAATAAGATTAAGAACTAAGTTTTATCTCTCTTTCAACATACACACACACACTTCTCTGCCAGAAGTCTGTGTTGATGCATAGAAATCAAGTACCTCAATCATGTTGTTCCAACACAGCACTGCTGTGGTAGGTAACCATGTAGCACAAGGAAAGATGAAGAGTGTCCTCATAGGAAGCAGTCAAATGGCAATCAAAACAACTTTTAAAACATTCCTAATCCTAACTTTAATTTTTTTTTCTTTAATTGTAGGGCTTAACCAGTAATTTTTTGAATTGGATTGCTTACTGCCAAGTCCACTCCAAAGCTATTCTGCTTTTCTCCACTCTGTAGATCCCTGCCATCTCAGGCACTAAAGGATTGCCTAGATTGGGATCACTCCACACAAGAGATGGACAAAAGTACTCCTGAAATAGTTTAGTGCTGGAAACAACTATGTCCATAGAATATCAAGACAAATGCAGCCATTACTGTTAATAATTGGTTGACAAGCTCTCGCTGTAAACATAATTTGGTGCTTTGAAGGGATAATCTGTTAGGAAGTGAATTGTCAAGAAAAACACTCTACCCTGACAGGGCCTGTCATGTGATCCTTCTGTAGAGGTGATTGTTTTTAAACACTCACACACACTCACACACTTTGCTGCATATCATTCTCCCTTTCCCCAGCCAAATCCATACACACAAGTGCTACTATCACTCCCTGAAAATAACTACACACATATTCAGTATCACAAGACAAAAATCACATTTTGTGTGGTCTACTTACCGCAGCACGACGGACATACACAGGATGGGAAAGGTGCACATTATTGAGCAGGAACAAGATAGAATCCAAAGTGTAGTATTCCCTGGGCTGGCCCTCCTTCCCTGTCCTGTAACACAGGAGAAGATTGGAACATTTAATCTCTTTTAGAAAAGGTCTCTCTTCATTCCAGATGACAGTGTAAAAAGCAAGCAGTTAATATTATTAGGCTACTGCCAAACTAGTGAGCTCTCAACTGTGTTAAAAAATACAGGTGAGAAAGATGAGTTCTTGCAGCCTCTTTATTGAATGAATTATAAAAGAAACCTGTCCAAAATAATCCAAAATAAGAGTTGGATGTGCTGTAAAATAACCAAGCAAGACTTGGGAAACCATATTGTACACATTCCCCCACACTCACACTATTTACTCTGATTATCAAAGGAACTGTCTATCTTATGTGAGACAGGCAGAGAAACAGAACTGAGCTGCAAATGAAATTAAATATTACATGATCTTCAGATACAACAGGCCAGAATTTTCAGCAGTAGAGAAAGCACAGTGAGAACTTGGGATATATAAACTCCACAAAGTCTAGGGAGCAAAGGGTTCAAAATGGCACTGAAAGATCAAATAAGGAGTGACTAGAAGCTAATTGCACACAAACCCAGCAAAACCCTGAAGGCTACAAAATCACAGTGAGCTCCCATACTGAAGTCAGACCACATCAGAGCAACACAACAGCATCAAGTTCAATCTCAGCTTTCAAACAGCTTGTTTCAAAGACATAGCTTTTAAGTCTAAAAAGGAACTTGTTCTGTGCAACTATTCACAAAAAACAACAAACCAAACAAACCACACCAAACAAGGCCAAATAAACCCCCGGTTTCACGTGCATTGAGCATAACTCCCCCCTCTCACACATAATGTTCACCCATTATGCTCTTACTACAGGAAGCAATGCCTGTCCAAGTTTCAAAACAAAACCTACTCCCTAAGCACTCCAACTGCTCTGAGAAACAGACGTGGCAGTCAGCTTGACCAGGAAAGCAGCAAGAGCAGCAATTCCACTGCCCACCCACACTTGGGACCCGTCAAACCCTGGCTCCAGCCAGGACAGGGCTTCTCCACATTGCCCAGTCCCTATCCCCAACCAGCTGGCTCACCTTAAAGCCTGAGGAAGAGAAGCCACCACAAAACCAGCCCAAAGCTATAAATTTAAGACTGGTCAAGAATTTTCAACAAAGAAGAGATTTCAGGAAGAAACCCTTTCATTAAAAGAGTTTTCCCTCTATGTACAGTGGCTTTACTCATGGCTCATCATCAGCACCAAAACACATACCGCAGAAGTGCCATCCTCACTGGGGGAAGGGAGAGGAAATAAAAAATACTCAGTCACAATTTTAGGGAGCCTGAAAGAGCCACACAAAAAAATCTACTATACCAACAGAAGCGTAAGTCTGTTTTCTCAGTACTGTGGATTTAATGCCACCTACTGCTGTGCTTGTCATTACTTTTCTGAAATTAGCTAAGAGTGCCCAATAACCTGTTCAGAACTCATTATGAGCAGTAAAGTTCAAAACCTTACCTTCACAATGATGTCTCAGAAAACCAATATATGAATGACATGCAGAGAAAAGGGATTCAGGATACCAGAACTGTGGAATAAAGGCTCTCTCTACCACTGCCCCTTCCTTCTGAAAACTTGGTCTGCATGGGGTGGAGGGTGCCTGTACTTTTTGTTGCCGCAGAGGAAAGGGAGTAGACACAGGATCTTTCTTCCAGCTGCTAAGAAGCCAAAACTTGGCTTCACAACTACAGGCAGCCACCAGAACTGGATTCCTCAGCAAGGAACTGTTTGAGTAAGCAGCAGAACACTAACAATCTTTGATAAGGTGGTATATAAACATACAGGGAGCACTGGCAGAAACAAAAGCTTCCTCCACACAGGCTTGGCTCCAAAGTAAAGCCATGATGTCACATGATACAGCTGTCACTTCATTTTAAAACAAACACTTTAGGTTGTCTTAGTTCAGAATAACTCATTATTTCCTTAAAGTGTGCCATATGCACTGTGCGTGATAGAAAAGTCCAGCTGGTCATCGACTCAAGTTTTAACAATATTTAGCAATAAATGACAAAACAGAAAAACAAACAAACAAATACTGAAGGACTATCTATTAATTGAAAAAATACAGTATTACAAAGCCACAGGCATTGCCAAAGCTCAGCAGGGCACAGCTGGTACTTCATCACTTCAACCACACACACAAGAATTCCCCGTGCTCATTATGGCTCTGAGAGGATGTTTTATTACCGGGACAAGATATTGCACATTAATGGGAAACCATCAGATGGACAAGCAGTTGCACACAAGGAGAAAATCTAAGCTTAAACTGACATCTCAACATCAGTGTGTGCTCATGCTAAACAAACAGAGAACTAAAAACAGGCAGATCTGAGGGTAGCTTGCTGCATTCAATTTAAAAACATTCAAAGTAGAAAGAGAAATTTATTCTCTTATTTCCCATATTCAGTTATGGCATCAATTACTTAAGAAAAAAATTAAAATCTTAGGAGGCAGACCTCACCAAACCCAATAAGAACCATTAAAGTAAAAATATAAGGAAGAGCTGCATCTCTTACAAAATAGACTCCAGCTTAAAATTGAGAAAATGTTTATGTAATAGAAGAGAGCAAGTTTCACCTCCTTGTTTTTAACACCAGATACTTACTTCCTTCTCATCCATTCACCTTCCACCTGTGGGCACCAGGAATTTATTCATTTTTAACTGCTTTATTTCCTCCTTCTGTTTCAAAGCCTGAAGTTTTACAGAGGTACTAAGGGCCTGTGTCTCATCCACAAAACCAAGCAGAAATTTTTAAAAACACAAGACAAAGCACACTGAGTATCTCACAACTGACAATACCCAGGGCCAGCTGCTCACTGTTTAAAAGCTCAGCTGCACATCCAAGCCCCTTGGCTGGGCAAACAAAGCAATAAGTTTCTCTGGTAGATTGATTCCTTCCTTTGGTTTTGAAACAGATTCAATAATCACTCTTCAGGGCCCATAAGTCACAACACACAAACCACTTCATCTCAGACCACCTAGCCTTCTTCACGTGCCACCAGGAGTATTCCTACAATTATTATCTGGAAACTAAACTAGATTAAAGTTGCTTTCCCCCCTTCTTTTTTTTTTTCTCCAGGTTACCTTTACCTTGGCTTGGTTCCTCAGACCAGTTCCCTGTTTGGCTGACACTTGTGCTAGCAGAGAGAGGAGGCAATGCAGGGCAGCACTGCTGACTTCTGCCAGCTGAGCTGCTCGAGGAGCCAGAGCTAAATGTCTCATGGGACTACTTCTAATTCGAGCAGGGACAAATGCCACTGCTGCTCTTGAGCCTGGCATTACTCTCTCCAGGCTGGAGATGCAATTACAGCAGCCGTGCTGTGGACACCTAAAACAGAAACCAAGGTTTGCTCTGTGAAATACTAAGACACCAGCACCTGCTCAGTGCAAGCATAATTTGGATCCTGTCGAGTGACCTGAATATAAAAGGTTTTGAATCTTGAAAGTTTTTGAAGATGTCCCTCCTGAGTGTGGCAATTACCTAAATTAGCAGCTCCTAAAGTGTGGTGCTCAAGCTACCAAGCACGGCTTGCAGAACTGGTCTCATTTTTACAGTGTCTTCAATTTAAAGCTGAGACATGCAAAATGCCACAGTGGTTGACAAGAAATGCTGTGAACTGAGAGCCGCCTGATCCTATCAAAAGTTCAGAAGCCACTGCTGTAAGCCAAGATTTACTAACTCACCTCAAACAAATCAAAGAACAAAACCCCTCAAGTTCTACCATACATGTACCCTAGGAGGTGAGCACTCACAGCTCTGACAAGGACCTGCTGCTGCTGTGCGCAGAGAACCCTCTGGTCACCCACACATCCTTCACAACCAGGAAGAGAAAGCTGCCTGGCTGTACATAGCAAAGTTTGCTCTCCAGCTGCTTTTAGGCTTTTGGTAACAATTTCTAGGTCTAATTCAAGTTCTTCTGAGCAATAGAGCAAGGCTGGCATATCAGTTTCTTGTTCCCTGAAGAAGGGCAATGAAACTTGTTTGTCTACTTAACCACTATTTGTTACCACTTGGGAAAAGCGACCTGCAGCAAGGACACCACCAGACACTGCCCAGCAAAATTACAGCTAAGATTTTTAACTGCTTATCCAAATACTTTTCTTCCTCTTCAGTCTACCTACCAGTATCCCGTACTCAGACAGGAAGCACAAATAACTCCAAAATTAGTTTCTGAAAGCTTGAAACAGGTAATGATAAAGCATGTTTCTAGTTACAGAGGGCAAAGTAAAATCAGCTACAAAAAGTCTACCAGAAGTTAAGATAAACGAATAGGTTTATTTCTCTTCTCTCTCCCAGACTAAGGATAGCAACAGTCATATCACAATTATGAGAATAAAACAAAAAAATAATTCCTTGTCAGACAACTACAAGTTCGATGTTTTTTGAGAAATCTACAGGTTCTTCTGCTTTTCCATGAAGCTTCACAGGATAATATGCCTCTTTGCTCAGCATCTGAGCTTTAACAAGAAGCTTTTTCTTTCTCTTAGGTTTGAAAGAGATCCATTGGAACTCTTCTAGTTAGGACATTATACAGCAAGCAGCTGCTAAATTCTGAGGAAAGGCAAACAAAAAACTGTCTTGCAATGCAAGCAATCCATACTATACTAGGAAAATCAACAGGTAAAACCCCTCATTTTCTAGAAGTCTTCTAAAAACAAGCATTTTACCTAATACAATCATTTAAGCCACATAAACACTCTCTCTACTGGTTTATTACGATAAGACCAACTAGGAAGCAGCCTGCATTAAGTCCTGCCCAGGAAGAGGCCTCAGGTGGGGGCAGAGCACCTGCACAGCTCGTCAGAGGGAGCGTCGGTCTGGACCTCGCTGGCTTTGTCCTGGTGCATCAAAGCTCCAGGAGAAGAGAAGCAGCCCCAACAACCCAAGGCAATAGAATCAGACTATGGTGAGTGGGAACGGACCCATCAGGATCACCGACTGCAACTCCTGGCCCCGCGCAGGATAACCCAAGAATCTCTGAATGTGCCTGAGAGCGTAGTCCAAACAACAAGAGAACGCCTCTTTTTCACCAGACACCCGGAAAAACTTGGGAGAAGCTGCCTCCTGCCATCTCATCGCATGAGTCTGCAGGACGCGGCTCCGCCGGGTGGCACGGACAGGAGCACCGAGAGCCGAGGAACGGCCCGGCCCCGGCGCCGCGGCTCTCCTGGCCCAGGGCAGGAGCTGGGAACGTTCCCGAAGGGAGCGGCGAGCGCTCCCTGCCCGGCCGGGCTGCCGGGGGACAGGAATCGCCCACGGGACACCCGGGCAGGGCGCCGCGGCCCCGGGGCCCTGCGGGAGGTGGCACCAGCCCGCCCGCCCCCGTCCGCCTCGCTCCCTGCAGGGCGCCGGGGGGGCGAAGGACAGCGGGCCCCCCGTCCCCGCTGCCCGGGCGCAACTTCGGGGCAACTTCTCCCCCCGCCCGCCCCTTTCCCCGGCCGCGTCGCTCACCCCCAGATGACATAGTTGGTCTTGACGTTCTTGGGCCAGGAGAACTCTCCGAAGATCACCTCGTCGCCCTTGACCACGATCTCCTTCTTCTGCGTGTTGTACTGCCGCAGCACGCTCAGCACGTCCGCCATCTTCGCCCGGCCGCCGCCGCTCCGGCCGCCGCCGCCCGCCGCAGGACCCCGCCGGCGCGCCCCGGGCTGCCCGCCGCGAATGCCTGAGCCAACGCCGCCGCACCGCCTACAGGGGGCGACGCCGGACGCGTTGCCATGGGAGCGACGTGGCGCCCCCCCCCCCCCCCCCGGG
>VXBT01009623.1:2229193-2256494 GCA_013400235.1 Oriolus oriolus
GCGGTGCGGGCGCGGCGGGGAGGCCACGCCCCCTCCGCCCTCACGGCGGTCATGCCCCGTTCGCCTTCACGGCGGCCCAGAGGGGGCGAGGTGTGCGTTTTGAACACACAGAGCTTTTCTGGGTTTTGTGTAAAAATAGAGCCTTTACACACAATTACTGCCCAAGTTTATCGGCGCTGCTTCTCTTCTCTGGAACTTTGATGCTTCCGGGTGTCTGCCGAGTCACGGCGCGGGGCTGCGCCGCGATCCCCGGGCGCGCTGGGATGGCTTGGGTGGTGGTAACGAGGAGTTTTGGTGGTGCTGAACGGGTTTTAGAGAGTGCTTGAAGGGGTTTGGTGCTGCTAACGGGGTTTTACGGGTGCTGGGGTGGATTTGGGGGTGCTAATGGGGTTTTACAGGGTGCTGGAAGGGATTTGTGGATGGTAAAGCATAACTAAAAAGGGTTTCGGGGGTGCTGAGGAGGTTTGAGGGGGGATTGGGGATGCTAGGGTGGTATGTGGTACACTAGGAGGGGTTTTAGTGGGGCTAAAGAGGTTTTAGAGGGTGCACCAAAGGATTTGGGGGTGCTAATAGGGCTTTAGGGGGTGCTGCGAGGGTCTGAGAGAGCGAAAATGGATTTTGGAGGTGCTGAGGGGGTTTGAGGCAAGTTGGGAGTGCTGGGATGGTTTATGGTGTACTAGAAGGGGTTTTAGTGACACTAAAGAGGTTTTAGAGGGCGCTGTGAGGGATTTGGGGGTGTTAATGGGGTTTTATGTCATTACCCCCAACCATGTGCCCAGCAGCTCATGGTTGGTACCGGCTGGGACAGCACAGCCACAGAAGCACCTCAAGAAAACAGTGTAAAAGGACCAGAGGGAACAGCAGGAAGCAGTATCAGGGAGGTTTAGGCTGGATATTAGGAAAAGGTTCTTCACCCGGAGGGTGGGCAGGCTCCCCCAGGGCAGTGGTCACGGTCCCAAGCCTGCCAGACCCAAAATCCCTTTGTGCACCCTCTAAAACCTCTTTAGCCCCACTAAAGCTCCTCCTAGTGTACCACACACCATCCTAGCATCCCCAATCCCTGCTCAAACCTTCTCAGCACCCCTGAAACACTTTTCAGTTGTGCTTTAGTTTGTGTGTTCCAGAAGCTTTTGGGCAATGTTTTCAGGCACATGGTGGGATTATTGGGGTGTCCTATGCAGGGACAGGAGTTGGGCTTGATGATCCTTGTGGGTCCCTTCCAACCCAGGATATTCTGTGACTCTGTGATGCTCTCAGAAGCTGTGCGTGCATCCCGCTCTGCAGGCTGAAAAGAAAATCTTCTGGATCCTGGATATAAAGCCGGAGAAAAAAAAGATAGAAAAGTCTTTGCCTTACCAGTCACAAAATTCCCTTTAATTCTGATACAAATAAGTCATCAAAAGACCATAGCAAAAAAAAGGTCATTAGCAAAATGTTGCCTGCAAATCTGAATGTAATTCAGAATTCTGTAATGCCATGGAGCACATCCTACATTACCCTGCAGAATTTGGGATCTCAGAGCTCAGTTTGCTCTGTTTGCTCACCTGAGCAACTGCACAGTTGCAGCTGGCACATGCTCTCTCTGTGCTCTCTCCATGTTCCAGGTTAATTTATTCTGCTCAAACACACAAAAACTGGGAGCATAGAGTTCCCAGCAGAACCAAACAGACTGGTACCCCCTGGGCAATACTGATTGCAGGATTTGAGGCCTGGAAGCAAGCTCTCATTGTGACTTATTTTTAACCTTTGATGCTCAGAGTTTTTTTAACACTCTCTCACACTGGCAGAAAACATTATTCCATCTTAAATCTGCAAAAGGCAGAATTGGGTCATTCTCCTTCCTGTAAGTAACATGTGCTGAGACTGACGAAACAGAGTAAAAGCCAACAGCCTATAGAATTCCCTGTTTCAAGATGTTAGTGATATCCCCATCTGTGTCAGAACAACTCGGCATGCAGAGCACCACAAGTGTATTTATAACATTTCACATATGCTGTTGAAATAGCGTAACACACAATTGTGTACTACAACACCCAGTAACATGGTGAATTATACCAATCACTGCCAATATTTATTTGTCAATGGCTGTAGAGTAATATTTATGTGTTTAGAAGACAAAGCCATAACGAATAAACAATATAATTTCCTGAACCGGATTTGGAATTATTACTGGAGCTACAGCTCATGAAAATTGGAAGAGGACTTGAAATGCTTGCAGCAGGCCAAGTCCCATTTCCATGCCTCATCCAAAAGCCCCACTGTATCCCCTAAACCAGTGCTACTACCTCTTCAGAAACACATCCTGTACATCTGCTGCACTACAAATAACACTTTTTTTCAGTGAGACACACAGTCACTGCATTACAATGACACCAAAAATGACCCCTCGTTTCAGTTCTGCTCCATTCTGCTGCTCAGGGAGCAGGGAACGGTGCAGTGCACAGCCAGCTGCACACATGGCTGCAAAGAGATTTATTTTCAAGTTTCCAGAAAACGCTGTAGTTCTAGCTTCCTTTTTCATTTAAGGCTGCCTTCACTGAGGAGAACACTGAAAAAGAAAGCTGAACAAGAAGGAGCGTGTTCATTGGCAGTAGTTCAGCAGGGACAAGCTGCACCCTTAGGAGCAGGATCCCTGTGGGAGCTGGGTGTGCTGCTCCGGGAGGAGGGGACAAAGCAGGGAGCAGCACGGAGCGAGGCGGTCACGCCCTGCCGAAATCAATGCAGGTGTGAAACAAAGGATGGAGGGCACAGAGGTGCTGTGGTCGTGCTCTGGCAGGAACAATGCAGGTAACGGAACTAAGCGAAAGGAATGACCCAAACCGTGACCCAACTTTGTGTCAATAACCCCCATATGTGCTCATGACCAAAATCAAACTCCACCTGAACCAGAAATTATGTCAGCCATAACTTCACCTTCTCCCCTCCCTCACTGAAAGCAATATAAGTACAGCCGTAGTGGGGAGGGAGGGCAGAGGAGATTCCATCTCTGTATCCTGGCACTGTCAGAGGGCTGTACCTATCTCCTCCCCACAGGGACACCTACTGGGTAAGACTCCATCCCTCGCCTATACCGGGTGCTTGCTCGGGAAATTTGGAAAGCCAGCCTGTGTTTGTGACCATACTCTTAGTGCTACATTGGCACCTCCCAGCTGAACGTGCTTGTGGCTGGCTGTATTGTTCCTATTTCATGTGTTCACACACACTTGTGCACACAGGGTTCTCCCCACCAGCACAGAACCACAGAGTGGTCTGGGGGGGAAGGAACTCCAAAGGTCATCTGGTTCCAGTGCCACACCAGCACTGCATGTCTGCTGCCGAACTGAGCACAGCTCAGAAGCCAAACCCAGCTGTCCCAGCCCCTCCTGTATCTGAGGAGCAGCTGGAATGCCAGGGGGGTGATTTTCTGCCAAATCTAATGCAATAAATATACTGGGTTTACTCTTAATGTGACATTTTCATTACAAGTTTTAACTGGGAGTTTACAAAATAGTTCCCACAGTTTGCTTGGGGGATCACAGTGGCATTATTAACCAGCATTTATATCATTGAATCAGCATTTGAAATGAAACTATTTTCATGTGCCATTAGATACCTGAGAGTTCATCAGTTTTACCACAGGAGATTAGGCTAGAAATCATTATCTGAAATGAGAAAGCAAGTTACCATTTAGTAAAATGAAAGTATATCACAGGTGAACAATGTTTCAATTGCATTTTCTCACTACTTTAACAGGTTATACTGACGAAGGTATGTGGGGGTGAAATAACAGAATATTGTTGAACAGGTCTTACTGGGCAGACTGAGGAAATAAAAAGGCCCAACACCTCCACATAAAGTAAAACCTCCACAGTTTTTTTTTTTTTCCAGGAGCCACTAAAAGATTCCACACATTACAGGATTAGCCAACTCCGTTAACACAACTTTCCAGGTACCAGGAGGAGTTCTTCATCCCCCCCACGTTATTTACTGCGTTCCCAACGCTCCTGTTTCACAAGTCAGTTTCTGACTGAAGAACTGCAAGGCAGGAAAGAAACGTGAGGAAGAACAGGCAACAGAAACGCGGACGGAGAAGATTTAGAGTAAGTTTTACACTGGACAAAGCAGAGGCAAAACCCCCGCACCTGGGAGTCGGCCGGGCAGGAGGCCACACTCCCCCCTCCCCGATTCCCCCCGCACCAGCAGCGGCTCCGGGGCCTTCCGGAAATCCAGCCCCTCTTGAAGCCTCTGCTGACCCCATCTCGGGAAATCCAGCTCCTCTCTACGCCTCTCCTGACCCCAGCCCGGGAAATCCACCGCATCCCTGCCCCTCTCCTGACCCCGTCCCGGGAGAGCCGCCCCATCCCTCGCTGCCCCCGTGCCGCCCTTGTGCCGGGCCCGTGCCGCTGGCGCTCCCGGCGCACAGGCAGCGCGGCGGGCAGCTCCGGGAGGCGGAGCGGGGGCCTGCGAGGAGCGGCGCCAGACCGCCGTGAGGGCTGCGGGGAGCGCCGCCCCTTCCTGCTGGCGGCCATGGCCCTGCGGGGGGCGCTGCGCCGCGCGGCCGCGGCCTGGGCGGGGCGGTGAGTGCGGGCCGGGGGCGCCGGACCGGCACCGGGCTGGGACTGGGATCGGCACTGGGAATGGCACTGGGAATGGGATTGGGACTGAGATAAACGATCGCGATCGGGACACGGATAGAGACAGGGATCGGGACCGGGACTGGGATCGGGACCGGGACAAGGACAGGGTCTGGAACAGGCACCGGGACTAGGACTGCGACAGGGATAAGGATCAGGATCGGGACACGGATAGAGATAGAGATCGGGATCGGGACAGCGACCAGGACCGGGACTGGGATTAGGGTCGGGAGAGGGACAAGGACCGGGACGGGGACAAGGACAGGGATCGGGACCGGGATCACGATCGGGCTTGGGAGACAGACAGGGTTGGGGATCAGGATCAGGACGGGGAGCGGGGCGGGGTGCCGGCGCCCCCGGCAGGGCAGGAGCGCGGGGCGGCTGCCGCAGGGGGCGGTGTCGCGGGTGTCGCACGTGTGTGTGTGGCTGTCACCGGCGGCTCGGAGCGTTCCCCCGGTAACGGCACCGCCGCGCTGGCCCGCAGCCGCCCCATCCCGCTGCTCCCCTTCCTGCGGGCACCCGAGAACCTGGGTGGCTGCAGGTGCTGCAGCTCAAGTGAGCTGGCATGGAGAAGTCAGTTAAATATCGAAACAAAACAGGACAATGTGGCGTTTCTCTGAAAGCTCCAATATCTGACTGTCATTTCTTTCTAGTTCTAGAATGGGGAACAGCCAGCCGGCTTCTGTAGGATTGTCTGACGAAGCTATTGTGAATCAAATACAGGTAACTTTATGTGGCTTTTACTGATTTTCAGCATTTGTAAAAGCCAGTTCCTTCAAACCTTTTCTTATTTACACGAAGAAACACTGTATAAATAGTTCTGCCTGTTGAACCTGTTCCTAAATTTATTATGGTTATCAAGTCATGCTGGCAGCTTTGTTTATCCACAGCCCTGGAACCTGATCTTCCTAGGCTGCACCCATTTTATGTTTTTTTCAGGCCTTTACTCAAATTCAGTGCTGCTGTCAACACTGGGGATAGAACCTTGTAAAATTACTGATATGAAGTAAAGTTAAATTGTTTTTTTATAAATTTACTGATGCTAAATGATAGCCTGAAATCCCCTTGAGTTTACAGTAAAGTGATAAGAGTATATCTTCAACCCACTGCTTTTGGTCACTGTGCTCACCACTGGCACATCCCAAGTGCCTTGCAGACAGGGAAAACTGTCCTAAACAATTCAGGGAGATGCAGCAGGTTGGGCAAACTGCAGAGCAGAGCTGTACCACACACTCCACCATCCCTGTGCTCAGTTTGGAGCCAGGTGCAGGTCAAACCTGCCTTCAGAGGTGCCAGCAGAGGTTTGCCTGTGTTTGTTACCGTAACAGCAGGTTTTTATCTTGTGTATTAGTTTTCATTACTGTTCAATAGTGTTCAAAGTGCACTGGCCTAAAGCTTGCTGACTTTAACTTTTCTTTTGGGCACACAGGACATTATTTCACACAACTGTGTGGTGATTTTCTCTAAAACAAGATGCCCATACTGCAAAATGGCAAAAAACCTGTTTGAGGGTTTGAATGTGAATTACACAGCTGTGGAGCTGGACGTGAATACAAACGGAAGGGAGTTCCAAGAAGTTCTGGAACAGATGACTGGTAGCAGAACAGTGAGTATATTCTCTTACACATAAAAAGTAACAACTTGGGCTACACGCATCCCTCTTGGCTTATATCCATAGCAAGTCCTTAATTGTTTTGAGACAGTTAAATCAAAGCTCCTAAATTAAATACTGCAGGAGGGTTCTGTCTCTTCTTCTAGAAGCCCTCTGGCTATCCCTCAGAGTTGATCTTTTCCATACTGCCACTGAAACAACTGAAGTATCAAAGCCATTTTTCATTTGTATATTTAAACCATTGTGTTTAACACTTGTATTTTATTTTATATAGTCTCACTTGCCTCAATTATTGGAATTTATTACAATCACCCACACAGGGATTTCATCCCAGTTTTGAGGGGCACACAAATTTTCCTATCTCTGTAAATATTGTGGAAAAGTATGGGTTGTACACTAATATTATACATACATCTAGAAGAACACAATAATTGTGTGTACTGGAGTCCACATGGGCTTGCTTGAATGTTTACCTTTTTCCAAGAAGTAAGTAACTAATGCAACTTTTGTTTTCTTGATAGGTCCCAAGAGTGTTTATCAATGGGACTTGTGTTGGAGGTGCAACAGATACTCAAAAGCTTCATGAGGAAGGCAAACTGCTTCCTTTAGTTCATCAGTGCCAAATGAAAGCAAGTAACTGAGCAACCAGCTCTAGCTCAGCTTCATCTTCCTTTGTGTGAACAGAATTTCGGATGAATTCAGAACATCAGACACACGGCATGAGCTGCACTCGACAACCCCAAACCATGGTTTTCTGAATCACAGATCTCTCTCTGACAGACTTTATGGACCTGGCAAATTACTTGGTGTCCTTGCCTCAGCTTTCCCACAACCCAGATGGTCATTAGCAAACATTATGTAACTCTTGGGGCTCTTGGTGAGACAGTGATGTCATTTCATGGTGATTACATCCCACTCCAGGGAAGTCCAGACTCTGCAAAAAGAATCCTGTGGGCTTTGCTTTCTAGCTTTGTCTCAATAAATTGTCAGTTTCATTTAATGGTTTCTTTAAATATAATTCTTCTCTGTCAAACTGAAACGAAGGAAGTGTGAAACAAACCCATTTTGTAGTGATATTGGTGTGTGCATGTCTGCCTCTCTTGTATTCCAGTGCCTGATCACCCAGCTCCCAAATCATGTGTCCAGTGGAACAGAAAAGGGAATAAAGATTCTGGCAGCTTTGGAGAGCGATAGCTTTCATCTTTACTCTGCACTGTGAGGTATCAGTCTGTACTGTCACTCAGGAATGTCCTGCCAGCGGGGCCAGGCAGCTCGGGCACTCAGCTGCCGCTGCAGACTATGGTACAACCACTCCAACAAGAGCATCAAACAGAAGACCAAGTGAAGTGGGTCTAATATGCATAGAGTTTATTTAGTACTTAAATTCTACAGTCAGAATGCAGTTTACTAGCCATTTTAACTTTCAGTTAAATGTCTAAAAGAAATGACTAAAATTCCATAGTCTCAGTACAATGTACATCCAAAACCAGACCAGGCAATGCCAAGACTCTTGGTTATTTCAAAGAAGTTCATATGCAAGTAGAAAATTATATCCCATTCTTCAGTTAAAGGGACCATCACACAACTAAAGGTGCACACGTTAGAATAAAAACATTAGTCAATGAATTTTTTACTCACTTTTTGTGAATTAAGACTCCTGTTATTTCCATTGCTTTCAGCACTGCATGTACCTAAACCCCTTTTTCCCTTCAAGGGAAAAAAGCATCAGTCTTTTAATTCCAGCTGACTAGGACTGCAAGAGTATAATTTAAACTTGACAGCTTCATTTTTGTGATGCAGGTTTAAAGTAAGTTTAAACTGCATCATTTGTAGAAAGTCTTTAGTATACAGTTGCCTGCTTTGTGCATCTTTAATGTGTAATCAGCTAATTAAACACACTGACCTTGTTTCATTTTAATTATTGCAGTTTACTGTGTGGTGCTAGGACACAGTCATCAAGGTAAACACACAAATGTGCATATCTCTCTCAATTTACACTTAATAAAGCAATTTATTTTGCACATACAGTCATATAAGAATACCAAATATTCTTTTTCTCTGTGTAGAATTCTTCGGCCAGTGATGTTTTTTTCAGCAGCTTAACAATAATTTTGTCCCCAAAGCTGATAAACCCATCATGTAAAAATAACAACAATAGTATGCAAAGAATTTTTCAAAGACCTTGTCATTTTTTTCCCTGTTTAGGGGCTTTTTTAACCAGTAGTCTAAAATAACCCTTTGAGTTCCAAGTTCTGGAAATCCCAGGGCACTGTCACTTAAGGCAAATTCTCTTGCAGCTGTTGAAACAAGCTGTGTGCCTGCAGATCCAAGTGAGTGCCCCTTCATTAAATAAGATCTAGCTTAAGGCACCCAAAGGGTTAATTATGTTTCTGTTTAACCATTTTAAGGCTCCCCATCCAAACAGTTTTTCATTAATTGTGTACAATTTCATAGAAAGTAGCAGCAAGACAGTGCCTTTGTTACTGGATGGCACAAAGCCATGTTATGTTTAAGTTAATTAAACACAATATGGCAGTTAAAGTGCGGTTCTACTCTAGGAAAAAAAAAACAAAATGAAGAAACTCGAGTCATTAACAATTTCCTTTTTTTTTTTTGCCCAGCATTGTCTCCAGGACAAAGCTGTTTATTTTAAAATATGCTTGCCCTGGGATCTGAATATTTATCCACTAAAAGATCTGGATACCTGCTCATCCAGCTTAAATCCCATGCTTCTAAGAAGCAGAAGAAGCTGGAAACAAACACCAAGTTATTTAATGAAGCACACAGAGCTGTGAATATGCCCATGTGTTGCTTTTAAAATACAGAGTCATTTTTAAAGAGTAGAACCGCACTTTCACAGGAGAATTAAAAGACATTTTATTTGTAACTAGTTGTGCTTAACTCTTAAGCTGGTAACATTAGGAAAACAGCTATTCATACTCATTATTTGTTAATGAAGCATTTGTAGAAGTTCTCAACATACCACATATATATGCAAATATATATTTAAACTTAAATTCAGACTGCAGAAATACCTAAAGAAACCACGCTTTACAGTATCAAAATCATAAATCCAGATATGTAAGCACACATATTTAAAGACACCATACCTTCTGCTGAAATTAGCTAATCTTGTATGATTTCCCTCAGAGCAACACATCCATAAAACACTGTCCTGGTCAGTGTTTTACCTTTCCCCCAGAACTCTCGCTCAGCCATTTGCACACTCTGCTGTGTCATGGGAAGATGAAATCTCTACCATTCAAGCAAGAAAGTCATTAGAACAGCTGCTTACAGCATATCTGTGCACTGCAAACCACTGCAGGCAGCAAAATAAACCTAGAAACTGGTGGAATTTCAGAGAAACTAAAGAAAAGTATTAAAAACAGAAACAAGACAAATGATTCCTTGCTGAAGTTTACTTCTACAGCCTATTCTTTGAAGACTTTCTCTGGTCAATACCGCAAAGAAGCTGCCTGTTTATCCGGAATATTAAATGTTTTCCTAATTCTGCATGACAGCAGCTTGATACTGTTTAACAGAATGAAAAGTATCAAATCACTGAACTAATTCTAGAAAAAAGCTTTACATTTGAAAAGCCAGTTGTAAAAGGTTACTTTTTTCAAATGAAGCAATTCACGGGCAGATGTTGGATTTTTGTAATAAATAGAGTATACTTTTGTCACTGATTTTTACACAGTGTTTTACCAAAAATCTGACAGATACGGCAAATTAGATTTTTTTGTAAGAGATTTATATAATTAAAGGACAGAAGAAAACCTATTCATTATTCTAAAAGTTAAGGTAAATACTATGCTATCAGTTCTGGTGCAGGGAGCTAGGTGAGCACACTCAGTGACAGCAAGAAGGCAGAAGAACAGAGGCAAAAAAAAAAAAAAAAGGAATGGATGAGACCTTTTGAAAAAAGATTCAAGTATAGGCCTGAGGTGACAAGATGGAAAAGGAGAAAAAACCCCAACGCTAACAGAGAAAAGGGTAAAGCAAATGAAGAAGAAACAAAAAAAAATGGACCCAAAACTAAAGCTTCTGTTATGGTGGCTGTGAGCTCAGGACAGGGTTAAGCAGCATTTGCAATGCAGACAAATATTTCCATAGTGTTTCTACAGACAGAGTCATTATTAAAATACATTTCCCAAACTGCTGGTGTGTTTTTAAGCCAAGCATATGTACTTTGTTGAACAGCCTTTTAAAGCCATACCCATTTGTGGGCACCAGTTATCAACAGCAATGTAAAAGAACAACATAAACCCCCTTAAGATTTTTTGTTTAACAGGTTTAACAGTGGTTTTAAGCAGCAAGGTATTTTAGTGCCAGTTATTAGCAGCCCTCACACAGTGGGCATTTAGACTGGCCCTGCTGACCTCAGAGCTACACCCACCTTTAGACTTCTCTTTTTTGAAACACAGAGGACTGCAGTCTAATTCTACAAGCACCTCAAACTCTCCTACTCCTTG
The DNA here is from genome assembly GCA_013400235.1 of Oriolus oriolus. Classification (NCBI taxonomy): domain Eukaryota; kingdom Metazoa; phylum Chordata; class Aves; order Passeriformes; family Corvidae; genus Oriolus; species Oriolus oriolus. The sequence goes on from VXBT01009623.1 coordinate 2,239,894, forward strand.
CTCCAGCTCTAAAATTCCTGACATGAAATTCTATTTCTTGGCAAAATTATTACTGTCATTGCTGACTTTATCACACAGTGCTGACATGCTCACTGCATTATTTTTAAAAACCCTTGAGAGCCTCCTGCCCTCTCCACATTGTTGATTGTGTCCCTTCCATGAAGAAACCTGACCTTTGATGTTCATTCCTTACAGAAGAATGTTTCACCTCTTCTGGGCTTCCAGCCACCACATCCTTTTCTTCTTTCTTAAAGCTAAAGTGCCTGAACATTACAGCCTTAGACAGAAAAGTCTAATGCTCCAGAACTGCAAAGGGGGTCACAGTGAAATGGCAGTCAAACTGAAACCAGTTAACTCTGTTAGGTATCAGGAAATGTCCATTTGCCTGGTCTACAGTTACACTCTGCATTTAGACTTATTTTTATTCAGTATTTTGAATAAAATTAACTAGCTTTAAACTTCTCCCTGCTCAATGTTTACTGATAAACTGCAGTGCACAATTATAGCCCCTTTTCTGCTTTTTCAGTCAGTGTTCCTCCAATGCAAAGACCATTATTAATTCAAAAGTCTCCTTTTTGAATTAGGTTGTTTGTTGTACACTGAACTAAAGCTTAAGCTTAGCAACTTTGTCTTAGCTCACTTTTTTAAATTCTTTTTGAAGCATTATAGTAATTATTGCCTCTTTACATGTCTAGATAGTGTTTTGGAAATTATCAGTTCAATAACTAAAGACTAGAAACAGGACAAACACATGTTATGGCAAACAAGTCATGCTGTCCCCTAAAATTCAGTGTATGGGCAGGTAAAAAAGATCCAGTCTATGGACAAGGAATTTGCAGCATCATTCTTCTGTGCCCCTTATTGGGAGAGAATGGCAAAACCAGAAAGCAACCCCCAGAAACAAAGGTCCACACACTATAAAATTTCAGCTGTCAGCATTTACTTCAGTTTCCCCTCTCTGCAAATCTTGAAGGAGGAGCAGATGGCAACGTGGTCTCATCAGTGCTGGTTTTACATCACAAAAACTGCTGAGAATATCCTATTTCTAACAAGGTTTTTAGTCCAGAGATACTATAAATGTTTAGGAGCATATTCTGTACCCCAGCAGAGATGACTACCTTTTATCACTGGTCACAGCTATCCAGTGCCAACAGATACAGGGAGCTACAATTTCTATCAGTCCTACCAAAAAGTTCATCTTCACTTCCACACTCTAGTTCAAGGAATTGCATTTTAAACTGGACTGCTTCCAAAGATGCAACACCACTATAACCGTTCATTCAATCTGTTAGTAACTACTCTAATTTTTATTTGCAATAAATTTACTTGAAAGTTACTTGGAACACCTGTTTTAAGTTTTCATTTTATATTTAGTCCAAAATATTTCCTATTACTTCACAAATACTACTCCAAATAAGAAAAAGTACTTGCAAAAGATACTCATCTATCAGTTATTTTTGACATCTCTAGCTTAGAAGGAAACACCTAATCAGATGTTTGACTATTGTGTCATTTAAAACACATTACTACCAAACCCAACCCCAAAACATAAGTGCATTTACTTGAAGTAATTATTAACATGTATTGAGCAAATGAGTTTACTCCCCATATTCATGGTGTTTTGCTTAGACCCTAAAAATTATGCACAATTTTTCACGAGAAATGGCTGATTTTCTTTTTCCAAACTCAAAAGTGCTACGTCTCAGCTTTTGTAGGAACACTTGGTTCATTCTAGAAGTCACCTGAGGAGCTGGTGGCAGTCCTGTGTCCTCCAAGCATTCTGTCAGAGCAGTGATAATTCAGGAGTGATACATTCATGCTGGCTGAAAGGCAACACTCTACCCAGCAGCTCCTTAAGCCCTGCTTTAATGTCAGGGAAGGCTTCCCTCACTGGATTGATCATGCATTGCAGGAGAGTGTAAGTAGGTAGCAGAATACCTTCAGGAACATGTAACATCCTATTTTAGCACCAAAAGAGATATCCCTGCTATAGAATGCAAGCTTTGAATTTATAATCAATAGGAATGAGGCATAATGGAAAGTGTTACAAGTACCAAAAGTATAGTAGGAACTTCAATTTTACATTTAAAAGCTCGGGTTTTAGGCAGAAAAATATGGTCTTACATGTCATTTACCACTATGGGTAAATGTGATATTTTTAAAAATCATAATTATTTTCAAATTAACATCAAATTCACTGTTTAAAACAGCCTGCATTAGCATAAAAGAGGCTAACATACATATGTTTTAGAGGAAGTCATAAAAGCATCACTAAAAAACCTTTCTAATCTTCTAAGACTGATCTACTAAAGAGATCTTCTAACTTCCCCCCTATACACACATATATAAAACACAGAATTAAATACATATACACATAAATTGCTATCAGTTTCTGTTCCAAAGTGGTAGAATACTCACTGGCTTTCTCCTTGTCACACTCTTACTATCAGACTAAAAATAAAAAATAAAGAATCCAGTCTCAATCACTTCCTACACAAGATTTTGTGAACATGAAGGAGGCAACAGTACAGTTCATAAAAGTTTTTAAGAATTGGTCACTACAAACTGGAGGTAGTTTTGAAATATGTTAGCTTGAATTAATTTATGAAATCAGAAGTAACACTAATCTACAAAAAGATTTTTAAAAATGAAATACTCTCCTGTTAGGAAGATTGTTTCTGAGTCACTGAATACATTCTTTCCAAAAAAAAAAAAAGTAGCTTTTTGTTTCTGGTTGCTCCCACTCAGCTTTGGTGAGCAGGCCAAGACACATGCACTTGTTGGTCTTGCTCACTGAAAGTGTGCTGATGCTTCTTGAAGTTGTGACAAGGACTGAATGTGACATCTCAGTCGTTTCCAAGGCCTTTTTCTACTAAAAACAGTTTTTAGAACTACCTGTAAAGCATTTTAAACCTAAACTACTGCTTCTGAAACTGTATTGTGCAGAAACTGCCCCTTGATTTATCTAAAGAGATGTTTCCTCCTGAAAACCCAGATGATGATCCAGAGAGAAAAAGATTAGCATGAGCTCTTGCACTTTCAGTTTTATCAGTATAAAATGTCCCTGGGTAACTTTTACACTGTATCACAGTCACATGGTCTCAATACACACCAGAAAAAAGTTCCTTTGCAGATTTTAACTGTAACCATGGAAACCCTTGAACATTAGTAGCACTTAAAATACAAAGATTTAAAAAAGCCCAAAGAAAATTCCCTCTCAATGAAGTTGCTGTTAAACTGCCATTATTAAAAATACTAAGCCCATTTGTTTCCAGCCCCATTCTAGAAGTAACTCATGAATTTAGTCTCGCAAATAAGCATTCCACAGCAACGGGGGAAATTAAAAATCTCTCCGTATTTATAATCTACTATAAATGAAATTAAATTATATACTATGTAACCCTGTAACCACTTTTAGCAAACTTCTCACTGTTATTTTAAATTGTGTGCAACAGGAAAAATAAAAAAAGAGATTCCTCATCTGCTTTTCTTGTTTTCCCTTCACAAAAAGTTAACAAAGAATCACAAAATCATGATGGTTGGAAACGAGCTCTTAAGATCGAGTCCAACCATAAACCCAACACCGCCAGGTCCACCACTGAGCCATATCCTTAAGCACCACATCCACGCAGTTTTGGAACACTTCCAGGGATGGTGACTCCACCACTTCCCTGGGCAGCCTGTTCCAATGCTTGGCTGCAAACAGGATTTGAGGTTCAGCTTCACCAATGCCACACAAAGAGGAACAATCCCTTCCCTGGTCCCGCTGCCACACTGTTCCTGATCCAGGCCAGGATGCCCTTGGCCTTCTTGCCCACCTGGGCACAGCTGGCTCTTGTTCACCCACTCTTGAACAGCACGGCCAGGACCTTTTCCACTGGGCAGCTTCCCAGCCGCTCTGCCCCAGCCTGGAGCATTACACGGGACTGTTGTGACCCAGCAGGTCACAGCACCTGGCCTTGTTGAACCCAATACAGCTGGCCTCGGCCCATGGATCCATCCTGTCCAGATCCCTCTGCAGAGCCTTCCTGCCCTCCAGCAGATCAACTCTTCGGCTCAGCCTGGCACCATCTGCAAACTGAGGATGCCCTCAATCCCCTTGTCCAGATCAGCCATAAAGACACTGAACAGGACTGGTCCCAACAGTGAGCCCTGGGGAGCACCACTGGTGACCAGCCAGCAGCAGGATGTGACTCAGTCACCGCCACTCTCTGGGCCCAGCCATCTAGCCAGTTTTTTAGCCAGCAAGCAGTGCACCTATCCAAGCCACGGGCTCCTAGCTTCTCCAGGAGAATGCTGTGGCAAGTGTCCAAGGATATGCTGAAATCCAGGTAGACCACATCCACAGCCTTTCCCTTATCCACTAGGGAGGTCATTCATAGGAGAAGATCAGGTTGGTCAGGCAGAACCTGCCTTTCACAAAGCCATGCTGGCTGGGCCTGACACCCGGCTGTCCTGTGCGTGCTGTGTGATCAAGATGATCTGTTCCATAACCTTCCCCGGTACCCAGGTCAGGCTGACAGGCCTGTGGTTTTCCAGACCCTCCTTCCGGCCCTTCTGCTCAATAAGTGTCACACTGGCCAACCTCCAGTCATCTTGAGACCTCCCCGGTTAGCCAGGATTGATGAGAAATGGCAGAGAGCGGCTTGGGTGGATTTCATCCGGCCCCACAGATCTGTGAATGTTTCAGTGGAGCAGTAGGTCACCGTTTCCTCCTGAATTACAGGGACTTCATTCTGTTCCTTGTCTCTGTCTTCCCATGGACAACTGGTCTGACTGTTAACGACTGAGGCAAAGAAGGCATCGAGTACCTCAGCCTTTTGCTCATCCTTTGTGGCAATGCTTCCCCTCACATGCAATAAAGGATGGAGATTCTCTCCTTGGCCCTCCTTTTGCTGCTGATGTATTCGTAAGAACACTTTTTGTTATCTATTACAGCAGTGGCCAAATTAATTTCTAGCTGGGGCTTCACTTTTCTAAGCTTCCTGCATAACCTAATAACATCCTTGTAGTCTTCAAGATCAGCCTGCCCCTTCTTCCAAAGGTCTTTTTCCCTGAGTTCCAGTGACAGCTCCCTGTTCAACCAGGCCGGTCTTCTACCCCACTGGCTCATCGTTCAGCACATGGGGACAGCCCTGTTCCTGCATCTTTAACATCCTTGAAGAATATCCAGCCTTCCTGGACCCCTTTTCCCATCAGGATTGTTTGCTTGTCTCTGAACCTAAAAGGCCAAAGTCTGGCCTCTGGGGCTCCCCAGCTTCCTCTACACCCTCCTCGACGACTCCAAGGTGGTGCTCAGGGCTCTGGAGGGGATCCATCTGCTTCGTGGCACCGCCGGTCCCTGCTGCTGCTGAAGTCCTGGGGGACAAGAAGCAGCCATCCTGCAATCCAACCCTTGTTCCTGTGGCTGATGAAGGCAGCATGTCCTCAGCCGGTGCTGAGCCTGCTGCTGCAGCAGAGGTACCTGCAGCACAAGAGCTCCAAAGTCTATGAGGAGTTGGACAACAAGGCCCTCTTCACTTATCCTGCTGAGGAGCTGGATGAGGCCCAGCTGGTGTCTGGGCTGACTCCAGCACTGGTGGAGAGCAAGAGCAGGGCCCAGCATGCTGACACGGAGTGTTTGCTGGGGTGGTGTCCGCCCTGGGCCCAGGCAAAACCACCCTTCTCTTCAAGGCAGGGGATGCTGTGGAACTTGAGGACAACAGGGATGGGGTGATCCAAATGGTGCTGGCCAGGCTGGCCAGGAAGACTTGGGTGAAGCTCGGGGACTGAGGGTTTGTAAAGTACTGTGCTCCTGCCGTCATCCCATCATAACTGGGGGTCCTGTTTGCCCCCTGGGACAGACCCAGACCAGCTGTTGCTGGCCCACAGGACTCAGAGCACAGTCACTGTGGATATCACACAAGGGATGACGCTCTGTGGAGCTCCAGCTCACGCAGAGCCCAGGCTGATCTGGGAATTAAGTCCAACAAGGGTTTTGAGTGCGTGTATAGGAAAAAACCAACTGCCTCGGGAAAATGAGCGTGCTGGAGACAAGGAAGGTGGCTGAGGAGTGGCGATGCCTTTCTGAAGGGGCACAGAGGGGCTGCCAGCTGTGCTGCGGGACTCTGAAGGGCTGTGTGACTGCACTGCGAGCCATCACCAGGAGTGTCCAAATGCATGGGGTGTTTCTGCACGGTGCCAAGTCCCAGGGTGACAGCGGTGACATGTGGCTGCCACCTGCAATGGCAGGGGGATCACTGGCTACTGACAGTTAGTTTGACACTAGAGATGCAAGCGCTGAGTTTCTCTGAATCTGTTGGATTTGCATGGGACTGAAGTTCTGTTCAACCTTACAAACACTTTAGTGAGAAGCTCTAGTCAGAGATGCTTGAATGCCACCACCTCCCGTAACATTCTGATATGTTTACAATATGCCATATGCTAATAAAGTATATTTGGCTGGGAGTTCCCAGGGTGAAGTCTGTTGCCAGCAATGGACCCACTGGGAAGAGCAGATGCCTAAAAAACTTAAATCAAATCCAAAGTGAAGTTTCGAATGACATCCAAAGCTCCTGTATCGAAGCCGCAGATATCCAACATGCCTCTGTCATCCGGGTCCGCGATCGTAAAACCGTGGGAGGTCATTCCACAAACAATCAGCTTAGCAGGAATACCCATTTTCTAGAGGAAGGACAGCAAAAAATATCAGAAAACCCATATAGAGTGAAACATGTGCACACATGCAGTAACCTAAATATGCCAGAGGGCCAAATCTCGCTTGCATAAGCCACTGTCTGAAGAGCTGTACTGACAGAAACGAGGAATGCCAGAATCAGAACTGCAGGATGCCTGTCAACACTGGGATGGCAGCTAACCTCAACTAAGGAAACCAAACTGAAGACTTTTGGTATTCATTTCAACTGAGGGCAAACTATGTAAAGATTAAAATTCATACACCCATGCCTGACAAACGTATTTTTGGTAGTTTAAAAAGTAGTTTCTTTAAAGCGTAAAGGATTGTTTGCTGAATCAATAGGAGTTTCCAATAGCAATGTGCTTGGAGAAGCATTTTTCTTCATTCTATTGTAAAATTACACAGCTGCACAACTTAGAGCAGTCCCTTTAAAACACAATGGGCTTTCTTCACAAGATACTGTCACATCATCCTATTGACACTTGTCTTCATTACTTCATTGCAACTTTCTGGTATCTACCGCAGACATCAAAGTTAAATTTAGCTCTGAGAGTCAAATTTCATTCCGTAACAACTATAAAAATGCATTCCATCAATTAGATACAGGATTCAAAAATTCATACAGTCCCTGAGTAACAAAGGTTCATGGACATTGCAGCACACCAAGCAGGGCAGGCTAATTACAAATCCTTTTAGCAATTTGGTGGTTTTCAATATGCACAATTAGCGCAATATGTGCCCTAATTCTGCCTAACTGCAGAAATGATAAGTTTTTAACCATATACAATTATTTACTGGAGAAGGCCACAACCAATCCAATCTCTAAAAGGTTTTTAGAGCTGGTACTTATTTTGTACAGTATTTATTAATCATAAACAGTCAGAAGCATATTTACCTCTCTGTACTCTCTAAGGGCCATTGCAGGAGGAGTATTCCCAGCAAAGGTCTCGTTATCAGTAAATACAATGAAGACATCAGCAGCTGTCTGAGTTTTTTGAGCCCATATCATCGGAAGGGAACAATCAGTGGTACCCACTGGAATCTTAAACAGACAAAAATAAATATACACAGAACACATTAATATAGAAATTAACAAACCATGGAAAAATTACTTTTGATGTAAGCTTTACGTTCTACCACATGTTATTACACAAAGAGGCTTTTTTGTTAAACTTGGTCATTTTATCTTAGTTTGTCCAGGGTTTTTTCTGTTTGAGTTTTTTTAAATACTCTTTTCAAGCTAATTTATTGTGACCTAGCACTGCCATTCTAAATTGCAATGTTTATTATCCAGCAAATGAAATAACGACATCCACTGGGCTTTCTCTAAATCAAATGCACCAAAAGAAATCCAATCTTTTACTAGAGAGATACAGATTAAACAAGGTAGTAGAATTGATTACAAAGAAAATACAGTGTAACTGCTGAGACTTTTTTTTTTTACATACTTCATACATTTTCACTAAAACTTGAGGTAAGGTCATGTCAGCTGTCACTGGACAAGGGACCATTTCGTGTGAAAAGGCAACAATGTGGGAATCCTTCTCAGTCCGTGCTACAACCTGAGAAAGACGGAGACAAAAATAACTCAGTTATATTCCTCTGAATTTTTACTGTCTGAACTGAGCCATTCCTTACCAAACACACAGCATGACAAATGCTTCTGTATTTAAGTCACCGTGGCTCCTCATAAACAGTAATGGTTCACTCTACACTTTAAATATTCTGTAATATTACTGCAAATAAACACTGCAAAAAGAGCTGAGCAAATACTCTAATTACTGTAACTAAAAATACTTCCATTTTTCTTCCCTCCCCTCTGGCATAAAACCTTGAGCATTTCTAAACACTAATGAAAGTTCAACTCCTCTGCAATACAAGAATACAAAACAAGAAGCCTTAGAATACCGAGGGGAGAGTGATCGTGAATAAAGGCCACATCAATAACTCACATAGACAAGAATTATCCCAGTATTTCTTCACCTAATCTGTATTATTCTAGGAATGCTTCTGAAAAAATTAAAATGTGTAAGATAAAGTTTTCATTTTTTATTTATAGTAAGCCATTTTATTATGGCTAAGACAAGTGAAAAAGTTGCCCTGACCACTTTGATTTACAACAGAAACCAACTTCTTCAAACTGATGTTTCTGAATATGGTTGCCAGTAGCTTTCAACAATGAGGCACAAGGTCACACCTTCTGTACCCAAAAAATATTATATGTAAGTTTTCTCTTGATTTCCAACCAGCTTTAGAGCACCTTAGTACAAAAAAAGCAATGCAAGCTGAAAACAGTTATAAATAAAAGAAATGGAAAGCCTCACCATACACATTACTGCTGCAACTGTGCTGGCGTTGAGCACACTGCCCAAAACCTTTTGTGTCATTGATGCACTGACATCAACTGCAATTACAAAGCGTTTTCCTGTTGGTTCAACTGTCTGAAAGAATAAAAGACAAAAATATAACAGGTACACATCATTTATATATTAATTTCTTCTCCTGTTTTCAATCCTAAATTGGGCATGTTTTACTCTTTCTGGGTAATGTCAGGACAGTGCTGTTGCCAAAGTTTCAGAATTGTCACCCATCTCAGGAACAGTTCTTGATAAGCTTTCAGAAAACACTGAACTCTGAAAAAGCTTAACAAATTGGAGAACTATTATTACCTTGAAAGCTTTGTAAAATGAGGCATCTAAAGCTTCTAAAATGTCTTCATCAGGACGCCACCAAAGCTTCCCTCTGCTTCCATGTCCAGCTTTATAGGTTTCTAATGCAACCAAAATATGGAAGGGATGTATTCTACCCTACAGGTAGAAATCAAAAAAAAAGGTATGAAAATTTTACCTCCTTAAAAAAAAAAGTGACAAACTAAATGTGAAAATAAGTTCCTACTACAAAAAAATCTCAGGTTTAGTACATGGTTACTTTAAATTTGCTAAATTTGAAGAGTTCATGCAGTCTTTACACAGCTGTTGGATGAACTGATACTTGTGGGTTACTGACAACGGACCTCACACCCTCTCAAGAATCCTCTAATTAACACCAAATGGGATGCCATCACCTGAATTCTGGTAAAATTTTGCAGCTCTATGATTGTCCAGTGCTATTTTCCACCACAGGCTTCCAGCAGGAGAAAGTCCCTGCCCAGCTGAAGAGAAAGGAGCTGAGCAAGGAAAAGAACCAACTTAAAACTAGTTTTATACCAGATACAGTAACACTGGACAAGAAATTATTTTTGGAACATAACATTCATTTTTCTCATGCTATAAAACACTACAAACACTTCTTTTTCTTGCTTTTCATATATAAACTTATGTAACTTTATCAACATTTTGTTATCTTTATCCTAAAGGGGAGTTGCAGTCCTTAACCACTGCCAGCAGCAAAACTCAGTAAATCTGAATGCCTGTTGTCTATCTTCCATCAAGCTAGACACCTTGATCTTTGCTCTCCCTTCTCCAGTGCCTGTGTATGATTAAGAAAGGAATCAGAGAAAGGGAATTGCAGTAGGATGGGGAAGAAAGGACTTCTGTTGTTGTGCTCAATTCAGCTCTGGTGCTGAAGAATTTAAGCGTCCTGATTTTCATCTTCCCAACTCACAAAACTGCTGGTCAAGGCACTTATCCTGTCTATCTTCAATCAAGTCCCTGAAAATTCTATTCTCCCTTTGGGGAATCCTCTTTTCCCTCTTATTTTCTTACTACTTCGATGGATAGTAAAGAAATCCGAAAGGAGAAAGTCTCCTTGCCCATCTCCTTTTTCCTCTCAGCTTCCATGCTATTTTCTTAACTCACTTAAAAATTGCAAGACTCAGAAGAAATTGATGAACCCAACACGCAAAGCTTGCCCTCATTTAAGAGAAGATCCAATAGCTGCCAATACACTTAATTTATCAGAAAGCAGGTGGGTAATCAGATGAGAAATTATAAACAGAAGTTTTAAAATAAAGTTGCAGGCATTAAACTGCAGTTTTTAAAAAGAATAAACTAAACATTAAAAATTAAAATCCACAAAGGCTGGCACTGATTATAAAGAAGTTCTTACCTTTTTTAGCAGTTTCTCATTTCTCAGTTTTTCACATACTATTGCCACTTCTGAACCTCGTGGTTCAAGCACTGAATTTGCTGTCAGCTTTCCTAAATTTCTCAACAATACAGAAATAGGCATCTCCTTGAGCAATGCCTTCCAAACCTATAATGAAAGAAAGAGAAGGGAAACACAAAAAGATGAGATCCTCAAACTGCAAGAACTGGCATCTGTACATTGCGTAAGTGTATTTTAAAATAAATGTACAAATGGTATTAACAATTATTTTAAATTAACTATTTGGGTAAATAACTTGAAAAACAGCACAAGGGCTATTTTTTAAGAAATCTAGACTAAAGACTCTGAACAGCACTGCTCTCTGGAGAATTCAAAGGTAAGGAAGTTTACCTACCTCTTTAGATTTCAGATGGTTTGTCAGGAGATGCTCTCTAACTAGACCATATTCCTCTATCAAATGAATAACTTCCAATTCATCTTTTGTGCGTTTTACTTTCTCCACAGCCTCCAGATACTTCAACAGTTTTTCAGTCTCAGCAGAAACTGCTTTCTCTTTATAAGCTTCTTGGACATCTTTCCACCCCTTGGTAATATACTTAGTGACTATAGCAATTCCTGATGAAAAAGAAAACATTTCTCAAGCAAGATTACCATCTGTACACTGGCATTTATCATTCTAGCATGCAAATGAATTCACAGGTTTCGTTCTCAGACCTGTCAAACACCTATTGAAAAGGTCAGCCACACACAGTTTAGAGCAGTAATTTAATTACCGTATTAATCTCCTTAGAATTAAGGAGCTTTATGTATTTCCTACATTGCCCAGAGAAGCTGTGGATGCCCCATCAGTGGAAGTGTTCAAGGCCAGGTTGGATGGAGCTCTGAGCAGCCTAGTCTAGTGGAAGGTATCCCTGCCCATGGCAGGGTGGTTGGAAATGGATCATCTTTATGGTCCCTCCCAACCCAAACTATTCTATTATTCTAAGATTTGAAGCCAACAGACCTTCCCACATAACGCAAAAGTGTTATTTCATCATTTGTAAGCAAACAGGAACAAAATGAGGGAATTGTGTTATTTTATCTTCTCTTGGCATATGTAAGAAAAGAAGGAACAAACTCCGTTTACCTTGAAGATAAACAGTTCTATTTCTGATATGAACACCCATGTTTTTAAGATGCAGTTTATAGGATATCCTCACTAAGAATTCATCTAAAATTGAAACTGGGTTTCCAAAATACTACCACAGTAAAGATAAAAGGTTTAAAACACAGTATTTTCAGGTAAATAAAAATTTATTACCTTCACTGGCAGGTTTTAGGTGGGACAACCTCAGAAGATCTTTATGAGACCAACCACTTCTTTGCTTATATTTTGTAACTGCTAAAGCAAGAGCCATGCCATTCTTTCCATTGTACCAATCTGCAACAGCTTTCCTCAGAGCACGGCCCCACATGCCACATTTCATGCCCTCCTTCAGATCTTTTTTAAACTGGATGAAAGTAAAGAGATGGGTTGGTATGCAACACACCTCGGGGACAGCTTTAAACGCCGCTTGTTTTGTTTTGGCATCAGAACACTGCGAGCAAACTGCGAGGGCAAAGAGCAGGGGCTCCTGTTTTGCTGCTCTGCCCTCTTGACTAAACGCTTTTATTTCTTCAACAACTTCGCAGCCTCTGCCCTCTTCAATCAGCCTCAGTAAAGCTTCTGCATTTTCAAAGCCCAGCTTCTGCTCCTTGACGTGGTAAGTGCCGCCCTCGGAGCCGAAGCACAGGAAGTGCTGCAGCCGGGCGCTGTCGGTGAGGTGCCAGCCGGCACTGCTGGCACAGCCGGGCACCGGCGCCTCGCCCGGGGACTGCGCTCGGCTCTCCTCCGCCTCCATCCTTCACACTCCCAGGGGTCTGCTGCAGGAACAACACATTCTATTAGGAACTACTGCTGACGGCTCTTTTAGCAAAGCAAATACATCCTGTCTATAATCTTAAGTCTTCTTTCATAAATTTAATCAGAGCGTACTCCAAGCGTGCGATAATACACATCATTTAGGGGAAAAGTAACAAAAAACTCTCTGAGTTATAATAGCGACAAATTTATTTCTTTAAAACCAGCTCAGAAACTACTTAACCCCAATAAGTGGCAGACAAAAACCATCTGGTGTTATAGCCTTTTGCCACTAATACATTACACCACTTTCTTAGGTAAATTTTTATATTGCAGACTAAATGGCTCAAAATTCAGATCTTGCCCTGCTCTATTTTGCTGAAGAATTGCTAATACCAACCAACTGAGGAAAAATGAGGCTAAAATGAAAAACTAAGATACTGAAAAACTGTTTAGTCGGAACACTTTGTGAGAGTTTTCGTATTGTGGGTTTCGGTGAGGCTTAGACAACAGCTTTTTAACAACTGAGTAGCTCAAGAACAAATTATCTTTGCTACAGGCTCAAATAGTTTGCTGCTCCAAGTGAGATCCTAGAAATCACAGACATAACAGATTGTGTACTGCTTTACATTCAAAGTTAAGAAGCAAAAATCAGCACAAAAATTCACAGTCATTCAGGCCTTTCTATTTATACACTCCTGAGACGCAAGAGAGTTCAGCTGTAATATCTGTAGCAACATCACTGCCCTTACTTGGAGAACATCCAGCACAGCAAAATTCAAGCCATGACATTTAAAATGAAGCAAAATGCAGGTGAAATGAAATCAGCAGGGCAAGGGTAAGAAAATTCCACACCACCACTACCTCCAAACATTAATAGCACAACAATAAATTCAGCTTACTCAGTTCTCACCAAACAATAAAAATACACTGAATAGCACCAAGAGCTCCTACTGAAAACCAAAAAGGCAGCACCAATAATCCACTCCCTCAAACTGCACATAAATCTTAAAATACAGGGACTGAAGTCTGATCACACACAAATGACATTTCAAAGAAATCCACTAAACAATTTTCAAGAATTGCAGAGATCTACTTTTGACTTTTTTTTGTTTGTTCAGATAGTGAAGACAAATAAAAGCCATTTTGCTCCATTTACCGGGATAAGCTAGCACAAATAAATGTCACTAATGTAGACAGAGGGTTTTTCCCCCCCAGTTTAGGTAAGTAACACTTTGATTTACAAACAAGTTCCCCATTCTTTGACAGAGAATTTCCCTTTTTCTGCAAGTGACCAGAAATGCACCTTTCCTGCTTTTGCATATCTGCACTGATCTGCATCCAGAATTAAACAACAATCATCAGTGCTCCCATTACATTCTACAAACGGATAAAACCATAAAAATAGAAGCCATATGCTGACATCTGGTTTAAGAAAGAAGGTTTCAGTTGAAAATTAACTAAGAAATATCTTTCACTGTATTATTTAGAGCATCAGTGCTCAGCTGAAATTATATATTCTAACCATGTTTCCTGCCAAACCTATTTAAATACACATCATGGTTGAGCTGGCTTTTTCCCTGACATCTGAAGCATGCAAATACACTGGAAATAACAAGAGTGGTATTCCCCATGCATGAATACCACATCAAGACCTTTTCATGTCTAAATAGATTTTATTTCAATACAGTTCCATTAGCTCATTTCATTAAACAGTCGGGAATGTTTCATAATAAACACAGAAACCCCAAATGAAAAATCCTGAAATCATAGTAAGCATCCATTTATTTATCAGAAAAAAAAAAAAAAACAGTACATGAAAGATACTGAGAAACACCATTATCCTGAAGGAAAAATAAGAATGGGAAGCATAAAGGATCACCCGTGAACAAGATCTCCATGTATATAAAATATTGAGAATAATTTCTTGCTGTAGCTTTCATAGCCCTACTATAATAAATATTACTACATTAAAGTGAGACAAATGGGAAAATTCTTATGGATATTAACAATGGATAATTTTTATGTTTACTTTCATATGGACTAGGTTATTCACAGACTCACAACAGTGGAAAGAGGCATGTGCCTGCATCCACATGCTTCTGACACAGACCCATAATAGAAAAGATAGTTGCAAATAGTTTTTCTGACACTTAGCTCTTTAATTTGCTTTCTTAGGAATATACTGTGAGCTACGAGCCCAGATGCTGTTATGATTTCCAACAATCGTCTAACACAAATTGTAAATTCTTTAAAATATTTTACAAATTACTTTTGAAATCTGCAACAGCTGATGCAAACCACCAATCTCACTACAGAACAGTCACAGCAAAAGTATCAGATTTACACTTCACCAGGAGCTACTGGAAAAGCACTTATTCACAGCTGAGCTGCTTGAGTCACGCTGGCCATTTCTAACCCTGTATTACATCCCAGCCTCACAAGTTCCCAAAGCTATTCTCTCCCTTGCCCCAGTCCCTCCCCTCTGCCCAGACCCCAAGCTTATTTTTTTCCTTTAGCACCTGTACAACAGAGACACCTTTCACCCTAACAGGTGGATAAATGCAAATGCTCACTTAACATATGCTCTGCTATAAGCCTACTCTTCACCTGCTGAGCTGCAGCAGGGAACTTGAATTTAAAACACCTACGGGAGATTCATCAACAATTTCTGGCTCCATAACCATTTCCAACTTCTGAGCTATGGGAATGCAAACAGCAGTGTGAAAAGCCTTAAAAGGCCCAAACTAGGAGTTTCATAACAAAAATTGCTAAAGTAAACTGGTTTACTTTAGTAAACCAGTTTACTTTAAAAATGGTTGTTCACCATTATTAATGAAAAAGAAAACCCACTATATTTCAACCGCCATATAAATTTATAGATAATATATGGCTTTGACTGCTCTGAAACAGTCTATACAGCAGTTACATGTTGACTGGTAAGTCAGTACCTTTATGTTGCTGTACCATAATGCAGTTCTTTAAGTTGCCCTTTATTAATTTCTATGACTTTCCCAACTTGCCTTAGCTTTCCTAAGAAATAAAATATCTTACAAGTTTTGTGGATGGATGAAAAAAACTACATAAAGTACAAAGCTTCAACAGAACTACAGATTCTAATTTAAGCTCTTAAATTTAACTGCTATGCTAACAACGAATCAGACTTTGCAGCGAAATCCCATGGAATTAAACTTTGAAAAAGTCAGATCTTTTATGACAAGAAAAAAGCATTAACTTTTTAAAGCCAACATTTCAAATTGCCTTCAAATACTTCAAAACCACATATACTTCATTCTACAACGAACTGCATTCCCCTCGTCTGCTCTCTAAATTCTGTATAAGCATTAAACTGAAGACTATAAGGAATATCTCCTAGTTAATTGAGCAGAGAGACCACAACCATCACACTGAGCTATGGTGGTAACAAAACAGGCCTCTGCTAAAGCACAGCTCTGACAACATAGTTCTCATACTTCAGAAAATAAGCACCTCTATGTCAACTGGGATGCCAGCAGAACACTTCCCACATCACCAATGGAGCGATGCACGATGGCAGCACAGCAGATATCTGACTATACGAGCCACATACCTGCGCACGCATTTCTACTGTAGAATTTGCAAGAGTCTGTCTGCTTAAAAAAAATGTACTAACTGGGGGTCAAAGGCAGCTTAGGTGACGCAGCACAGAATTAGGAGGTAGAAGCACCTAAAGCGGATACCCGAAGAGCTGCGATCGCAGCTGTCAGTCTCCATAAAGACGATAAACACGCGTGACGGGCGAGCCGCGCAACGCCAGGGACGCGCCCGGGAACGCCCCGCGGGCCCCTCACGCCCAGCTGCCCTCCGGAGCTGCCCCTTTGGCCTCCCCGCATTCCCCCCACATCCCTGGGGCCCCCCGGGGCTGGCCCGGGGACCCCGCGCCCCTCTCCCCGGGAAGCACCACTTGCCTGCGAGGCCGCGGCCCGGGCGGGGCCGGGCGGTACCGCAGCCCCGGGGGCC
>VXBT01009623.1:2257074-2325425 GCA_013400235.1 Oriolus oriolus
GAGCGCGGCTCCCGTGACCTCCGCGGCGCTGCCCGGGCCCGGCCGCCTGCGGGCAGCGGGGAGTCCCGGCCCCAGCGCGGGCTGCGCGGCCCGGCTCTCGCCCCGGCACGTGTTGCGCTGCTGCCGGACAGCTCGGCAGGGACGTGCCGCGTAGAGTCACAGCATCAGTTAGGTTGGAAAAAGACCTCAGAGATCGGCGAGTCCAGCCTATGAGCCAACCCCACCTTGTCACCCAGACCACAGCACTGAGTGCCACCTTCAGTCTTTCCTTAAGCACCTGCAGGAACGGTGACTCCGTCACCTCCCTGGGCAGCCCATTCCAGCGTCTAATCACCCCTTTTAAAAAATTCCTCCGAATGTTCAGTCTAAACTTCCCTGGCGCAGCTTAAGACTCAAGGCTGGGAAAGTGTTCGGGTTACAGAGCCCCAGGAGTGAGGACGCTCTGGGAAAGGGCTGTGCCCAGGCTGAGCTGTGGGTCGTGGCAGTGGCTGGGTAGCCTGCAAGTGGCTGCCTGGTCTACTAGAGTATTAAATTTTGTGTTGAATTGTGTTTAAAATCTTTGGTGAAATTGTGAGTATATGGTTATTACAACGGATAAATCTACAGAGGATTTCAGCCAAAGAACCGAAATTATTTTACTCCAGGTTTCATTGATTCATAGTTTCTGTCGTGTTTTTTTTCTCAGAAATGAAGTCCAGATATGCTTCTTTTATGGTTTTATTTAACTAATAAATTAAACTTCCACATACTAAATATTTGAACCTTTTGGGCTCTGTATTATGCAAATGTCTTGCTTGAATGTACAGCATTTTTGGTCTACTACCATGGGTCTTTATCTGGATATAGCTGTTTGAAGTTCTGCTCTGGACTTGCTGATAATGCCTTTAAAAACAGTATTGTTTTCAGTTAAGCAAAGGACATGAGGTGGCCAGAGATATTTTCATTTCCTCTGCTTCTTTTTTAAGTGCAGCTGTGTTACAAAGACAACATCACCATACACAGGTTCAGAAATTCCTGAAATAATTTCTCTTTCCCTGTCTTGTTTGGGTTTTTTTAATCAAGATGTGTTAAAGCCCATAGATAGGCTTTTCCATGGCATGGACATACGAGTTGTAAATGTTACATAATGTCTTTGTGTCTTCTTTCATAAGACTGTCTTTACTGGCTGCATCCCTTTTAAATGGGTTAGTTGAAGAAACCTCTATGTTTCCTTATTTCAGGCTGTAGAGGAGCACAAGTTGAAGAAATATGGAGTTTGGAGCCAGAGAACTTTGAAAAATTGAAGTAAGGCACATGTTTTTATTCACATTTGTCTGAAGTCCCTGAAGGAATGTGCCCTAAACTCAGGTGTATTTTTGGTGGATTTTTGGTTTGGGACATTTTGTATTTGTGTTTTTTCCTTCAGTTTCCACAGAAGTTCAGTAGGATTTTGATTTAATGGAATACCTGGCAGCTAAATTGCTTTTTATTAGTGCTTTGCTACTTAATCTAGCTTAATTAGGTTTTGAAGGAGATGCTGATAGCAGCTAGAATGAGGAAGTAGATTTCTAATGATTTTGCCGCTGGCTTGCATTATATCTTTTAACAAATTCTTGGGCAAATTTCTGTTCCTTGCTTTATCTCCCTTCTTCCTCACATCACATGATGTTGCCTCTGTTGTCTTAAATTATTTGCCTGTACATAGATACCTTTGTAACTCGTTTTTCCTGCAGAACCACTTCCATATGTATGTGAAGGCAAATAGGCTTTTTATAACTGACAGTGTTTGGTGTCATGTGGAACAATTCTGCCCTTGTTAAGCAACATTAGTTCTTCTAACATTTTGTCCATGATGTGTTGTTATCCATGTTCACATACACGATTTTAAGAGGAAAATGTCATTTAATCTGGACCATACTCCTGTGTCTTGTGCAAATATCCTATGCTTGTAGGATTAATCTTTCAAAAGGTGCAGCAGTTGGTACAGAGGATGTGCTTTCAGAATTTTTGACTGAAGATATTTGACAAGCAACACCAGAATGGCAGACATGTTGCCTGAGAAGGGGTTTATTTGCTGTCTGCACCATCAGAACATTACCTGTTTGTTCATGAAGTGACAGCTTTGCATGTCCTGGGAGATGGCCAGCTTCCTTCGTCCCTTCCCGTTTACACCTGCAGTATTTTACCCAGAGTATAAACACTGAGAGTGAAAGAATATAGGAGCATCTTGGTTTTTTAAACAGCAGGTTCACTGAGAGCATTTGAAAAAATGCATCTCAGAGTTCTGGTCACAGCTTTGGAAGAGTTTCTTATGCAGTACAGGTGTATGTTTGCCTTTTGTAGAGAAACCTTTTGTGGCATCTTTGTGGTCATGACCTTTGGATTCAAGTTGATGAGTAAGTTTTTGTCTTACTGTAACTGTAGATTTTCTAAGAATTATTTCCTTTACTGATAAATTTTTGTCTTCAGGGAATATTAAATGCAGTGCAACATGCAGTCAAAGCTGTTTACTGTTCAAGAGATGGAGTATGAAAAGCAAAACACATTTTTACTAGAAGAGAAAACTGAGTTTCTCTTGTTGGTGGGATAACTCAAAGCATGAAGTTTCAGGAGAACTCTTCGGATGTTTCATCTTTGTCTAGAAGGATTACCAAAACTTTAGTTCCTGCTCTTGTATGTGATTGACAAATGCTTTGACAGCTGTTTATCACTAACCAATTCAAATGAGAGTTCTGCAGCTGTAAAAGTTGCAGTAACCAGGAGCACTGGTCCTGACTTTTGAAAATTACAGACTAAATGCTAATTCAGATTGGGATTGTTTAGCACTTACAGAAAGCAGCCTGAATTGTTTTCTGCCTAATCAAAAGAGCATGTCTGAAAATTTCAGTGCAGGTTCCTGATGTTTAGAAAGAATTAACGAAACTATCATACCAGCATACAGCTAAGCTACAGTACGGGTAAGTTTGATACTTTTCATCAGTACAGGTGACGTTTTTCCTATAAATTCTGTTTTTCAGGCCAGTACATGGGCTGATTTTTCTCTTCAAGTGGCAGCCCGGAGAGGAGCCAGCGGGTTCTGTTGTCCAGGATTCCAGACTGGATACAATATTTTTTGCTAAGCAGGTATGTTCAGTAATTGTTTTAGATATGTCATGAAACATAGCTTTTAATATCGAAAAAATAAGCTATTTTTTGTTAATATGTACACAGAAATTAACATTTTGCAAGGTGAAATAGCTTCAACAAATTCTGAGAGTAGGAGCTGTGTATTGAAAGGTGATTAACAAAGCAAATCAGTTTGATCTGTCAAGTCAGACAAAAATAGCAGCCATGGAAGAGTAAAGCTCTTATTTATTTGTCAGCCCTCACCCATAAAGTAACTCAGTCTTCTGTGCAGGAAATAGTGACTTGGTAAATGTTCTCAGCAGAACGAGCAAATTACTTATTTTGAAACCACTTTCAACAACTTCTTGGAAGAAATTTATTTTGGTCCTGTTTTTATTTCTTGTTTTTCTCAAATGCTCTGAAGCTGGAGCAGTATATGAAGGATAATGCTTTCCTTTAAGGGTTTGCAGACCATTTTGGCATGCAGGTTTTAAGCATTCAAATCAGAAAGGTGAATTTAAATTAGAAATAACAGGAAAAATTGGTTTTGCTGACGTAATCCATTGTGTTTTATTAAATACAGAGTAGTGCTGAAATTTTGTCTAAGAGTTAGCAGACTTCTGTGTGTGTTGTTTGCAAGCAAGAAAAGCAAGAGAAGGTGACCAGAATGAAAGTAGGAGTATTTAGTAATGTTTTTAGGTTGTTTCTGAGCCCTGCTTCCAAAACAGTGATAAATGGAACATTCTAAACAAGAACTGTAACCCTACGGATGTTAATTACAAAACATTGGTATCAAAGGGCAAATTAATAGGATCTTTATGAAGACTTATATAGTCTAGTTGTTGGGGTGTTTTTGGGGGCTTTTTTTTTTTGGGGGGGGGGGTTTTGTTGTTTTATTTCCCACCACAAATGCAGAAGTGTTTTGAATGCAAATTTCAGGATATGAAAAAATCTCCACACACTTCCAGGTAAAAGTATAGGAATATGGAAAACAATGCAAATAGTTGTCCTGGCCACTCTGTACCTGCACTTCTGTTTTGTTCCTTTAATAATCACCTTCCTGTTTCATGCTGTTGTGGATCAGCTTTTTTAATGCTGATTCTCTTCATTCTTACCCTACTGCAGCTCTTGAGTCCAGCCAAGCACCGCCCACCATTTTTATGATACAGTGATCAGCAGCAGTTTTCTAATTGTCTTTATAGTTTGATACCTCTCACAAGCACTGGTTTGGGCTCTGATTTCTACCTAACCAAACATACTGTTAGCGGCCATGGGCTGTAACTACAGAGCAGCCATGAGGCAAAGAACTCAGGGAAAATCCTTGATATAACTTCCAAAAGGTAGTTACATGGTGGGAGGAAATTACTCTCATCCGAACCTAGAGAGGGATTTTTTTGGAGGGTGTCATTTTTTTATTTTAAAGTGAAGGTAAATTTTCCCTCACTCAAGGGATTCCATCTTGTTTCTTGTGAGTAGCTGAGGTTCTTCCAGAACTGCTGTTCTTGGGAGTGCTGAAAAGTTTCAGAGCATTTGTCTGCTCACTCCACTTTTGCCTTTTCCACCCCCCTCTTCCCTTTTCTGAAGCTTGACGCTGTGTTTAAAGGCAATAGCTAAGAGGAGCTTTCTTGAGCTTTAAGCTGAGATTGCAGAGTGCACGTCACAAAATTTGAATAATGTTAGATTTGATAACAAACCCCACAAAATTAAAGGCTAGCAGTGAAAAGTCTTCTTTATTTTATAGTTTTCTTTGAAACACTCATATTTTAATGTGTTCTTAAGCTGAAGCCTACTTTCTAATTGTCCCTTTCCTTCAGCTGCTGGCTTTAAAGAGAGTGTGCTGGAGTGACTCTGAATTTTAGCATGGAGAGCAATTTCTGGAAATGTTGAATCTTAAAACAGTACTGCCTGGTTATGCCACTTGATGGCGTGGAATAGATGTTTCAAGAGTCATTTGCAAAAAGTTCAGAATTAGTATCTTTTTCATTTTGTAGCGTTATCTGTCAGTCAAGTGCAGTGGCTTTGCAAAATCAAAACATTCCTTGTAGACATATATATGCTTGTGTTTCATATCAGTTCAGTTTTGCCTGCACTGAGCTATTGTGACTGAACAACTAGAAATAGACACAGAGAAATTATTATTAAAAGTCAACAGAAAGAAACTGCTTTAGATATTTTGGAGGAATCTGTTTGATACCAGTTTAGCTCTGGTGACTTTCACACTGAAGAAAGTTAGCCTGCGTTAGAGATCCAACTTGACAAGCAATGTTGTGAGGACTTGTAGTGTTTTCCTGAGCAAGTATCTGATCTAATGCTTTGCTGCTGATGAGAGCAGGGTGCAGTGAACTTCTGTGAGGCAGTGCAGCTCATCCTCCAGCAGTTTCCTGTGCACATTTTCTGGGCTGGTCTCTGCTGTACTTTGAGCTGTATCTGTTCAGCAAGTCTGTACAGGACAAAGCTGGTAACAGGTAAGTGAGAGAGAACAGGGGGTTCTTTATGGTAGTGCTGAAGTTACTGCATTTCTCAAAACCACAGTCTGAATCCTTCTGAGTCACCCAGGAGCACAAAGGAAGATGAGCATTAAGTATTGAATAGTTGTATTGTGAAAGAGCAGGTCCTCCCAGCCATCATGCAACTGGGTTCATGTGTATTTTTTACTTCCTCTGTGTGTTTTAAGCCAAATTTTATGCTGCTTTTGAGGGTCTTTCCAGAAGACCTTCTTCTTCATTACAAGAGTGATGATGTAAAATTACACTATGTTCATTTGTAGGCTGGAATCCCAGAACAAATAGATTGGTTAGGGCAATTTTTATGACATTTAAGGTTATTGTTCTCTTGATCTGTATCTTCGGAACTGTTACGACACTGGAGCCTGAAAAATCTCAACAAGTCTTTGCCTCTCTTTTCTTTCTCACACATTTTCTTCTTTTAAGTGTTCCCATCTACAGACATTTGGTGCAATTGGTTTTAATGCAGACATGTTTTCAAGTGTCCTCCTGACTCCTATGTGAGCAAGACAAGGTTACTGTTAATATGTAACAGGAGTTGAGTAGAGGAAGTACATTTTGTTTCTCTTCAAATTTATTATGTGTTCAATCTTAAAAATTGTTTATTGCAGGGAACTTTAGTTAGAGGTAAAGGGCTACAGTTCTCAAACTGTCCAGTAAAACATCTTTAAAATTGCATTAGGAAACACAATTTTGGTAAGAAGCTTGTGCATGCTCACGTTTTCCTCATTTCCACTTCCATAGTGATGTTGTAGTTGAATTCCAAATGGCAGCTAGATCTTGTTCCAAGTTCAGTCACGAGTATGTTGGGG
This sequence comes from Oriolus oriolus, assembly GCA_013400235.1. NCBI lineage: Eukaryota > Metazoa > Chordata > Aves > Passeriformes > Corvidae > Oriolus > Oriolus oriolus. The sequence continues at coordinate 2,263,475 of VXBT01009623.1, forward strand.
GGTTGAATTTTGAAGTCTGTCTGATATGCATGCATATTAAAGGGGTTTTTTTAATGGTCACTTTTATGTGCACTCATGTTAAATTTGGCCTCCCTGTTATGCCTAGGTATGGTTTGGTCCTCTATTTGAGGCCTCAGAACTCTGGATGATCATACATACCCTTTGAGCTAGGATACCTAGGCACAATGAGGTGAGTTAAGGATACAATTTCAGCCTTAACTCTGAATTTCCTGATTTCTGTGTTGCTTAAGTGGGCCCTTGCTGTTGTTTTCACGCACAGTGGATACATGATTACACCTACACAATGTATTCAGCTCCCTGCCACACTGTTTGGAGGAGCTGCATTCTCTGCTGAGCGCTGCAGAAGTGGCTCTGGACAAAAAAGAATGCCATTGTTGCAGACCTGAAACTACTTTTTCTGAGTTTAATAAATTCTTCAGCTTTTAGTACAGAAGTATTGGTATCCTGCCTTTCTTAGGTGCCATGTATTTGTTTTATTTTGCATTGTCGTGACAGATCATTAACTTCATTAATTGGGAATACTTTCAGAAGGAGTATCTTATAAATGATACTGTTAGTAACAAAGCACTGGTCTCTGGTTATGTTTATGGTACTAGTGGAAGCATATGTATTTTTACATTTCCAGTACTTAATTGATTTCAAACTCAAAATTTTTGACCCTTCCAGATTTGGTAGCATTAAGATAGACTAGATATCTGTGTTAAAGCTAAGTTTGGGATAACAGGTAACTTACAAAAAGTACAACTTCAAGACATGAAACAAATCAGAAAGAGATTTTCAGCAACTGAATATAGCTGTAGAAGGATTATATCTTTACTCCAACAAAATTAAAATGGAAAAAAATTATATAGGGTTTCTAAACAAGAATAAGTTGTGGAACTTTGTGCTAATGCTGAATTTTTCACGTTGAGCTCTGTAAAACCAACTGTTCTGTAATGTTGGGATGTTTAGTAAGTGAAGCTCAGGGATTTGCTGGTTAGGCTACCAATTGCAGCACAGGCTTGTCCACAGCTTTTTTGAAAAGCAAAATACGTAATCCATCAGGTAGAAGATGTGAGTCAAGAATTTAAAGTGCTTCTGCCTAAAGTTGATCCAGAAAGTCAGACTGGATCCCTAGAGAAAGGTGGCTGCTTAGGACGTAATGCATCTTACTCAGAGAGTAGCCTAATCAAGTGGTTCCTTGGTTTGTTTTAAGCTGAGCTTCACTTGGGGAAAGGTTAATCTTCTCTTGGTGCATTTCTGTGTATGTATATTATAATTTTCTTTCAAATATTATTAAATACACCTTGAATTTTTACCTACAAAATCTTTTAACTATGGATATCTGCTTTAGCTTGGAGTCTTGAGTATTGATCAATCTAATATCTCACCAAGACTTCCTGGACAGAAATATCCAGGCAAATGTTGGTATTTCTGGACAAATATAGAAAATCCTCTTAATCCTCAAGTCCAAATAAAAATCTTTTGGGAACAACCTGTGTTTATTGTCATGTTACCTAAATGCAGAAAATGTTTTCTGCTAATGCTGAGGCACCTTCAGTAAGAGATACACTGGAAATCAGAGAGATGGGTATCCTGCAGGATTCTCTGGGCTGTGTGTGGAGCAGTGCTGGGCTGGCTGTGTGCTCTGATGGCGTTGTCTGTGTGGCAAATAAACCTGGCACTTGTCCACATTTGGTCCTGCAATCACATCTTCGCCCTGCCTGTGAAGCCACCACTAGCTGGATATTCCCTTGCTCCATCTTGGTGGTGCTGTGTCATCTACATCCAGGAACACACTGGATTTTCATGCACATCACCTGCATTTCCTTCTAATCCTCGGCTGCAGGACTGTTGTTGCTGCCTTTTCCTTACCTCCTGCCTCTCACTGACTGAAGTTCTAGAATGGATTTCTATAATGCATTTTCATTGCAACAGCGGGAGGCCGCTGCCCCCAGATCTGCATCTTTTGCCTATTGTTTTCTAGCAGTCAGACATTGTTTAGCTTGGTCCCTATATACGTCTTCAGACTTGTCTCATACTGTAGTTGGAATACAAAATATGCTTAAAGGCCAATATTTGATGAGCCCATTAATTCTCTGCGAAGTCTAATATTTCCTCTGATTTTATTTTCTGTTTAAAACTTCCCTTCCTTCTTTTGAAGCCATTATTGAGTTGCCTCTAAAGAGAGCAACTGATTGTTCCATCTTGATTTTTCAGTAAAAGTAGTTGCCATTTAATCCTGTCCCTCCTATAATGCCCTGTATTAATTATCGTTTAACAACTACAGTTTGCTGTAGTTGATGCCACGATGATTTTTTGCTTTTTCTTTTATATTCCTTTTATATACTCTTTTATGTAGCTTTTATGTATTCTTAGTGCTTTTAGCCCACACAGTTATAATTCTTAAAGTTTGATAACTTCCCTTAGACCCAATATCCCGTTAAGCCAAGAGACCAAACATTCTGGAAGCCCCAGACACCGAGGGCCTCTCCAGAGCACATTCTATAAACAGACAGGCCCAGCCAGGGGAAGGTTCCTCGATGAGGGGTCTCGTTAGAGTCCCTCCCTGGGCAATCTTTGATCGATGTGCCAATTAGCGAGGCCTATAATTGCACACACATCACATCGTGGGGGGCCATTTTCCAGTGGGCATTTTGGGGGGCATTTCAATGTGCATTTTGGTGCACCTGAGGATCCTTGAATAAATACCGAGGTAAAACCCTTTTTCCCTCTTAACTGTGTTTATCTCTCTTAATTTTAAGACCAGGAAAAGGCATCATAGTGACCCTGCCTTCCTTGTACCAGCACTGTTCCAACAGTCAGCACAGGCGTCCCTACCTTCTTTTGCTTCTCTGTCAGCTTAATTACACTGCATCAGCTTCACCTGCTCTGATCCACTTGGGATTTCCCTGCTTTCATCCTAGCACTACTTTACAGCTGTCTCTGATAACGTACTTTAGTTGTATCTCAGAGAATCTTTAGTTCTTAGTTCTTTTTCCTGTGTGGCAGTGCAATTCAAAGTATGCCATTCTGCTAGTCTGGAGGTTTGAATTTTCTGCTGCTGGTTCATTATTTCACTGTCCTCGATGGATTTTCCTCGTGTGTCCTTTATTTTGCAGCTGTGTGTGTTCCAGCCCTTAGCTTGTGTACCTGTAGTTGGTTTAATTTGAGTTTTGGTTGCTGTGATCTATTCTGCATGCGTAGTTGACTCCCTTGATTACCATTTAAGTCACCTAGATTGTATTTTTCTTAAATTAAGAAGTGCTTTATTATTTCTTTATCATCTGCGTACAGACATAATCTGAATGGAGAACACGCTGAAGTATAGAAAATAAATTTATGATGTGGCTTTTAGTATTAACATGCTAGGTTTTCCTTTGTTAGGACTAGCCTTGATTGTAAAACAGGTTTGTTGGGTTTTCTCTTTTGTTTTTCTTTCTTCTTTCTTGTTGGAAGTGGTTTCACATTCACGGCCCTGAATTAATTTTCATTTTTTTATACAAAATTCACATCCTCTCTGGAAGTTTTAAGGCTTAAGTAGCATTTTCAATTGCAAAATAGTCTCGAAGACTAATGGTACATTACTGTTTCCTAACCTATAGCTCACTGAGAAAAAACTGCTAATATAAAGTCTTTCTTGTGTTATGGCCTCATACCATGTGATTACAGTGCATTTAGTTAAATCTCAAATTATATGTAATAATCCTTGTAGCCTCTTTCTTTAAATACAGTGTTTTAGTTTGGTTATTAGTAAACAACGTTGAAGACATGGATTTAATATGAAGGGGGTTGTTTATATTTTCTAAAAGTGAAATATTTAACACTGAAGTGTAACAGTGTTAAACTAGTGACTTAAACATTAACTTGAAAAGGATAGGTATACTGGAAGTAAAGAAACAAGTACATTATTCAGCTAACCATCATTTAAACAATACCTACGTCTTGGAACACTTTTATTAGTTTATCTCTAGAATATTTGAAATTTTTTTCCCAATAAAACCTCATAAAAATTCTAGGTTCCATTATGTGCTTTATTGCTTCAAATCAATTTTTTTTAACCTCCTACTCCTAGTAGGAGATCTGATTATTTGAAAGACTTTTCTTGGGAGAGTTGACTTTTTTTTAAGGCCATGGATAAAATAACACTGTTTGGGCAGCTTGCTTTGAATATTGCTGTGTGTTTTTCCACAGAGATCCGAGGATTTCTGCATTTCTTCTATGTCTTTCATTAATGACTTTAGACAGATGGTGAGACAGTGGAATGACAGTTCCTGAGGACAGCTGTGATATGAGTTTTATCAATGAATTGTATATGACAGCCATGCAGAGCTGATTTTATTACAGCAAAGGCTTTTCTGTAGCTACCCAGGCAGCAAATCCAGTCTGCATCAGGGTGCAGCTCTAATGTGAATCAGCACCAAAAGTGTGTGTTTGAAACAAAAAATTCTGCACAGTTTGGAGTGAACTTTTATCACCAGTGCTGACCAAAGTCTCCATGCTTTTTTCTAGGTCATTAATAATGCCTGTGCAACTCAAGCCATAGTAAGTGTGCTGTTAAACTGTGCTCATCAAGACATTCATCTAGGAGAGACCTTGTCAGAATTTAAAGAATTTTCCCAAAGCTTTGATGCTGCGGTGAGTGCCTACTGTTTTGTGCATTTTGAGTGTCCCAGTGTTACAGCTCTGGTGTTTTACAGGTGTTTTGTTACTTCCTTTCAGATGAAAGGTTTGGCACTGAGCAACTCAGAAGTGATTCGGCAAGTTCACAACAGTTTTGCCAGGTAACATATGTTTTAAATCTGGCCAAAATTTGAGCAAATCCTTTTTAATCTCAGGGGTTTTTAAATTTTCTTTGCAGACAACAGATGTTTGAGTTTGATGCGAAGTCTTCAGCAAAGGAAGAAGATGCCTTTCACTTTGTAAGCTACGTTCCTGTTAATGGGAGGCTCTATGAGCTAGATGGCTTAAGGGAAGGACCAATTGATTTAGGTAACGTTTTACATTTTTTCTGAACATCCTTCATTTTAACAATAGGTTTTTGCAACAAATTGGTCATATGTTATAGGCTCAAAGCAAGTTATTTATTAAAATAAGGAATATCTTGAAAGATTTCTGAATGTGCTGTAGGCTTGTACTTCCTTGCAGTCATTTGTATTGTTTTAGTTTTGTTGATCTGAAAATACAATTTTCTCCCTGCTTCCTCCATGTCTCTGGTGCTCTCTCTTTTCATTCAGTAATCAAATGATCAGGTCCTGCAATCCGTTCCAAAACCTTAATAGTTTTGTTGCAGAAGAGAAGTTTACATAAAGGGAGAATGTATACAGCTGACTCCAGACACTTTTTTTACATTATGTGGCTTGTGTTTACTCATTGCCCTTTGTTCTTAGACAGCAAGTGTTTTCCTAATGGTTTAAAAGAAAGTAGCTTTATTCTCTGTAAGACTGGCTCCTGTTTTGTAATCTTTCTTGAGATATGTGTGCCCTATTGTGTCTTGAAAGGCTCTGCAGTGCCTATCATGTATCTGTACTTTAGAGTCTGATACATTGTCGACAACAACGTTCCACACTCCATTCCCAGAGTGTTTTTCCCAGTTTTGTTGACAATTTTATTTATGTTTTGGCTGAGCAATGGCTTGCTGCTTAATCTTGTCTTTCCTCTGTCTAGAGATACTGTGCAGTCCGCAGACCTAACAGTATCATCATTTGTATGGTCACAGGATCACAAGCCTCTAAATTTACTTTAGGGTCTCAAAATTGCAAGAGGCATTTTCGGCTTAGGAAATCACCTGTGGGTATTCCCTCATCTATCTTGAAATCAAGTTCTCTATCATATATCCTTTTATGGTTTTTCTTTCTGCCCAACTTTTTAACATTATATTGCATCCACACAGACAAAATCAACAGTTAATATTAAACAGCTCTACCTGTCCATAGCGTTTTCCCTTGCTGTTTACTTCGATGTTGTCATACCAACTAATTTCCCTTGTGTCATAAAAATCTTACGTAACATACTTTCCCCCGCCCCATTATTTCTTGTTATCAGCAAAACAAATGTTAGATGCTTATGCCCTTAAAATTTAGCTTTTTTCCATTGCTTTGGCCACTGCATTATCTAAGTATTGTTATTAATAGAATGTCTTCCACCTCGTGAAAAACCAACTGAGTAATTTCAGACTGCAGCAGCTAAGGAAAAACTTGTTACATGCTCTGAAGTTGCTGCATAAGCCTGAATTATACGAGTCGACTTTGCAATGAATTTTGCAAAGATGCTGAATTTTTTCCTGTTTTTCTGCAGGTGCATGCAATCAGGATGACTGGATAAGCGCAGTGCGGCCCGTCATAGAGAAGCGCATACAAAAGTAAATGGTCGTGATGCCTTTAAAATACAGCACCTTACCTATGCTTAAAAAACCCATAGTCTTAATTTCCTTCAGTTAAAAAATTTCAGCCGAATTTCTAAGCAATGACACTTATGCATCGTTTTCTTATGCATATCACTGTGTGACTCGAGAACCTGTTGCCCAACATGGGGCAGATGATAGCTAAATCTCAAATACACTGTGCTGCTGCATAATTAATCCAAGTAGGTGTCTGTGGAGTGAAGAGAGATCCTACGAGTGCTCTGGAAAAGAAGATTGTTATCTCTTTTATACAGCTGTGGATCTTTGGGAGTGAAAGCTAAGAGTGTCATGACCATGAATAACATTTGTCTATGCACTTAAAAACACTAGATAGTCATTCTATCCATACAGCTGGTATTTAGAGATAACAAGTTTTTCTTAGGTATTTGGCTTGTCTTAGAAATTTAAGCTAGAAAAGAATACTATGGAACTTTCCTACTTCTGAACTCTGATTTCAAACTGCAGTCCCAAATTTGTTAGAAATATAGTTGATTTTAGGCCATTTTTAGAAAACAATTTTTTGCTTGAGGACTTTTTTGTTTTGATCAGCAAAACAGGACTACCAAGTTGCTTTTGGAGAATTTAACCTCCAACAGGCCTGCTAGTCAAATTGTTGAATGTACTTCTCACACTGTGTGGAGAAGTCTCCAATATTTTCTAACAAGTAATAGTAATGAGAAAGTAAAAAGTATTGTGTGCAGCAGTCTTCTGTAAGTTCTGTTGTCATGTTTTCTTTTTGTTTTTTGGACAATTTCAGTATTTGTTTTGTGACCACAGAGAGGAATAGTAAATTCTGGGGAGAGAAGGTTATTAAGAGTTACATATTGGAGGGAGTTAATTTGTGGTCTGATTTTATTTTGTGACAAGATTGGATCTGTAGCACAACTTAATTTAATAGATCATTAATTTAAATTTAATCCATTTAAAATTTTGTTTCCATGAAATGTATTCCTTAAAATGAAATCGAGGATAGGGCTTTTGAGTTGTCATGCTGGTGACTAATTTTGAAAGTGGGTTGTCTTTGTTGTTTTGTTTTTTTGTTCCTCATTTAGATACAGTGAAGGTGAGATAAGGTTTAACCTGATGGCTATTGTGTCTGACAGGAAGATGATATATGAGCAGAGGATTGCAGAGCTACAGCAGCAACTGGCAGAGGTAGGCCATGGAACTGAAATTGCTAAAGTAGTTCTCTGATAGTTCTGTGTGTTGGCTTTATTATTCACTTCCCTTCCTTGCTCCAAAGGGAGCAGCAGTAAAAAAAGCAGGGAGTGTTTGCTACAGATGTGTCCAGCGCAGTGTGGATGCACTCAGTGCTGCAGCTCCGAGCTGAGCACTCAGCACGGTGTGACCGTGCCATTCTGGCTTTGTGCCTTGACTCGTTTGCTCTGGTGCTGGAACTGTTCTTTTCCCAGTACCTGAACTAATCTCCTTGTAACTAACTGCAGAAATTCCTGGAATGTTCCTATAACTGTAAACAAAACTGAATCTTTCTGTGATAGAAATACTCTTGAGACAAAACTTGCTTTAAAAAAAAAAAAAGAATTTAAAAATGGGAGTAACATCATCCATTTAAATTTTTGTTTTGTGGAAGGAGGAGCCTATGGATACAGATCAAAGTAGTAATATGTTAAGTTCTATACAATCAGAAGTTGCAAAATACCAGATGTTAATTGAAGAAGAGAACCAAAAATTAAAAAGATATAAGGTATGTAGCCTTTGCTTTTCTGATGAAATTATTGGAACAGTTGTAAGAAAAAGCCAGCTTTTGTATAAATATGGAGCTTTGCAATTAATCTGAAGGAACTGGATGGGGACTAGAAGGTAGTTCAGCCATATAATAATTCTGTTAATGCTTTTAATTTATTTTTAGATTGAAAATATTAGAAGAAAACATAACTACCTGCCTTTCATCATGGAATTATTAAAGACTCTAGCAGAGCACCAGCAGTTAATACCATTAGTAGAAAAAGTGAGTATTTCCTAGCTGTCAGTATATTACTGTAATTCTTCATACCTCCTCTGTTAAATGAACATGTCATTTGTGCTTCCGAGATCTTTGGCCACGGAGGGCTCCCCGGTGGCCGCTATAGCAGGCGATGGCCGCGCGGTGGCAGCCGTGGCACAGCGCTGGGGGTTTGATCCCTCCCTTTTCCTCCCTCCTGTGCTCATTTACTGGCTTGGCCTTCCCCCTTTCTAAGGTATCTAGCCATTAACGTCGATTTACTGCTAAGGTTTGTATTAAACTTTGATAAATGAGTGTGCCTGCTAGTTTGGTGAGGTTATTAAAGTGGTCCAGTATGTGAACTGTCCTCGGCTCTGTGCTGGCGTGCACTTACGCTTGAGTGTCAGAGGCAGGATCCCTGATTTTGTACTCCCTGAGAAAGGACCTCCGAATTAGTATCATGAACAAAGAGCTGTGTGTTATTTCATGAATGCATTCTTTAGCTGAATTTATTAAGGAAAGTAAATTTGCAGGCCCGTAGTTATAAGACAGTAACTTGTGGAGTTTTAATCCGGTTTCATGTTAACACAATTAACAAGTCATTTGTAACACCTGTCAAGCTGCTTTCACAAGTGAATTCCCAGTGAACTGGTGGTTACAGATCTTAATTCTAAATCACTGAATTAGATGCTGTTCTTTTCAATAATAAGTGGCAACAAGCAGCAGCCTGATTCAGAATTAACTAATGTTTTAACAGAAGGTTGTTGGCCAGTATTGTTTCTGTGTTGTCCCCTCTTCTTGCCCAATCTGTTTCTTAACTAAATTCATAAGGAGAGAAGTGCCAGTTTCCTGTCAATTTGAACTATTTGTGATTGATGTAAGTTATGAGAATCTGTCTGCAAATATCTTGACAGGAACTTTTCTGGGGTTTCTTTCCACTCATTTGAAAGATCTAAACCACTGAGATCTTGGTTTGTTTCAGAGTTTAGTTTTGATAATCAGTATGTCTGAATGGGGTGTTTCCTTGTGACATAAAATGTTTCCATTAAGAAGAGTTTTTTCTAAGTTAAATGAAATTGGTATGGAGGTATGAGAAATGAAGGTTTAAATTATGTTTTTAAAATAGTGCTTTTCCCCTACAGAAGTTACCTAATCTCAGTTTCTTTTGCATAATTTATTTAAACCTGATTTTTTTCGTAAAAGGCTTTATATGCTAACCTAATAAAATAGTGGTAGGATGCTTCTGAAGGGTCTAAATTTACATTTACATTTTTCTTTTTCCAACATATTTTTAATATTCAGAAATGTAATGAGTACTCATTCAAAGCTCCAGAATGATCTTTGTCTTATCAGAGCTTGACATCATCTCCCCTTGTTTCCTAGGCGAAAGAAAAACAGAATGCCAAGAAAGCTCAGGAGGCCAAATGAAGATGACTTTGCAAAACACATACAGTTATTTGCTTCTGATACTATTTTCATGACAACAAATAAAACTTTTCATAAACTTCAACTTTTGTCCAGTGCACGTTTGCCAGTTGTAACGGTTTGTCCTGTACTGTTTGCACGGGTCTGACTCTTCCTTCCCCTGCATCTTGTGCATGTGGTACTGCTGAGCAATGTTTAGGTTCTCCTGGTCACATTCAGTATTTACCAGTCACTCTGACTGCTGAAAGCTTGGGAAGTGGACCCAGAAATGTGCAAGGAAAATGTCCTTGTTGTGTCCCACTTGAACATGTGATAACGATACAAATGCCAGAGGTTTAAGTATAAGCATGAGCTTTCTTCGCTCATCCCTACTAACAGTTACAATCCTTGCCAGTTGTTCAGTGACATAGCCTGTGTCTTTGTTTTTATGAAGTATGTGTCTAATTTTTTTACAAAATGGAAAAGTATGAATTTAGCTGTAGAAACATTGCAAAGACCAATGTATAATCTCAAAAGAACTGCATTGCTTTAGTAGAGAAGATAATAAATATTCCCATTTTTATTTTGGCAAACTTTCTTCTGTGGTATTTTGTTATGGGATAAGAGGATTAGGACACAGAGGTCATCAGCCTTGTGACTTGAGTATATGCATTCTAAATTTGAGGTGGAAAGAAGGCGCACTTGTTTTGGGGAGTTAATTTTCTTGGATATAAGGTATTCCTGTTCTGGAGTGTGTTCAATTTATGTCTCTAAAGCAGTGCTTTTTATTTGACTTAGAGAAGTAATACAAGGAAAAAGGCGTAGGGAAGATTATTGTGGGTGACAACATTGCTGTGGAAGATGCTTGAGGTGTGTCCCATGGACCAAAGGGAATGCCTGGGCAATGGAGCTCACTGGGTGTCCTGGTACCTTAAATGCTGCCTGCACATGAGCTGTGAATAGATTGTCTTGGTATGGATAGTAACAGGCCACTGCAACAACACACACTGTTTGAATTATTCACTGTCAGTGTACGTTAATTTGCTTAGAAAACTTCCAGTTTCTTCCTAAAAGACTCAAAGAAACAGAAAGAAAAGAAAAATAACTTTTTTTTTTTTTTTGGCGAACATTCAAAACTGTAAATAGTAAAATGTGTTTGTTTCCCGTATTTTAACTGTACTTCATTGAACTGTGAACTCCTTTGGTCTTGTAGGCTGAATTTTTTGAAACCCTGAAATTTTATGAAACATTCTGTTATCTGTTGGTGCTTCCTATGTATTGCATATATATATATATATATATATGTCTATATATTTATAAGCAGGATAAAATTTTGGCTGAAGAAGTAAAACATAGACTGTGCTCTCTACTGCTGGAAGGATCTCTTCGAGTCATTGCTGTGGCTGGAAAGGTAAGATCTGTTTCAGAAACAAATGAGATCCCTATCTGTGTTTTGTACAAAATTGATCAGGTTAATGAGAACATAAACTCTGTGTGAGCGTTTCCTCCTTTAGTAATGCAGCATTACTAAACTGCAGCATTATTGTCCAAGGAAGGGGAAAGACTTCCTCTGTAAGGGATGTTTCTGGACTTAAAATTTACATTTGAAACTCCACTTCAACCTGTTGAAAACATTTGTCTGTCTTTTTGAGTGGTAGCCTGATGATTCCTGCTGCACCCTGTTGTCCTTGGAGAATAATTTGTATTGAAGTTATTTCATTCTCCTTTTACCGGCATACTTGGGCACGTACAAAAGGAAAAGGAATTTCGCTGAAGCAGCAAACTATTTTTGCAATTATCAACAAATTTTAGTAGCACTTGTTTCAGAAATTAGAAAACTTATATTGCAAGCAGTCTTTCTGGATTTGTGGAAGGACAAAAAAAGGATGTAGTGATCAAATTTTAACAAAATTCGTTAGTCCAATGTGTAAGTGAAAAAGGTTTTGTTTTTAAAAAAGGCTGTTTAAGGCAGAGGTAGAACATTTCAAAACTAGTGTTCTCTGTTGTATTATGAATATTTTTTCATAATGTGTGTCTTGGCTTTAAAGGCAGTTATTTGTATATTGGGACAGTGTCACATGAATGCAGAGCTGGACATGAAGCTGATCCTGGCTGGGCTGGGTACAGTTAATTTCCTCCTGGGTAGCTGGTGCAGTGCTGTGTTTTGGATGGAGCCCGAGAATAATGTCGATAACACACTGATGTTTTCAGTGGTTGCTAAGCAGGGCTTACTGTGAGTCCAGGAGTTTGCAGCTTCTCATGCCCTGCCAGCCAGGAGCTGCAGGACCACGAGGATTGAGAGGGGCCACGGCCAGGACAGCTGACCCCAGTGGCCAAAGGGCTGTGTCCCAGTATGTGATGTCATGGCCAGTGTTTAAACTGGGGCAGAGCTGGCCTGGGGCACTGCTCAAGAGCTGGGCATGGGTCAGCGAGTGCTGAGCCCTGCATTCTGCAGCACATGCACATTCTAAATCTGTTTCATCCTTTCCTGACCCATTAACCTGCCTTTGTGTCAGCCCACGGGTTTCCTCACTTTCACTCTCCCGCTGGTGGAAAGTGAGCAACTGTGTGGGCCTGAGTGGGCAGCTGGGTTTAAACCATGACAAGGATTTAGCAAATTAAAGGTGCCCAAAAAATCAAAACAGAGATTTGGGCCTCAATCCATTTTAGAGTTTTCGGAACCTCTATGTTGTTGTATGTAGAATGGTAAAAGGTTTGTGTTCTGATTTGTTTCAAGGGCTGCACATTCTCACTGTAAACACACAGTGTGGCATTGCTGTCAGAACTGAGATCTGGGTATAATGAGAATAAACAGTAAGTTCAGTTTCTGTGAAGAATTCTGCCAATTGTTTCCTGTTGCCCAAAAGAGGTCAGTGTGTCTCCCATTTGCTAAGAGTTTGAAAACAGAAAATCCCAAACTTCAGTGTGATCTCTGGCTGCCAGTCCTTGCACAATACATAAAAATTTCAGAATCCTCCTGTAGCCTGGTTTCTTCCTTCACAGAGTAACATTTTATACTTTGAACATGACTTATTTGTAAGACATTTTGTGCAGCTGGAAATGTGATGATAAATTCGTGTCAGTGTTTTACCTGCAGTGAGTAATGAAATCTTTAAGCATGGTTGCATTTGTCATTGTTAAGGCAAGTTGTGAAAGTGTGTTACCTGGGGAAATACATCTGAAAAGTTGTGTTAGCTCTCATTACTCATAATAGACTGTGGAGCTGAGCTTTAAGAGCATTTGCCATGATTTGTGTAGTGCATCCAGAGGAACTGCAGACCTGCATTTCTAGATGACTGGCTGAGAAGAAGCAGTTCTCAGCAGCACTGGTTGTGAACTTTGAGATATTCTTTCTTGCTCCCTGACCAATTAATAGAATTGGCATCAAAATTTCAAAATACTGAATCACCTGTTTCTTTCAGATTATACTGATTTGCCAGAAAACTAAAATCCTGCCTCCTTAGCCAGTGATCCAGGACTTAAGGTGTGATGAATAACAATGCATGTCATGTTTTTCAGGCTTCAGGTGTGATCTTACAGCGTGGGCTGAGCTGTTTATGTCCTTTATTCCAACACTGAATCAGTATATTAAAGCTTTGTGTTAACACTTCAGTGGTTTCTGTGCTTAGACTTGATGAGTGTAAAGAAATTAAATAATTCTTACACATGCCTCAAACTGCTCCTGTAATGACTGAAGCTGGGCTAATCAACTGAAAAGATTTCAGTCTTGTTTTGAGAAAGCTGAAACTCTTCATTCTGTGGCTCAGTGACAGTGCTTGCTTAATCAGCCTGATTAGCTTGAAGACAAGGAACTTTCTGGAGTAATTAGATTTGCTGCTGAAATAAGTCCTGTCAGCTTGGTTTTGAGTCTTGGCTCTGAAGTCCCCTCAAAATTTGTGGGTTTAAGTAGGATGACTAAACCACATCAAACTGACAGTGCAGTTACTCCTACAGTAAAATTAATGTGTCCAGCAAAGAATATTTGATCAATTTCATTTGTTTTCAACCTCAGATGCATAATAGGAAAGTGAAGAATTGTCAAGTTTATAGCCTGTGTTCACTAAATACCTTTGTGAAAGAACACTGGTGTCCTTGTAAAAGCGTTTTATCGAGATTTGCTGTTCTAAGAGGCTTTGTCCAGTGTAAATCCTTACAGAGTGTTCAGAAAAGTTTGAATCATTTTAGCAAAAAAAAAATTTTATTAATAGTGGAAATACAGACAGTAGGCTTTGTAGGGGAGGAGAAAAAAGGTTTAAAAAATGTCAAAATTAGATCATTAAGGATATGTGGGCTTGATCACTTTGTGCCTTGCTAGTGAAATTTCTTTCTCTGAAAGTTTATGCATTTCTGAAATGGGAGCTATGTGAGATTGTGAAATACAGATTTTTCTCTGAGGTCCCTGAGCATCCTCATGAAATAAAAAAAACAAAGAAAAAGTGGAGGAAATGGTTATATGTTATAGTTCCCTCTCTCTTTTTTTTTTTCGGTGAACACCTGATAGAGATATTTAAACCAGTCGTTTCTGTGCAGTGGGTTGGTTCAGAGTTCTGCTAGCATTCTCACTTTCTTGTGTTCGTGAAATCTGTTCAGTGGAAGTGGTGATAATGCAGAGTTGTTCCCACAGAGTTCCAGTTACAAGGTTAAGTGAAATGAACGTCAATTTCTCTGTTATGTGTAATAACTGCAAATGCTGCAAAAACCAGTTTGGCCATGGAGCCTTTTTGTCTGATCTGGATAATCTCACCGCTCTCCATTAATAAAATCTAATAGAGTTTGTTATATTGAAGGCACTTTGCAAATCTGGTTAAATATTTTGCCATGATAAGCAAGTATTTTCCATATTTTGTACAGTTTGTTTATGCTTTAGTTACTCCAATTGGAGATTACGTTAATATTTGACTTCTTTTTTTAAGTATACACCTTGCTAATTGCTGGGATTACGTCTCTGACAACAACTAAGCAATCATCAGCAGTGTTATCAGTATCTGATATTTACAGTTCAGTGAATGAAAAATAAAGCGTGCTTTATGCAAATATTTGTATTAATTTCTGCTAATGTTGTCGACAGCAGTCTGGTACCAAGATAATTGCTGTGTATCCCAATTTAAACAAGAAAACATGAAATAACTGTAACATGTTTCTTATAAAAATGATTTCTGGCTTGAGCATCCTCTTACTCAAAATACTTTGTGCAAATGTGCACGCAAGTGTGTCCATGAATTAACATTTCTTCACACCAAATAGAGGAAAAAAAAAGGCTTTTATAGGAACAAATCAGATTTTCTTGTAATATTGTTCTGCTGATGGTATTTAAAGTAGCCCTCTGAACAATCTGGATACGTTTGACTCAACTTGTTGTGGTTCCTGTGTGGTGTGCTCGAAAAATCAAACAGCATCACATCTTACGAGTGTTATTTCTCAGTAGAAAAAAGTTTTCTAAGAGTGGAAAAGCGTATCGTGAGGTTTTGCATGATCCACGTTCTCATTCCACTTCTTTCCAGTTTTTCCAGTAAGGCATTGGTCATTTCTCAATTCCTCAGAAATCTATGGAGCACTTCAAAGTAAATAATGAGTGAAAAACTTCCTCAGGTCTTACACTAAGATGTGATGTACACATTACCACAGATTCCTAGTTTCCTGTCGAAAATGCAGTTTGTTTTTAGGGGGAAAAAGAAGAGATTTAAAAGTGAAGCTTCTTTAGCTGCTTTCATTTATTTTTCCCCCTGTTCTGTCTTTTAAATGTCACCCCGTCCTCCAGCTCTGTGTCCCCGCTCAGATGAGAGCAGGGATTTGCTGTGTAAAGTGATGAAGCATCATCAGGTATGCATTTGTAGGAACTGTGTATGTCTGTGGGTGATACTTGTTTTCTCAGATTTTATCAGAAAGGTTTAACTATCCAAACAGACAGTGACTCGAATTCTGAACACGCTCTGGTGACGGAGGGAGGAGGGAAATGTAGGTGGTTATGATAACCCTGGGGATGACGAAAGCATTTGTGTTCACATAGCTCATTAATGTGGAGCTGTGGGGTGATACCTTTGCAGTGACTGCTGTCTTCACCCAGACCATTGTTTTCTCAGTGCAGAGGATATTTATGCTGTTGAAAGTTACCAGTGTGAGATGATTTATCAGTTTTCCCTTTAACTGTGTTTGGTTTTTCCCCACATGGAAACTCATACCCAACTCCGGTAAAAAGTTAAAAGGAGAGTGAGGCGTGTACTGAGTTTTCTGTATCTCCCTGCCTTACCTGCTTGATTACGTGAAGCAAAAAAGATCATTAGAATTAAATGTTGGTGTGTGGAAGTGAGGCAGACATAACTGTCCCACTGACAGGAACTGGTAGAGACTATTACTTAATGTTGTCTGTGTTCAAGTGACAGATAAGGGAGAGCTTGTCTTAGGGCAGTTTTCATGCTATGCTGAGACATGGAGAGACAAGGACAGTAGGATTGTGCTGTCCCAGATAACCAAGACTCATTATCCAAAGTCCACCTTTGTCTTTGAATAGTCTTACATGTGCCATGGAAAACACACCAGGGGAAAGGTCTGTGCAGATTCCTCTCTGATACATCATTAGGTTAGTAAGCCCATAAAAGCAAAATTAAGCCTGTAAAAGCTGACAGCACTAATTGCTCTCACCCAGGTTCTTTGCTCTGTATGCGCACAGGTCAGAAGAAAATGAATTTTGCTGATGTGGCTTTGCTGACCAGGGTCAGTCCTCTCTGCTGCTGCTCTTTGGGACAGGTAGCAGGTTGCTGTGACACTTGAAAATTTTCATTACACTCTAAAGAAAAGATCTCTCCCACTACCTGTGCACCTCGAGGGGTCAAGTATTAATTGTTAAGGACTTGACGCTGTGTGCTTATAATGCATACTTTGTGAGAACTCAGTCTTAACAACTGCAAGGCTGACTTTGGCCCCATTAAAGACAGTTTGGATTCCATTCAATAATTAAGGCTTTTTGAATTTCAACAGTCACTTCTTCTTACATGAAGTTGCTTATTAGTTCTGAGAGAATATAAATGAGAATATGCATGACTACAAGAACTTAGAGGCCCTCATAAGAAAACAGAGAAATTCTTTTTTCTGGAAAGTTTTATTTTTCCTACTGAAACCATCTCCCCTTTGTGGAAGAACCAGGTGCTGGTACAGCAGACCTCCAGCACATACTTAGGCCATGGAGTAGTCGTGCTAGATCTCATAACCTGCAGCTGCCTAACTTCTTATCCTGGCCAAAGAATCTTGAGAAATGCCTCTCATTCTCTCTGCTTCAGAGTTTGCCTTGAAAACAAGGAAGAAACATCAAAAAATTCTTCTCCCTGGCAAAGAGAATGAGGGACTTTTGGAAAAGTGATAAAACCAAACAGGGAATAGTTATGGGAAAGCCGAAGAGAGAATGGATACAGAAATCATTGGTTGGGGGGTTTCTGGGTACATTTTCCCAGAAGAAGGGAAAATAGCTGGATGAAAGGTCCTTCCCTCAGTGATGAGGAGATGATTAGTAACTACATGACAATCAGGTGTAAAGTTGCAAGTGAAGTCTTTGTGGGGTGTTTTGGGGCAAAGGAGGTTTGCTGCTCTTTAGAGCTGCTGCAGTGGCCCTTCATTCAAGGCATGGTATGTCATAACAACCGGGTACGTTTCTCACATGTCTGTGTACATTTATATGAGATCCTGTGCCTGAATTTTTGAGGTAAATGTTTGGCTTAGACTGTGGTTTTGTTCATGGGAATCAGAAGTTCTATACAATAAATTTGACTGATTTGGAATAATATTTACAAATGCCAATCCCTATGATGTTAATTTTTCTTAGAGAGTGCAGGAGTCCTAAGTGTGGGATGCATTTGCACATTCGTGTTTCACTGTGAGGTTTCCTTGAGTAGCTTTTCAATATATACAACTTCTTCTTAGTACTTAATTTTGCATTTTTTCACCACATTAACATCCTATAACATGAGTTCAAGTCTAAGGAACATTGAACCCGGCCTTTGGCTTTGATTCTTAAAAATTCATTCTTCAGTTTTCCGTCACACAGTTCCTTATCTGAAGTGGGCTGTTGTGAGAATGGCTTGCAGTTTGTCGGGGGAAGTTCACTCTGCTGGTGCCGGCCGCAGTTCTTTCTGTTCAGTCCGTGGTGTGAGGTACTGAGGAATCTGAACCTCTCGGTGTGTTTGAAGCATGAGAGTCTGACATGACAATAAAAACATCAGTGAATTCCGTAGGCAGCAAGGAATTTAGCGTGAGGAAGCAGCAATGGATAGTAGTGTAGTACGTGATTCCTCCTCCATTAAACCTAACTCCTTGTGACTCATAATAAATCATTGATTAAACATAAAATGATCTTTCTCACATTGCAAGAAAAGCATGGAGATGTCCAGTAAAAGCAGCCAGAGGGGAATCTGCTCAGTAGTTGCTTAACTGAAAGTATTTCAGTTGTTTGTGAAAGTTCCCATAAGAATTTAATTACAAATTCCTGGTCAGAATGGCGGTTTAATACTTCAGATACCAGAAATATCACGCGCAAGTTTGATCAATTAAAGCAAGGAAGAGTACTGAAGGAAATAATCAAGAGCAGTTTGATGGAAAGCTCTGAAGAAAGCAACTGAATTTCAATTTGCTCGTCATGTGACACATTCGTCCTTTTCCATCTCATAATTTTTATGATCATAGGAAGCATTCTGGATAAGAAATATATTATACACATGCAACCTTAATAACCAGTTATTTGAAAAGTGAATCTTGCAATTCAGAAGAAGAAATCAAACAAAGTTTGAGTGTAGAATTCAGCCTTTCTTTATGCTTTGAATAAAGAAAAATTCAGCACTTTTCATTATGCTTTTGTTTTCACTTTGAGATCCTTTCACTACCTAGATTTAAATCGTATTTGCACACATAATAATTGCTGTTATTGCACAACAAATGTGGAAAATAACATGACAAATGAAGAGGGGAAAACACTGTGTGTGGGTTCCATGCCCAAAGGAAACATTCCCCCTTCTCCCCACCCTGAGCCCCCCCTGCCCCTTCTCTGTTAATGATTAGTTTGAAGTTTTGAAGATTCAGCTCCATCAGACAGTAACTTATCCTCAGCATGAATGGAATCCTCAGTAACTTTTATAAAGGAGCTGTCCCAACAGAAAAACATTCAAGTTCCTGATATTTTGATGATAGCAGAATGTTAGATAGATGTCCCTTCTTCATGCATCTCTTTAACAGGCTCAAACCCCTCCAGTAGGTGGGAAAGTCTAATTCCATGTTTTTCTTTCTTTGTCAGTTACCAAATGGGACATGAACTGCCAGGGGTGTTTTATGTTGTGTTTATGAACTATTTTATAAATATGGAATTTTTCAGTAAAAAAGGAATACAAAACTCACAGCCAGAGGAGAATGTTTGGCTGACCTTTTAAGAAATGTTTCTGATTGATTCAGTATAGGACAATGTAATCTATGGTTGGCTTTGGGGGCCTGGCCCTAACAGTGTTTGGGGGAGGGGGGAGAGGAAATTGTTGTTTTCCCTGGAAATGATGCAGCAGTATCCAAATCCCATGCAGCTGGAGTTTGGGTTCGGTGCTTTGAAGTGGGATGAGACACTGCAGTAGATTGTTCCCCTCTCCGAGTTTCATGAATCACCGCAAGCTGCACGCTGTGCCATCTGCTAACAGTTTGAAGCCACCAAAACCCCGCGAACAGCATCGTCTGGCTTGCTTCACAGAAGTCTGACTAAGTGTGCCTAGAGCCTGACACAGACTCAGGATACCAAAAATGGTAAAAGTTGTGACCACCCCAGAGGCAGCCAGGTGTCTTTGGAAGGGCTTTAATGCTCCGCAGGATTGGACGCTCTCCTGTCTTGAGGAGAAGTTGGCAATGCTCGGACACAGGATGACGCTGGAATTGAAACTACTTGAAGAGTTTATGAACAGCTGAAAACAAAGAGCTGAAATGTGGAGCTCAGAATGAACAAAGAGTACTCAGACTGGAAAAACAAGAAAAGTGGCCTTTTCTATCACACAGGCAACCGCTTGGCGTCTTCTGCAGGAGTGGAAGGGACTTAAAATCCATGAGAAGGGGAAGAATTTATATAGTGCTAGAGCTACTTGTTTTTCGTGTTAGATGGAACTCTACTGAAGTAATATTCTTGCAGTATTTGCATCAGGATAATTGCATTGTACTTTCTGCCATAGTTCTTTCCAAAACAAATGACTACACCCAGATATACAAGATATGCAAGAGTTCAATAAGCCAGTTCAATAGTCCTGCCCAAGAAATTGTCCTGAGACTTCCCTTCTCAGAAATCTGGGGCAGGAATTGGAAAGTTTGTTATGAAGGTGGAGGAAACACTTGAAAACATGCCTTGGTTGCATGGGAGAGCAGTAGAAGTGAAGAACAGTTTCTTCATGTGCTTGGCTTTCTCAGCTGAGCTAAATTCAGTGACTTCTGTCTGTTGCATGGTTTATTGCATACACAAACAATGTGCAGGAAATAAAGTTTATAGTTCTCAACTGCTGTAAAGTGGTAATGACTGCTCTCACAGCCAGCATGGTGGGTACATTGTATGCTCCGGGTTCTCTTCCAGATAGCCTACATTTACTGTGCTCATATCTTGGTAAATATAATCCCCTGCTAGATGGCAAAAGGCTGGCTCTGAAGACAGTGATCTGCAGTGTGATGAAGCCAAAGTCCAGATCTGTGTTCTGATACAGAGGCTTGCTTTGTCCGTAGAAAATAATTTTGAAGTCATACATTTATGTACTATTTCCTCCCCAAAGCCAAAAATAGTTAGTAGAGGCATTAAACGGTATGTCAGATGCATCAGCCACCTCCACTGGTGAGAAAAACTCATGTGGACGAGGGTTTTTTTAGAGATGAGCCATGTTAATTGGTTGTGTTTTATATGCTTCAATTAGTTTTGGACTGAAGTCTCACACATGTGTGAGGAGGTTTTTAATTGTGATGATATCATGATCAACAATGGAGCTTAAGAGCTTCATGGGTGTCTTAGATGTTGCCACGAGCTATTTGAAACTTTAGTGTATGAAGAATGCTCTTTTCCTAGAGCTTGACTCATTCCTAGTTCTGAAAGTCTGTGCATGTGAACAGTCCTACCAACGTCAGATTTCTTACATGAGTAGCTCATGTAGACATGTATGAAGGCTCGTGCCTGTGTGTATAATTCATATTTTTGATTAGATCCTGTCTCTGAGTAACTACTCACTGTATTTCCAAATAGTTTTCAAATGTGAGATCCTGGTGTCTTAACTGCAGAGGGTGAGAAATACCTTCAATGTTTTCTTTCACACTGTAAGTAAAAGTAAGTTCAGAACAGCTCAGAGAGAGTGATGAATTAAAAGTGAGATGTTTAATTTAGTCTGGGCTTCAGTTCAGATTGTTCTTAGTCCATTATTTATAAGAGGTTTTATATTTTACTGTAAGCGCTCAGTGTTTGAGGTCACCGTTTTTCTGCTAAACCATCTACTGAACAAATAAAAATTCTCGTATGTGCTGTTCCCATTCCTCATATTTATCTAAATTTACCTTTATTCTTTGTTTCTCTTGTCATTACTTTCCTGACCTTTTTTTCTTTTGGAGTATGGCCAAGCAAGATGTATCAACTTCATGAGTTCCCAATAAAAAGAGGTTGAAGAAAAACAGTTGAGTAATGTTTATAGGTGCAAAGACTATTTCAAAATTACAAAATATTGAACTAATCTGCTTTGCATGAAGGACTAATTAATTAATCCAGTCCTAATGTATGCTTTTGTATTTTTATTTCTTAGAGGGTAAAACATGCAATAACGGGTTTTTAAACTTGAGGACCCCATTTCTTGGATGCCCTGTGGAACTGGGCATGTCAGGAGCCTGGAAGGATGAGCTTGCTGCAGAGAGGAGACTTTTCCTTTCTGCCTCAGCCAGGCAGGGGGAGCCCCGGGTCTGGATATTCTCCTGTAGTGCAGCCACTGCTGGCTTACAAGTGCCTTCAGAATACCCTGACCTCAGGGAATATTTTGTCCTAAACTCTGAGAAAATAGAGCATTAGAAAGCAGATAGGTAGCATTAGATCCTTTCTAATCCTTGTTTGCTGTTCATGTTTTCAGGCTGTACCTGCACAGTCTAAGCTGGCTATGCTATAACTGTGATTTATTATGGTTAGTTGGAGTGAAAATGCAGAAACTGGAGGCAGCAGAAACTGCTGCATAAAGCTCTTTGCTACTTACAGGTGGACAGTGTTTCTGGGTTTTTACTGTGCTCTTATTTTCTGCCTTTATCTAGATTAAGGTACATCTTCCCCTCCCGTTATGCTACACCCAGTTACTGTGGAAAAAGGAGAGGATGTTTGCTTTCTTCCTCAGAGCATCTCTTGAGGAGGTGATGGAGCAGGTAAGCACCATCACTGCTCTCTTCCTCTGCACATCTTTAAAAGAAAAGTGTTAACCCTGTTCTTGTTGGGAGAGGAAATTGTGGGATCGTGCTCATCAGGTGGGCTCTGGCGCCTGCACACAACGTCACCCTTTGTGATACCACACTGGGGGTTGGTTAGAGACCGCTTGTGGGAGTTTCCATCTTCTTGGTGTGTTTTGGACACTGGGTCCCCCCCCTCCAGTGTTGTAGAAGTGAACATTTTGCTGGAGTTTAGAGACACGTGATGAAAAGATACAGACATCATTCTCAGATTCCTTAATGGAGTTGGATGCCACAAAATCCTGTGAAAATCATTTGCCTTTGGCCACTTGGTGTATCTTCTTTGGCGACACACATTTTACATGATGTGCTGCTTTTGGACCTGTATCTCTGCACTGACAGCAGTGGGGAGAACCAGGGCACACAGCAGGGCTGGATGTGGCTGAGGCAGGGACTGCACTCCGCTGCTGTTCAGTCCCTGCTTGATGTTTTCATGCCCGGTCTCCACAAAGCACTGCTGTAGCATGTGGGATTTGCCTGTTCCAGGCTAGAAGAGGCTGAGTGCTGTTTATAATTGCCTCCTAATTTACAGAGCATAACATGGTTTGGCTTTAAGCATACAGAGAAAAAAAATAGCTTTTTAATTGCAGTTCAAGCAAATCGTAATAAGCAAGTTGCTGGCAATGGTCCTTCTGGTGTAGAGAAGTCTTACATGCACTGGTTTAGAGAGTACATTAAATTAATCACAAGCTCCTAGAAGTTAATATTAACTCAATTAGACTGAAATCACCCTTATGTTTTATTTCTGGAAATGCATTAAATAAGGATGTTTGTGCTCACGTTCAGTTGCATCAATTGTCTTATGATCCGCTTTGTTTGCATCTTTTTCTTTCTACAAGTCCTTGACACCTACAAATTATTAAAGACAGCAGTCATGCCTGTAGTTAAAACACTGTCTAAATACTTAACAGGGCTAAAAAAAACCACCCCTGTAGCAGCATCCCATTTTTGCCTCAAGATCTGCAACTAATCACTTTCTGGTTTTCTTTGGGGTTTTTAATGCAATTTTCTCTTTTTTTTAATCTTTATTTTGTTAATTATTTATCACCTTCATGAGCAGACATTGCATTCTATGTTCTTAAATAGTTATGTCAGTGTATTTACATAGATAAAAAAATCTGGCCTGTAATTGTCAATACCAGTATCTTGGTGAGCAGTTTGATGAAATAATTTTTTTCCTCATCAACCTTTAATTTGCATTTAAGATACTACATAAACATGGATATGATTTTGATATGTTATCTCTTATGAAAGGCTCTGCTCCCACCAGAAAACAGAAAGGAAAAAAGTCTCGTGGCAAGGTAAGATACCCACTGTCACAGAAAAGCATTATTGCTTGGCAGTCACTGCATTGTTCCTCAACATCCATTCTGGGTTTGAACACCTGCGTGTCCAAGGAGCACTAAGAATTTTCATTATTCCACAGCTGTTTCAAACAGAATAATGTCTTTTAGTGACATTTCAAGTGCAATAATCCTATTTGCAGTGGTATGCATAGCTCACATGGTGTTTCATTTTTTCCTGTCCAAAATAACGTTCCTTTTGCAAAGTTTAGCTTTGGATATGGAGAAATACATAGGTTTCAAGTGCCATTCACAGACTTCATGCTAACATCTGCCCTAGAGCTCTTGAGTAATTGGAAGTGGAGCTTGTCTGTGAGTGCTTGAGTTATGGATGTTGTTGCTGAAGTGGAGGGTTTAGCTCACTCAATCCTTAGTGCATCTGACAAAAAGCTCTTAGGGCAACTTCCAATTTTTATTTCATTTCAGCAGGAAAAGAATTATCTGAGCTATGAACCTGTGAAACATTTTGATTTGGAAATACCAGTGAGCTCCTTTCTGAAAAGACTGGAAAAATCTATTTTTTACAGTGTAATTTGAATAGGTACATTCAGAACGAGTCCTTTCTAGCTGAGAGTGCAGTGGAGCCTCTGAAAGGCTCCAGTTAAGGCCTGATAAATATGGCACAAAAGGTGTGGTACAAAGCAAAAGGAGTTAACAGTACAGTGCAAGAAACTTGGATGGCACCAATGAGTTTTTCCCCTCTGCACGCAGTGATGTGAAATCAGCCTGCAGCAGCACCAGTTCCCATGTGTTTATGTAATTGTGGGAATAAAATCTAATGAGGGTCCTGAAAGCAAAATTTTACCCCTTGTTATTCATTTTTGTTTCCTCCCATTTTCATTTTGGGTCAACAAATTCAGACAGAACAAGAGCAGAAGCAGTTCTGGTATGAATATTAGCATTTCATATTACTATTGAAGTTGTGAAATATAGGAGTGGGACTATTCCTATTGTATATGTAGGTGTGAGTGATTTTTTTTAAACCAGTTTTGGCTGTTACATGTGTAAATCAAACCTCAGGTGCATGAAGACAATGACAAAGCTGCAAAGGAATGTTCCCTCCTCTGTTTCTAATCTTAATTTTGATCTTTAAAAAAAATCCTGAAAATTAAAATTCAAATCTTTTAATTACTGTGTCACAAAGAAGAAAGGAATGAAAGAGCAAGTGATCTGCAGCCTCTCTCTTTCATCCCAAACTTTGTCTAGAAACATGAAGGTGTTTCTCACAGTATTGTCAAGTTGCCCTACTTTAAAGGGCTGCCCAGGATTTATAGTATTGGTTCCCTGGAAAGCCAGGCTTTGTCTCTTTTTTTTAACGCTGCCTTCATTCAGTTACTGAGAATCTTCTCTATTTATACAGTACATGTTAGATAAAGAATCTGTATGCTTATTTTAGAGATATCTCCCATTCTGTTACAACTTGATTACTTTTGGTAAGTACTGCTAGAGCAGAACCTCAAAAGCAGTCAGTGTCTTACTCTTCTTCTTCTGAGTTGTCAGAAACTGCACTTAATCTAAATATCCGTGCTCAGCCCACCATTCCAGAGTTGTCCATAACAGGACATGTTTTTCCAGTTCTGTATTTTAAAAGGGAATGTTTTCTGTTAAATCCCTTGCATGCCACTCACAGCACTGTAACCTGAAGCAAATGTTTGTCTCCTGTTTCATAAGAGGGGCCGGCTCGTGGGAGAAAGCAAACCCCAGCAAAGAGAGATGTACGTGTCCTGCAAAAGTAACTGTAGCCTGTGTTTATCTTTGTCCTGCTGTCAGAAGGACGTAAACCTGTACAAATAGGGCCTGCACAGATTCTGACATAGATCCATTCATCACTCACAATGTGGGCATTGGAACTTTTGTCCCCTGCTCCAAAACTTACCCTACTGAATTTCACAGAACTGAGTAAATTGGCTGAATTCAACAACTCCTGGAAAATCGGATACAGCATCTTTTTGTGCATGAGGGGAGGAAACATCTTTAGGAATTGCTGCCTTTGCCTTTCTGCAGTCTTGCACCCAGGGCATCTCTGGGAAATGCAGACCCTGCTGCTGGCAGAAATGGTGTTGTGACTGCAAACCAAGGGGAGAACAACCCCTGGCATAAATAACAACAGCTCTGGCTCTGCGGGGGCTGGAGCTCAGCGGGGTTTTGTCCTCGGCTGCAGTTTCAGGCCTTGCCTTGATGCCTCAGTGTTTGAAACAGAGCCCTGCAGGCTGGGTTTGGCAGCCAGGGCTCTCCAGGCTCCTCTGCCAGCCGGGAGGAGAGCAGCTCCCGAGCTTTCTTGGCCACTCTGAGCAGCCCTGCAGCTCTCTGCTTGTGCTTTCCGCCAGAGCTCCAGTGCGCTGGCCAGGGGATGTCTGTGTCTATCCCCAGACTCCTCTCGGGAAATGGCCCAGCTAATTTTAGAAGCAAAAACAGTCAGAAGAGGCCCATTTCCAATGCAGGCAGAGCACCTCCCCTCTAATCAGCGCTGAAATCTGATTGATGCTAAAGCCTTTCCTTAGCAGAATGTTTATTGCTCTTGAAGGGGGTGGGGAGAAAAACAACACAAGAGATCTTTTACGAGGCAGACATAAGTGAACAGAAGCTCTTTAAATACGGACTTGTGGGAACTGGGAGATTGATGCAATGCATCACGGGGACAGAAAGGCCAGACGACAGCTTTCTGAGTACATGGCATAAAATCAGATAGGGAGAAAAGAAACTATGGTACTTTTTGCCTGACATGACCTGAGGAAAATTACTGGCTGTTGTGCGGCCCTTGCATGGTTGTCTCGGGCATATCATGTTCTGCAGTGATTAAAATACAACTTCTGGTGATAGCAGGAACCCAAATGCCCTTCTGAATTGTGTGCAAAGTGCGACAGTTGTTCCTTCAGCCCAGGTCATGTTTCAGAATATGCTTCAGCAACTGCTTTTTATTGCATTTGATTCCTATATTGTTGTTCTGAATGAAAACACAGGAAGCGCAAAATCTTGTGGCAATATTCTGTTTATAAGGGGAAAGGTCACCTGTTGTCAGGGTCTGTGGGTGTTGTATGGATTCACACCATGCCAGGAAGGTAGGGAAGACAAAATCAAAAGTACTCACATTTTTAAATCTTTCATCTAAACTCTGCAGCACAAATTGAATTTTTTTTCAGCGAACAGCTGCAGGCGAATACATTTTGCTCCAGGAGTAGAACTGGTGCTATTTTCATAGTTTTCCTAACAGGACTACCAATGAAGGCTCTTCTCTTCCTTGCTGATGACAGGAGCCTGGGGCATGAAGAAAATCCTAAAGAGAGGGAGTCTTTCATCCATTTTCCAGTGTCTGCCCCTCAACAGACCTTTACCCTGTTCCTTTTCACACAGGGTGGGGTGTTTTTGCACTGAGTATTTGACTTATTCGAGTATTACATAACTATTACTAGACTTGAAAATGTTGCTGAGCTGCAGCCACGAGAAACAGACTTCAACCTAAATAGGGTAGGCCTGAAACGGATGTATTTGTGCCTGGCTTTAAACACATTTTGGGCTGCATATTATAGCCTGAGATAAAAGGTGCTACATTATTTGGAACTGTACGTACATTTGTCCTCTGATTACTGCACGTGAAAGAGCCAATTCCCTCTTATTTTTGGTAGGATAACACTTCCTGGTCTTCCCTGTAGCTTCAAGAAGAGAGCAATTTTTCTCCATACGAAATATCTGCCATAAAACCAGTGCCATTGTAGAACATTTTGTTACAGCTGGTTGTGCCTCAAATGGCATCTTTGGGAAGACTTTTTTTTATCTCTTCAGTCTGGGCCAAAATGAATGCTGATGAGTGATTTCTTGCGTGATTTAAGTGCTCGGAGCACAGCTGATAAGAGCAGCAGCAGTCATGTAATGTACAACTTGTTACAACTCTGCTCCAGTGGGTTTTACCAAGCTCTTGCCACAAATTTTAGTGGGAACAGATGAGCCTGTGCTGAAGGCTTTTGAAAAATCCAACCAGGAACACTTTTTGAGAACTGTAGGACCTTTTTGAGGATGTGTGTAAAGATCTAACGTGAGGTACGGAAGTGAGAGCCCTAAGGCAAGGAAGCTGCTCCATTGTTTGTGCTCTTAAAATTACTTTAGGGCTCAAGTTGCTTCTGAGCCAAAAACAATCAGATATTAGACCTCAGTGAACTTGTGGATGTCAGAACTATTTTGAGAAATTGGAATACTTCATTGTAACCACATATTTGGCCAAGATACGATGTGTGGCCCCAATTCAAAGAAATTGTAAATACTGCCATTTATCCAAATTATTGTTCCCTTGCTATGTCTAAACTTCAAAGAAAAACAGTTTCTTCATAGTTTGTATGCTGCTATAAATAATACTTCTCTTTATTGCATTCTGAGAAAAGAATAGCATTCCATGAGTCATACTTATTGTGGGGTCTGTGGACAAAGCTCTCAAGCCTTTATGAGCTTCCACAATGTGCAGAAGCCTTAAGGTTCAACAGTCTTGCTTCTTCCAGCAATAAATTAAAGGCAGATTCTTAAAATACTTTGGCATGAGTAGTTGAACCTGCTTCAAGGAACACCTTGGTACTAAGCTGCTCTCAGATTCAAGAAGAGGAAAGTAAAACTTCCTCCTTATGGGTCAGATGAAGGGAAACCTTTGTCCAGAAATTTCTTGGGTTTGCTTGGGTGTTATTACTCAGTGAGGTGAAGGTAATGTGTTCACTGAATGCTGTAATGCAGAGCAGGGGGTTTTTAATTATTTACTTGAAATGAAATTTACTGAAGAGAAGTGACACTCGGCCATTATTTATTGCAGGTGACACAAATTCTGTTCCGTCACAACTCTAATCCTGTTGAAGACCATGGTAGCAGAGAGAAAAATTTGACCCTCCTTATTATAATTTACAACTTTGAGCCAAATTGCCAGATAAGCTGTCTCAATACTGTCTTGATCATTCTGATGTTTCCTTGTATGAGAATTGCTGTATGTGGAAATTCTAACGAGGCTGTATCTTTTGTAAAAGGACAAAACCAAAACCTGAAAAGACAGTGGTTTTGAGGTGTGCAGTTCCTTTTCTACAGAATTATCTTCTGCAAATAAGTACCTTTGAGTGGCCTGAGACAGCAGAGCTGCAGGTTTTTGCTGTCCTGTGTAAATATCAAAAGGTGCAAAGTCCAGTGGATGCATCTCGATGTTTTACTGGGCCTGGCTTAGCTGGAAGGTTCGTGGCAGTATTGCTCATTTTGTCTGAACATCAGCTGAAATAATAAACCAGCCTCTGTGACTGAGCACAGCTTTATCTCCAGTACGCATCTGATAGGAGAGAGAAGCAATCAGAGCCTCAGTAAGGATGGGATTGCCAGGAAGTGACTGAGTAAGGTTCTTTGAAGAAATTTCCTGTGTCTTCAGATACTTCATCCAGAAATCTCTCTCCATTTTGCAATGGCTCTGAGGGAAGCATGTGGTACACTGAAAGACACTGAATAACCCTCCGACTGACCAAATCTATTCCATAACGTTGTCAAAGAGCCCAGTAAGTCCATATGGGAATCATTCCCATTTGTGTGCAAAAGCAAATATAACTGACCTTTTAATACACTTCTGCAGACAGTCACGTCTGTGAACTTTGCATTCAGATTGCCTCAAAAGCTGTGCCCAAACTTAGAAGATGAAATTCTGAAGTTTAACTTTTTTTTACCCTTTTGAGAATGAGGTTCTCTTGAAAAGCCTTGGTTTGTTGATTCATCCCCAGCTTTGGAGCAGAAGTTTCTTCTCCCCACTATGCTTCCAGTTCCTGCTTTACTAACATGTAATGATCTCTCGTTCCTTTCCATTTGGAGATTAGAGAGAATGATGCTATATTACTATAGAATATATTTTGAATTTGTCTTTCACCAGAATTTTAGAGGTGAAAGTACTATAAAATTAGCAATAGGTCCTGTATGATACACTCAGTAAGGAAATGCACGATTTAAGATTTCTAGGTGAGAGCCCTGAGATGAGGGATTGTGCTGCCAATCTTTCAGGAACCATTGAAGCACAGTAAACACTGTGAAAATGGATTGCTGCAAAGGAACTGCAGTATTTCAGAAGCTCTGTGCCTGCAAGGAGAGCAGCTCTTGCACGCTGTCCCCTCTCTGCTTTTGCAGATTTTGCAGTAGTTTTTGTAGCACTTCATGAAGACTCTTTTTATTGTCTCTAAGTATGATTTTGCTCTACATACTTGACAAATGTCAGAGGAACTATAGGGAAATATTTGATCACATGGGAAATTCTGCTCTTAGGGCTGGTGGTTTTTTGTTTAGCTGCACTGTTGGGTCCATGAAAGAGCAAGATACTCAAGCACAGATCTCTTCAAGGTACAGCTTGTTTACAACCAGTGAGTGGCTGCCTCCGTGGTATCTCACCTGACGCACAACTGTCCATATTTATGGGGGGTTTCAGTCTCTCATGAGGTACAAACAGCATTTCCATGCAAGGGATCACGATTTTCCACCATCAAGAAGTCTAAAGCTTTTCATTGTTGTGGGGTAGAACATACTGGCAGCTACTAAAGCTAGTGCTAGAACAGTAAACAAAGGTTGATTTTGTCCATTATTCATGGGCATGCATCCAAACCAAACCATTCCAGGTTCAGGCTGAACGTGCTGGTTGGAATAGCTGAACACGGACACAGAGATGCTACTTAAGGATAAGATGAAGTAATGATTAAGTCACTTTTCTGTATCTGTCCTTCTCTAAGAGACACGCTTGTTTCTGTAAAAATTCAGATTAACCTCAGTAGAAGACAAATATAAATATTAGCATGCCTTGAGTAACCACCCCAGTCCCTGGGATCCATAAGAGGAAAACAAGGATTTTCTTTTTCAAATTTACCTATTAAATTCATGTGAATATTATTCAAATATAAAATATATACAGTGGTGGGACATACTGGAATCTTGAATTGTCAAATTTAAAGCTAGGAGACATTAAATGATCAACAACTTGTCAACATAATCTCCTAAATAAGTCTGAAGGATTAGTGATGATCTCTTTGCTAGTTGTCTTCTACATTGTACGATATTTATCAATTAACTAATTTATTAGAGATTATTGGTCAATGGTTATTTTAAGGGCTATTGAGAATATCTGCTGTGCTGACTTAGAAGAGCTTTAGCACTTTGGAAGTTATGACTTCAGAAGTGAACGCTGTGGGGTTCTCTTTAAGATTAATAACTAAAACCTGTATATATTTCTGGGGTGCAAAACAGGGACTGTTTGCTTTCCACTGAAACTAACACAAATGTCATGGGTTTGTACGAAAAGCAGATTTTTATTTCTTTTTGTCACATACTTGACCAGCTGATGAGAAAGAAATCTGGGAAAAAATCCACCTCTATAGTTTTCAGATTTCATATTATCTACATGAAACCAGTGTGAAAGCTAATCCTATAGCAGAGCAGAAGGGACTGTATTACAAAATCTTTTCTCAGACAGGACATTGTTTCTGACTGAGATTTGTATGATGAGGTCAACTAGACCTTTCAGTTGATTGAGGTATTTTTGTTTCTTGCCTGGAAGAGAGCAGAGGGAGGAGGAGATGCAAGGGAGAACTAAGACAAGAATTTGTCAGTATATTTAAAGAGCTCAGTCCAAGAAATCAAGTGCATCTTGTCCTGGTCTTTCTGTTGGAAGATGAGGATAAAATATGGAATCACTGGGGTCAGAACAGAGCAAGGGCAAGGGAAGCCAAACCCATTGTCAGCAAGTACGTTTCCAAACACAGAATAGTTTAATTGTCTTTCCTTGTTAGGCCTGTTTTCTAGATTTAAAAATAGCTGGGATTACTCTTTAATCAACACTTGCAAATTATGATCTGGCAGTGACCTGTGCTGAGCATCCTGCATGTCTTTGCTGTTTGGGTGGTCACAGATTTATGAGTTTTCCTGAATGCCTCCTGGACAGCTGGGAGGAAGGCCACTGATCTTTCTGGCACATAAATGAGTGCCAGTTGTGGTAGTGACAAAACTGAAACTTGGATCATGCCCTTTACCTCCTCTCTCCCCTCATGTCTAAAATACAGGGAAATACCACAATATATTGACCTCGTTTTAGTAAAATATTTCAAACTGATGTTTAGCAAACTCTGAGATTTAGACCATGCTGGTCTAGAAGGTGCTGTCCTCCACTGCTTTTTGGAGGAAAATGCCCAGTGATTCACAAGCTTTTTTTAACAGTTGCTAGTTGACCTAAAAGAACTCTGCCTTTTTAGATCACTGTATTCACATATGTGATAATGTTTCAGTGCTCCTCCTGTTTATACTCTCCTTAAGCTTTTTTAAATGTAATTAAATGAATTGTTGTTTCTCTAGCTGTTTAAAAATAAAGAAATATTTTCTTGCTTACAGTCATTAGCATATTTATGTAATTGGACCAAATCTTAATTGAATGTATATCTGTATCATTCTACTAATTTCAGTGAAAAAAACTCATTAGAACTTGTAACTGAATTGAAACTCTGCTGATTGAAAGCAGCTGATGACCCACAAACAATGGAAATACCATTGTACATGTTTATAATGTCCTCTGAAATGGAATAAGAAAGTAAATGAGAAAATGTCTGGAGGGAGGAAAATATTGCATTATCTCTGCACATTGTATTGTCATCTTCAAAAATGACTCTGAAGGAAGAATGACTCATTTTGGAAAACAGAGAATGTAATGAAATATCCATGAAAGGTCTGAAAACGGAATGGTTGCAGTGACTACTATGAATAGGTTTCCATAAGCTAAATAAGGGATTGTGGTGAAATGTGCAGGTGCTGATTTGGGCAAGTCATTAGATGTGAGATGGAGCTGCCTGAACTACTGGAATACTTGAAAATTCTTAAGTCACAACAAGTATTACAGTGCGGTCCTTATTTTGGCTACCATTGCCCATCCTGCCTCTCTTCTTTCTCGTGTCATCTTGTTTGTAACTTTTCCTTGTGCATTGCAGAGTAATAGAAATGTCTGCACCTGTTGTACCTTGATGCTTGATTAAAGCAAATGAAACCAGAGGAGGAGTAATATGGGCAGTCAGAAGAATGCTTTTATAATCTGGAAAAATATTCTCAGGAAGAGAAGTAGTAATGACTCTGTTTCTAAAAAAAGGAACAACTTATTAGACTCAACTGGTTCTTCTCAAAGACAAGCTGGTCATGGAGCTCATCCATCATTTCCACCAACATCATGGCAAGAGGAGTCGTGGAAAGAAATGCTGAATTACAAGTTTTCTGATCTTGCCCTGTGGCTTTGCGCCAGTAACTCTGCTATTAGGTAAGGTTTTTCTTCAGCCCTGGTCTTTCTAACTCTGACATGCAGTGAGAGGGACACTTGTAAACACTGATGAGAAAAACAGCAGCGTCCCACTCCCATGAGTATTAATTACTTAATTAATTAATTACTGCACAAAATGTGGGACTGCTAAGTTTTCTTTTCTCTCCCTCAGCTTGAAAAGTTCTGATATTTCTTGGTCTCTATTGTTCCATACTATTTATAACCTGCAGCTACCCAGATCAGCTCACTGTGGCTCCCTTGCTACTTTAGAAGAATGTTACTGTCGCCTTTCTGTCTAAAATTACTCTACTGTGCTTTATCTTCTCAGTTTCCTCTTATTATTCTCCCTCAGATCATTGTTCTTGATGCTATTTCTAAAAGTAATGTATTGATTTCCTGTCTCTCTCCCTGTGTTTTGATTATTAAGATGATAAATGTTTTAAGATCATCTGTCGTTTATTACCTATACTGTGTGTTTCTTACAAGAAAATTGCTACCCGAAATTTAAGAGCTGAATCACACATGTAATGACTCCAGAACAGCCATCAAACATCTCTGTGTTCTTTGTTTCATTACTTCATTTCCAAGGTGCTGGTAACAGAGGACTATTTGTTTTCCAGGAACAGCAAGATGGTGGTTTGTACTTTCCTCTCTGAAACCAGCATCCACTCAGTGTCTGCCAGAGAAACAGTGTCTGAAAAGAAGCTGCTGTAACAAAGATATTCATCTTATTTAATTCACTTTAGCTCATAGTCAGATATGTGCAAAGCCTGGAAGTTTCAGGTCCATAACTATGCTGTTCTTTACCATTCAAGTTTCAGAGTCAAACAATTCAGAGTGAAAAGTTGACTGCAGCTCGTGAGTTCATGGGGTTTAAAGTCTTTGAGCTTATGAAACCAGTGTTGTTTTCCTACACGGAACCCTAAGCCAGCCTAGGTTTCTTCAGTCCAGTAAACTGTCACATGTTTTGATTTCAAAGGGAATAATTTGCACTTTTGCTTGCTTAGGGCCGACTTCGAGTTGGTGAGAGTTCACACACCTCTGCGGCTGGGGGAGCCTCGTGCCTCAAGGGCAGTGCCCTCACTGCAGTGTATAGACCTTGTCTTTGACTCCAGCTGAGTATCTCTGATTCTGCTGATGTGCTGCAGTTAAATTTCCCTGGAGAAAAGCAGCCAAGGCTTGCCCTGCAGAACTGGGGACATTGGAGGGGAAAAGGGCGCATGAGCAACTGAAGGCCTGTAAGAATCTGGGGAGGTGGAGAGAAATGGAGCTATGAAAAAGAAAACTGAGTGAAGGGCATGGACCACAAGAATGAGGAGAGGGGGACACTGCTCCCTGTGAGCTTGGCATCCCCAAGTCTCCTGCTGGAGGCAGAGGCTGGTGTGCCTGAAGGGCAGCGTGGGCAGTGCTGAACTTCAGTGCAGCTAAAGCGGTGCATAAGGATGTCATCTAAAGAGTCAAAACAAAAGCTAACCCAGCCCACGTGTTGGGACATGGCTGGATACCAGTGACTTGAGTGGAATTTCACTCCAGCAGAGGCTTACTCCAGTCATGGTCCTATATTCGGAAAGATAAACACGAATGTATGCTTACATCCTGAACGCAAGTTATTCAAGGCAGATAAGGCAAGAGAAAGTAAATATAAGTAATTCTATAGACCAGGATGCCAGCTGACCTCATGTTTGGTCAGCTCACTTCCCAATATTTGCTCTGCTGAAAGGAAAACTTGAGTATTCCTTTGTAATGTTTGTGAATGGATTGGCGTGTTCATCTTTACGCTTCTCTGTCTCAGCACTGCAAACAAGATAAGGAGTGATTAACGCACCCTGCTGACTCCGTGGGCATGCTGAGCAACACCCCAGCCAGGAGCAGGGCCAGAGCAAGATGCCTGATGGGCACAGTGTGTAAAAGGATCTGCGGGGCGCTGAGGATGTTTACCCAGCCATAAAGAGAACAGGTGTATGTGTATGTGTCTCCATAGAAAACCCAACATCCTGTTTATCAAAGGAAGTCCCTCGGTTTTTCATGGAGCCAGTCATCCTTGCATTTGCATCTCTGGACAAGAGAAATAAGTAGCAAAAGTAAAAATAGCTGCAGTATCAGACTTTCTTCCTGAAAGCTGCTTTGCATGGGGGATGGTTGAAAGGCTGGGCTCAGACAGAGAGATGTAATTGTGCAGTGAGGGCCCAGGTGGGAGCTCTGCGTTATCTCTGAACAATAGAATAATTTCCATCTGCTCGGTTGGAGCAGAAACCTTCTCTATTTCTGACAATACTTGGCATAGTGTTGACACTAAAACTACAATTTTCCATTGTTTTTTTGACCCTCGGATAACTTGGTTTATGGGCAAAAATTTACTACCTGCGTGCTTTGTATTTAATGGAACTGGCATTCTGCCACAAACTGGCTTTCCTGCTGCATTTTCTTTAGGAGAAGGAAGCTGCAAGACAATGGATGTATGTAAACAGCTTTATTCATTTCTAGTGAAGCCTTGCTGGATGGCACCGAAGGGTGGTGTCCTGGCCACTGGAGACGGAGGCTGTGGAGTTATCTCTTCCTATCCAGATCCATAATACAGATGGAAACCTTTGTCACTTTTAGGCCACTGAAAGTCATCTCAGGATCCCAGGAGTCAAAGAGCATTTTTTTCCACCTTGTGTATAATGGCAAACAATAAATATTCCAAAAGGCCCTGCCAGGGCTGTAGCAACAGCAACGCAGAGGCCATGATGCACATGCAGAGCTTTGCAAATGGTTTTATTCATGGCGCTCAGGGTGGAATAAAGCCACGTTCCCTCTTCTCAAGAGGGCTCGGAGTGGAGATTTCTCCAAGAAGAAGGAGCATGTTTGGGCAGTGGCTTTGCAGAAAGAAAAGTTGCATGTTGAAGTTAGTTCAGCCATAGAGCACTTTCAAAAAACTCTTTCTTTAAGGGAAAAAAAACCTCCCGAACCCAAACTGTCATAATTTTGTTAGTTTTAGGCATACGCTACTATTCCCTATGAGGACCCTGGTAGCTTTTTTTGCCAAATAATGGCAACAGTAAAGTATCTCTAGAAATAAATTACACACTTTTATATATGCTGCAAAGCTATTTGAGGAAAATGCAACCCCTGACATCTTTGAAATGCCTTCTACAAATACAAGCCAATGCCTTTTTATAGCAGCCTACTGACAAGGATAATTTATGTATTCTACAGTATAGAAAATCCTGGAGGCAGTGCTATTTTTAGCTGTGTAACCTTTAAGCATATTCAACTATATGCTAGTAAATTGGATTTTAACAGGTGAATGACTTAATATAGCAAGGCAGATGAATTACAGATGTGGACAGTGTCTGTCCAGATCTCTGTTTTTTCCTGGCTCTGAATT
Source organism: Oriolus oriolus (assembly GCA_013400235.1). NCBI lineage: Eukaryota > Metazoa > Chordata > Aves > Passeriformes > Corvidae > Oriolus > Oriolus oriolus. Next base: position 2,299,667 of record VXBT01009623.1, read on the forward strand.
ATTCATCTGAGATGGCCAGAAGCCAGCTATGAGGATTATTGATAAAAGTGAGTTAAGAATAGATTAGAACATTTCTCTTGTGCAGTATAATGTTTCTCTGTTGACTGTGTTATTTTCCATCTTCCATTAAGCACTGCAAGCCAGACTTTTTTAACCCAATTTTAAACTATTCATGCTCTATACACGTAATATTACTATACACGTAATATTACTATAAATGCTTGAGTTCCTTGTTTGTAGGGTAAGGAGTGTCCTTTTAAAAGACATAATGTTGTAAACAAGAAGACAAACATTTCAGCATTTTGCTTAGGCATGGATTTTCTGGAGAAGTAAAACTTTTCTTCTAAAGTCTTGCCAGCTGTCAGAGCTGGGGGGTTGAAATGTGCAATACCCTCTCTAGTTGGTGGTGCCAGTGCCATTCTCCTGTGACTGTCAAAGTGTTAGCCCAGCTGTGTTTTTCAGTGTTTTTTCTTGTCCTCTGTCACTTTTTTCAATATTGCTCTTTAACAAATCTAGATTACTGAGAATATCAAAGTCTTTGGCCTGTACCAAAAGACGAAGAGATGGAGGTACATATGGGGAATTAATTTGAAACATGATAGTGGAAAAAACATCATTCCTTCTAAAACACAAAATAAATGAGGTCTACTCAGCAGCTGTGCAACATAGTTCTAACAACTATGAAAACTAAATGAAGACTACAGCGGTGTAATAAATGTGAAGTGACTCTGTCCCTATGAAGGCCATAAGAGCATTTTCCTACATTAACACAGTGCTTTGTTGCATTTAAAATTCATTTGAGGGTAAAAAAGAAAAAAAAAGAAAAAAGATTCCACTAATGAGGAAGCAAAAAGGTATAGAAATAGAGTCCGAAATCCTCAGATTTCTTTTGGAATTGAAGTACTTTAGTCTTTGGTCACCTTTATCACTGATGTTGTGGTGAATAGCTCTAAGGAAGGAGTGGTAAAAACAGTAACATTGAATAATTCTGGTGTTCTGGGAAATGTGGAGAAAGCACAGCAGGCCATAGTAAGCACTAGAGATTAAAGATTCAGCTGTAAAATCTGAGCTTGCCTTTTTGTGTCATCAGTGTAAATTTCTTTAGTCTTTTTCCCCAGTGTGTAATGAAGATAATTTTCTCATATGTATTGTCAGAATGATTTTATTTCCATGAATGCTTTTCTCAGTCCCAAGATAAAAGTTTCCTGTTGTGTTCTACACTTCCATGTGACTTTTAACAGTAAAACAAAGTACAATTCATCAACTTTGCTGGTCATTTTAGCAAAAGTATTGTCCTAAACTTCTTTACTAGCATCCTTCTGGCTCCTGGTCTTTCTCCAGCTCTAGATTTCTCAGCTATTGCACATGTTGGGTAACTTGGTCATGTAAGAGCTTGTCTTTAGATGAGTGGAAACTGAGGTAGAGGTTGCATTTATGAAGGTACTGTTTTTAAAATGCCCAGCCACCTTATCTTTATTGCTCCCGGTTTCGCATATGTGTGTAACTGGGACAACTGGAAATACTGAACGGTGGTGGTGCCTCTCACTGAAATGTCATTGCCATTGAAGTCATTATTTAAATAATAATGACTTCAAGAAAAGGAGGATTGGTAAGAACAGCAAAATGGGATCTCTGTGGGAAATGGAAGCTGAATGAAAAAATGATCAAATGTGGATAACGTTTGTAGAGGTTGTGCAATAAATTATCAGAATTAACAAAGTGTAATCACAGAAACAGAAGAAAGTTGGAAGTAGAAGATAGCTCCAGTGTGGTTTAAAGCTGATGATTGATGAAAGTCTCAGATGATTTTCTTTTTCCATTTGCTCACTTATGATACAGAATCATATCATTGGACATTTGAGGTTTTTAAGATTACTGTTGTTATTCCACTAAGTCTTGCTATTTCTTATATTCCCTTGTTATCCTTCATGTTCCTGCCAGGGTGTATATTGATAGCCAGGATGAAATTTTTAGGTGTTCAGTGTTGTTTACTGTCTGGCCATTGCAACAGCTTGTTTTGCTGCCTTTCCTTCATCCCTGCCCTACCTCTTCCTTCCTCTGCCCTTTCCTCTGCTCTCCCTTGGCTGGGCAGTCCTGGCCCATTCTTGAACGAGTCCTGAGCCGTAACTGAGCTAATTTATCTTCCTAACAAAATATAAAATATAGTAAAACCTTTTTTCTGGATCATTTTCTGCCCTTCCAATGAGTTAAAACAGAAGGGCCTGACAAGTGCTGGAGGCCAGCTGGGCAAGCTGGCTGAGAGCAGGGGGAGGGCTGGAAAATTATGGTCTGAGCAGAGGGATTCATCAGCTCTGTCACGAGAGCCAAGCCCTCCTGGCATCGTGGCTGTTTGCAGAGGAAACTGAGGAATATGTTCAGTGCAGGTAGCTGGGGGGGGCAGGAGCCCCAGGAGGCCATGAATTCCTGACCCTCTAGATACAAAAGGGCCTGGCGACCTGTGGCACAGCCAGGTGAGGGACACCTGGGGACACAAGGAGCTGAAGGCCTCAGACTTTCCCTCACGTGGACTGTGAGGGTATAAAAGCCCAGGGTCTCCTTTGCTCAGGGTCCCTGCTCAGAGACATGATTGAGCTGTTGATTTCTCATTTAGTTATTGCACCAAAATTAAATTACTTTAAGGATCAGGATGTCTGAGACTCTGCTCTGGGGCCAAGCCAGTGAGGAAACCTGGTGTGGCTGTGTGAGTGTGGGGGGTGTAGCTGGGAAGGGACCCTGGTCCCAGCCCAGGTGCTGCAGGTGTGGCTGCCAGAATGGCTCCTGGATGGTCGGACAGTGAAGTTTCCTTAACAAAAACTTGTCCAAAACACACCGGTTTGGTGCAAATGTAGGGTTCAGAGAGCCCATGTCAGGATGAATCATCCAGAGCCAGCAGCAGGCACAGTGAAAAGCACTTGCCCAGTTAACCTTGGCACTTCTGTTTCCTTTCCCCCTGTAGGAAAAGTTTTCTCTTCCTGGACTTTGCATCGTGTTTCCCTGAAAGGTTTCAGTCTCCCTCATGGAAATTATGCAAATGTCACTGTGCGCACGTAAAAAAACTGACAATGGCACAAAAAGTACAGGACTAAAATAGGTTTTGCTAAAAAAAAAAAAAAGTCTATGTAGCAATGAGAGACCTGATTTCCCTGTTACATATTTAAATTATAAGGAGATAATTCTGTTTATCAGTCTGCCAAAGTCTCTTTTAAAAAATGAACTATACATTTTAAAAGGAAATGTGTGTACAAATTTAGTGACAATGACGAAGTAAAAAACCCTGGGATGTAAAAGCAATTCATCTGCTGCCCCAGATCTTTAACAAATGGAGGAGTTCGGTTGATGTTGCAAAACAAGCTGACCTTCTAACAGGGGCCAGGCATGAAGCTTTTTGCCAAAGGTGAATGGTTTGGAAAACTGAGCGTGTGTGAAAAGGGAAACAGTGGAAACTATGCTGCGCTTGGAGCGCGCCTGGGCTCTGGAAAGCAGCTCTGTAAAAATGTCAGCCTCTGACTGAGGAGGGCTGTTTTCTACGTGTAGCAGCAGCCCGAGCCTGTTCCCTGGTTCATGTCCTGCGTGCAGCTTGGGCGCTCACCACGGTCGATATATTGGTGTTGGGTTTTGGTTGCTTGGTGCTTCACGGCCAACAGCAGATGCAGCAGATGCTATCCCAGCCCTGGCCATAAGTGGAAGTCTTGGCTTGCAGACTTTTCTCTGCAGATCTCTTCCTGCTTCACCCTTGCAGGTGCCTGCAATGCCACTGCTCCCAGCAGAGTTCCTCTTAGGGGTGTTTTTGGAAAGCTGGGGCTCTGCAGTACAGACCTAGAGGCCACCCTGCCCTGTGAAGTGTGAGTGTCCCTTTGCCAGAGTGACAGGTTTCTCTTCCACGTCAGTCCGAAATTACAGAGAGGAAGCGCTTGGACCTTAGGTCTAGCAAGGCATAGTAATGCCACTGAGTCAATATAGGTTTTCCTAGAGTTCTGCTGATGGCTTGAGGTGCCAAATTCTGACAGGACCCATCCACAAACATCCACGTGGATGTAAATATGTGTATTACAAATTGCTACGTTTATACTTCAGTCTTCCATCAGACCTTAAGCTCCTATAATAACTCCTGAAGTGTAAGAGACAGGTATAAATGACATGAAATTGAGTGTCCCTTGTCTGACAGGGGAAGTTAATAATGCTGGTCTCTGAGGGAACTATAGCAAGAAACATAAATAGGAGCAGAACACTGTGTTCCTTCTTCCGTGTCTTGCCCTAATCCTGACACGTGAGCACCTACCAACACAAATAATGTTATCAGGTCAGAATCACCAGCAATAATAAATCAGCCCTGGCACTGGCGAGGCTCTCGCTTCTGTACAACAACGTGACCTCCAGTCAGGAAGAGACTTTATATTCGGGCAGAGATGCTTGCATTTGGTCGGAAGCAACTTGCACCAGTACGTGGGAGATGTGCACGCAGGTCAGAAAAACAGAGACACGAGAAGGTGTAAATTTATACGGAATCTGTGTTGATGAGGTTCTCTTCCAGCTACCCAGAGCAGCTGCAAGGCCAGGGTTTCCAAAATGCAGCAGACATGGTCAGACAGCAGGTATGGGGTGGCATATGGGTTATAGCTCAGAGTTGGACATTATTGGTTGCAAATGGCTCACTGCTGGCATACACTGCAAGGGTGAACCTCTCTGTGCAAATGTGTAACACTCGGAAAACTGAACATAGGTAGATAATGAAACCTGCTTTTGGAGTTACTGGCATTTCTATCTACAGAAAAAAATTGTCTTTTCTTCTTAAAAACTATTTGAGAACTCAGTGGAGAAACCCTAGTACAACATGAGGTTAGAATTTGCCTCCTTTGAAACGAGCTGGACGTAGAAGAGCCAGTTTCAGTATTCTTTTATTTATAGACATCTTGGTGGCAGTATTGTTGCAACTGTGTTCCTACAGGCTATCAGCATCCATCAATGCATTTCAGATAGATCCCAAGCCAGAAGCTCTAGGGTTTTTCCATTCCCTCCCCTGCATTTTCCAAGCCTTTTTAATCCCAGTCACAGACTTCATCAAGAGTCATGACAGGTGGATAAAGCACTAGCAAGAGTATCAAGAGGTACCATTTCTGTTGGAAAAATAAGAAGAGTTTGGTTCAAAATGTTGGTTCTATTAGTTATATTTAAACTCTTTTGAAGTCAATAGTGAGAATCTACTGATCCTGCTGCAAGATGAATTACTCCAGTACAAACAGTCAGAGCTACTTATCTAGAAGAAGCAGACTCTCAAAACCAGAGACAAAATACCACATTTAACGCACATATTTACTCTTTGTGTACTGTGCACAAAGAGAAGGGCATAGGGCCAGGCGAGAGATAAGGTAACTTCTATTTTATGCCATGAAATTGCATCTGACAACACAGTGTATCTATTTGTGAACAGTGTAAATGAGTCTGAGCCCTCTGGGGAAGTGACTAAGAAGGGATGTGTGCTGTTGGATGTACAGCTGATGGCAGAGGACGTCCCCTGTACTTTCTGCACTGTACAGAGGAGGAAGGAAGGGCAGGTTGCACGAAGGCCGTGCCAAGCTGTCAGGATTTCCTCCCTGAGAACTTCTGGTGAATGTACAGAGCATTGTGTGTTGCACAGATATTGCATCAGTGCGTAAAAGATACAGGCACATCTGTGACAGGAAAACGTAATCATGGGTGCAAAACTGGGCATGCAAGAGAAGTCCTTGAATTATGGTTGCTCGTAAAACTTTGCTTAGTCTTCCATCTAGAACTGAAGTCCTGCTTTGATTTCCAGAGACACTTTAAATGCTTGCTGCTGCCCTAGTTTGGGCAGGGCTGTGGCCAGCTCGTACCCCCATCCCTGTGCAGATCATTCACAGGTAGGTGACATACGAGATCCGCATGGAACTGGTATTTTTTGGTGTCCTTGTGCATTCTCTAGTTTCTGTGCGGCTTTGCTGTTGCACAGAACGTCTATAAACATAACCCACAGTCACCTTTTGTACTTTCTCATTTTCTCCCCAAACAAGAATGGTCTGGTCTGGACTTTGCAGTAATCTCTGATGTACAGGCAATCTATCTCCAGTGATGCAGGAAAGGAGCCGCAACCGCTGTCGGCGGTCAGGGCTGGCTGGCAGGAGGAGGTGAGGGTCCTGCCCTGTATTTAAAAGCAAAAGTGCAAAACTTTGCACAGATCAGAGGGGCTCAGTTATTCACTTAACACCGGCAGAAGTCTTCTGTGGTTGCAGGACAGTGTCAGACCAAGGGCACCCCAAACAAAACCTGCATCTCTATCAAGTTGGCTGGTGATGGAAATGTCTTTTTACCTTGAAGTGCAGTGGCTTGCAGCACTGCTGTCTGCATGTCTCACAGGAACAAGCTCTTTCAGCTGCTATCAAACTTCTCAACCACTTTGAAATTCATCTGTGAGGCAACTCCTCTGCGGAACCCAGCAGCAAAGAGCAAACTGGCACTGGAGACCTTTCTCACAGCACTTTGCTAAACTATCTCAGAGATTTGTGTGACACTGGCAGTTTCTCCAAAAGAATAATCAAAACTCCTCAAAGTGTTTAAGGAAAATATGGCAAGAATTTAAGTCTTGTGTTAGAAAAGTTGTTTGTATCATTCCTCAGAGAATTTATTTATAAACAATGTTAATGTCATACATTAACTTCTTGTGCACCCAGTCCTACTCAATCCTCTTTCTGGCTCTTGAAATGTTTAGATAGAAAATACAAATATATCTTATAATGCTTACTTATTGTCTGCCTCTTGCATTTACAGAGATGCAACCAGGTTGAGAGTTAAACTACAGCGCTTGTTTAAAAATGTGCTGCTTCAGGGACTCCTACGTAAAATGTTTGGGTTCTGGGTTCTGCTTGGACTTTATTCTTTCTTTCTCCAAATTTTTCATTGCGCTGTCATCAGCATGGAGGAAAGATGTGTGATCAAAAAGAGGTGTAAGCCCAACATACTTAGGTCAGTGACATCTGTGTGCTCAGATCATAAATCCACACAGAGGCAGGTGTGAGGACAATACACTTCAGGAAAAAGCTGCCTTTACCCTGGGATTGACTCAGCATTTATATCTGCCTGTCCAGCTCCACAGGTTGTCTCTGGAAGCCAGAATAATGTGCTGCTAAATGTAAGTAATGCTATGTGTATCCGGCTTGTGGTAAGAAAAAACCAAACCAACACTCCAAAAACCCTGAAAACCTTCAGGCCCTAAAAACATTTAGAATGACACCAAAAAAAAAAAAAAAAAAAAAAAAAACCAAAAAACACCACCCCAAAAAAAAAAAAAAAAAAAAAAAAAAAAAAAAAAGAAAACCAAACAACTCCCCCCCAAAACCTCATTGCCGGGACCTCACGCTGATTGCACTGAATTAAGTACAAGGTGTTGCTGCGAGGGACGCACAGGCGTTGCGACACTCCCTGGAGAGGTGACAAACGCAGCAGCCTGGTTGGTTTCTGTGCTAATTGTGCAATCACTCCTTTGCCATCATAGAGGCAATTCTCGGCTGCTCTTGCGGCTGAATGTGCTGGTCCTCCTGCCCCTCGTGCCCCTGGGAACTGCTGTCCCTGCTGCTGGTGGCAGGGGCTGCGATGTGGCTGTCCCCAGCGACAGCGACGGAGACCAGGGGCACTTTCCACCCTGGTGCTCGCACTCTGCTGGGTGTTAAATGAACAACGATCCAGTGCCTGTTTCTGGGTCTGCGCACAGCTCCACGCATCTGACACGCTCTGCTGTCAGTCTGGAGGTTTTTCCATGATGTGCCTTTATTTTGGCAGTTTCATTTGACTCTCGCAGTCTGAAACACAAGGTTCATACATCAAAAGGGGATCCCACCCCCGGCTGAGGGGTTATGGCCATAAATGGTATTTAGATTTATAAACCGAGTAAAACTGTTGCTATTTTAAGAAGATGCTGCCAGAAGTCTGGCTCTGACCCTCTGGAACTAGGTCTAAATAATAATTTTTAAATGTTCCACAGTGGTGACTCTATCACCCTCCAGCAGATTCTCTGTGCTGCAGCAACAGGGGCTCCAGACAAAGGCAATGGCATTGCAGCATTTTATGTTAGTCCTAAACACTCAATAAGAATTAAAAAGTTAATATCTCTTAAATAATAAGAAAAAGTGGATTTGGGTTGGGCAGGAAAGTGGGACTTATTAGTCTTTCATGCCTTTGGAAGTCACATTTCAGCCTTTGCTCTGCAACCACAAATGCTATAGACATGTTTTAAAAAGAGAATTGAATTAGTTTTATTTTGAACAACAGCTCCAATAACTGATGGCTCTCATAAGGCAGAAAAGACACCAGAAAAGTTAAAAATGCTGCCCAAGTGCAATGTGCTTTTAATCTACATCTGGTTCCAAGTCTTAAACTTTCACTTTCCATTTTCCTTGCCCGAACCTTGTCGAATAATCTCTCTACAGCTCATTCCTAAACAGCCAGTTAATTTGCATGTCCTGATTGTTTTCTGCCACTGCTTTGGTAGCAACAAGGAGCTATTTCCTCACTGCCCTGCTTTGACTGCTCCGCTCAGGAAGCTGTGTCATGAGGATGTGTCAGTGCCACCGCGCTGACATCGCAGCTGCGCACGATGACATCTCGCAGTGAATCAAAAGGGAAAGGCAGATTTCAGTATGTGTATCCTGGGGTGCAGCAGTGACTGATACGGAAAGCATTAAGAAGTGGCATAATGAGTATTGTGTGCAGGAGTGCTGGGTGTAAGTGGGGCTTCACTAAAAAAACCCTTGTGCCGTCTGACACAAGATCGAGTGAGCCTTAAATCGACAGAGCGAGAACAAAGCCTGCACCTCAGCTTTTTGTGCCGGCTTATGTGAACAGCAAATCAAACAAGCAGGGAGCATCAGGTTTCTATTTTAAAACCAGACATTCCTTTTGGTTCTGTGCAGAATGGTGTGTGAGCAGTGAAGGGTGCACCTTTGTACAGCGCGTGTGATGATGGGGACTGGGTGTGAGTCCGTGCTCCTGTCGGCTGGAAGCGTGGGAATGTGCACAGGTACCGCAGTGTAAATAACCCCTTCATGCTCAGGGGAACGTGCAGCTAAGGTGCAGTCACTTGCTAAGCACCCTGGTGTGGCTCTCAGCACCAGAGGTTATCAGAGCCCAGGCCCGGGCAGCAGAGCAAACAGCTCCTGTGGGGACGGCGCACGCAGGTGCAGCACCGTGTGCCTGCGAGTGTTTGACAGCTCTGAGTCACCCTTAACCTTTCTCTCAACCACGTAAGTAGGTGGAAGTGATGAACAGCTTTGCCACCAAGCCCTGCCGTGTGCTCTCACACCAGCCCAGCACCGATACTTGCGACACCGCCGTGGAAGGGGATGCAGGATCCTGCTCCCTGCCTGTGCCAGGAATGCCGGAGCTGGCATCCCGCTGGGGGTGAGGACGTGTGGGCGAGAGGGTAGCATTGCAACACCCTAAATATAGATGGGAAGTCCCCAGCTACGCTGCTGTGGGACTGCATTCCAGTTTCTGACAATAGCACATGGTTTTCAGACTGCATTTTTGCAGTGTAGTTCTGGGTTTGCCTCTCTTTAGAGTGCCTTGTGCTGTGCTCTTCAAGGCCTGGGTGTGCGAGCAACATTGGCATAATATAGAAACACATCCCTGACATAAAGCTGGGCAAGTACCTTGTTTTTGGAGTGTCTGTGATGTTAAATAAGCTTGTCCTGGGCTCCTGAAGTGATAATGCAGAACAAGAACGTTTAATCACACTGATTTTTTTACCATTTATGAATAGCTGCATTTTTGCCCCTTCCTTAGCTGCAGAATTCAGCAACTGGCACCACCAGCTGTGTGTGCTTATGAGAGTGTACAGGAGGGACAGGGAAAATATGAAGCTCCAGATTACAACCTCAGCAAAAGTGTTGAGAAGAGTTTCAGCTTTGCTTTAACCCATTCCTAGACTCGCATGTCAGCTGACCCCTGTAACTCTTAGGGGGGCTCTGCATAGTGGCACAAATCCCTGCTCCTTGTCTTACTCAGCATAGCTGAAGGGAGCAAAGACAAGATGATCTCTCTCTGTTTGTGTTGTGGCTGCAAACCACTGCTTGGATATTTGTTGCAAGCAGGCCATCAGCTCTAGTAATCACTCAGCCTAATTTGTTTTTTTGATTTTTTCTTTTTCTTTTTCTTTTTTTTTTTTTTGTAATCTAGCCAGTCATATCTTAAAGCTGTTGATACTTTCGACCTCTGGATGATCCAGAGTGTAATTACAGAGTGTGCGAGGACGTGTTCCCTCATGTTTGTTTTAGATCCACGTCCCAGCAGATGCAGTTGGGTGCCAGACGCTTCCTGCATTGTATGAAGCAGGGAGGGTTTGTTTTATTCATTTGTTTTTTAACTTCTCTGCACTACTTGCAAAATTATAAATAGGCCCCTCTGCAACCTTTTTTCTAGGCTTAAAATATTAAACCCCTTCAAAACTGGCTGTTGGGGAACAAGGTGTGAAATCCTTCTTGAGGACAGACCCTCTGCCAGCTCCCAGAGCAGCGGGGAGATGAACGTGGGTCCGATTTCACAATCCGGGGCTTTCTGCTTGTCGTCCTGTTCCCATGGGCTTTGCTGTGGGAAACAAATCTCTGAAAGGGAAAGCTGCCCTCTGTGGTAACGGGATTTCTCTTAAGCCCCGGCTGCTGAAGGCAGCGGGAGCACAGGGAAGCCAAAATTGCTTTTGAAAGCTGTTCTGATGTCGCCTGGGGATTTCGTACATCTCTCTATTTTCCACCTCCTCGCAGTGACGTATGGCAATAAAATAAGATCTAGTGTTAGGAAATTGCTTTAGGAGTTAGCTCAGGATTGTCCAAGATTTAAACTGATTCCTGAACGTTTGTGTTCCTGGAACCTTACTTCACATGAAAGTCCATTTAGCTTATTGTATTTCCCTGAACAGGCTAAACTAAGTAAGGAAAGGACAGCTGGGTACCAGCACCTGAATAGTTCTACCCCGAGCTGAGTACTCTGGCTTCTTTTATTCCCCATTAACTATTCCAGCAAATTCTCCGATGAAAAAAATGTTTAGTGGAATTGTGGAAAGAATTAAACCCTTTTTTTTCCCAGTAAATCAAGGTATTGCTATAACCACATTGAATTGCTTCATATTTTCCCAGACTGAGGGACTGAGAGGATATTTTGGATAGAAGATTCTGTTATGCTGATGTTTATAAATGCCAGTCTTTATATCAACCATCTCTTTTTTGCAAAATCCTATACTCTGTTTAAAAGGCCTCATTTTAGTTTGAGAAGCAGGAAAGATATAGCAATAACTTCCCTTTTTGTAACAAAAGTGTGCCAGCCTTGTTCTATGGCAGAGCCAAGTCAAAGCCAGGGTGTATTTTCTTAGTTCTTTTTATATGTCTCCAAACTGAGGCTTCTCATCTCCATTTCCCAAATGCCCACGCAGGTGACCACGCACTCGGGAAGCTGAAAGATCTTCATGTCACTCACCTATTCCTGAAACTGTAGTTATTAAACACGGTCACCATTTTTCAGGCACGGCTTCTCAGCAAATATCTTTCTGGAGGCAAACTCACAAACCTGCAGAGCTGGAAAGCTGATACTGCCTGGTAACAGCAGACAGAGCAGAGAGAAAAGCTTTTTGATAACCTGGGGCTGCTCCAGGGCGGGAGGAAAGGTGCCTCTGCTGCCAAGGCTGCCCCATCACCACGCCACACCAGCTGTGAAATGTGGCAGGCTCTTCTCCAAGAGTTGAAGTTTAAAGTGATAACTTTGACTGCAGTTTGCACATATGCCTAGTTAACTCAAAATTAATGGCCCAGAACCTAGTACAACAGTTGTGCTTAATGTTGCAGAAAAAACCCTCCCTTTCATGTCCAGGGTAATACTCCTTTCCTAAACGAGTGTTGGTTAGTCTTGAATATCAAAGGATTGTAAGCATAAGTGTAATGTATACATTTATATTGGTTTTGGTTTTTGTGCCCTTTGGTGAGCCTTTCCTAACATCCAGAGTTGCATTTCTTCATTTTTTTTTTGTCTTTACAGCTTTAATTTTAAAAATAAATAAATAAATGAGTAAATAAATAACTCCCTCTTCAATGTGTTGAGGTGCATTCTTACAAAATCCCCATACAGGAGCTCAGATGGAGCAATGAGAAAAGATGAAGTTAATGCTTCTGTGGCTGATTACTTGATTTGCATTTCAGGCTTTTCTGAAAGACTAAACTTGAGGGGAATATTTATTTATTCAAAAGACTTGCTATCTCATGTATGTCTTATTTTAATATTAATGAGTGCTTGTGTTTTAAACACACTCTTTATAGATTATAACTCCTGTCCAAGCACTAGCTGATGGGTGGATATATCAGTCCTTGAAGCGGATGTGATGGTTTCCCTTGGCACCAGACCTAGCTATTAATCAATAACTTGGATATATTACATAACACCAGTCAGAAAGAAAAATGCTTTAAACCACGTCCAGGGTGCTCAGGTATCTTGTAATGTAACTCACTGTGTTTTATTTTGGGTCTAAATCAAGAGCGGTACCTGTTAGCCTTCTGTATCAGAGACTTCGTACAAAGGCATGTAGTTACAAGGGAAGACAGCTTTAAACTGAAAGAGAATAGGTTTAGATCAGATATTACTGGGAGGGTGGGGAGGCCCTGGCACAGGGTGCCCAGAGAAGCTGTGGCTGCCCCTGGATCCCTGGAAGTGTCCAAGGGCAGGCTGGAAGGGGCTTGGAGCAACATGGGATAGTGGAAAGTGTCCCTGCCAATGGCAGGTGGTGGGAATGAGATGATCCTTAAGGTCCCAACCCAAATCATTCTATGATTCTATGACTAATGAGGGAAATTTTTGAAGCTGAGACTTTCCAACAGAGCTGTAGGTCTTGGAGCGCTTGATCCTCGCCGTGGAAGGAAGCAAGAGGGCATTACTGCAGGTGCGATGTGACTGAGGTGATGTTGGCTGAGCTTCCAACACCACTTGCAGACAAAACCTGGCTTCTTGTGAAAGGTTAATGGGAAATGTAAATGCTGCCTGCGTGAGGAATCTATTTTGGAAACCACCAGATGCTCCCCCCGGGAGGAAGGCGGTGGCGGCTGCCGAGGTTAATGGAAGGAAAGTTGTGTTGCAGCTCAAGATGTGCCCGTCAGCAACTGCCGTCATTTGGTGATACGGAAAAGCTACATTTCAAAGACATTTCAAACCAGAAACCTGGCTCCAAGGTCATCTCAGTTATTTTCTGTCCATCAGATCCAGCTCTTAGTGACCAAGGACAGATTGGGTTCTTTCTTCAGAAAAGGATGATGGAGGGGAAAAGATATCTGATATTGCTGACTTCATTTACTCCTGCCAAGGAGAAAATGTGGGTGAAAAGGATTCCCTGGGTTTTGCAATACTGCAGCTATGGCCATAAATAGAAACACTAGTTGGGGAAGACTGCAAGAGTAGAAATCATTATCATCAGTCTTCAGGCTCTGGGAAAGGGAAATAATCTGCTACGTCAACTTATCTGAGTCTTTTGGCATTCCTGAAACTGCATCAGGGATCAGTCACAGCACTTCCTTGCTTCATCCCTATTCCCAAGTAATGCATCCCTGCCTCTTTGGAAGAGATTAAAGTAGGAATATGGGTTAGGAACACACATGTGCTGTAAATAAAATGTCCTTGGAACTTGAGCAAATTTTGGTGCAAGTTGAAACTGTTCAAGCAAGAGTAGTTAAAGTCTTTGCTTTAATGAGAATTGTTTGGCCCCAGTTGAAATACGGTAACTGCAGTCAATAATAACATCAGCTTCAGCTGCTGCTGAGCTGTGCCAGCTGCCAGTAAACCACTTTGTGTGTTACAGGCAGTGCCTGAGAGGGGCAGAATATTTATAAACTCCTCAGGAAGAAAGATGCAGCAACACAGTAAGTTAGAGCTGAGCCTCATCTCAAATATACTGGATCCTTGAGCAAATCAGTATGATCCTAACTAGTTTGGGAAGGTATCACTGCTCGGTGAAAGCAGGAAAAAAAGCTGGCCACTTTAATCACTTAAAACGGTGTCCAGGCAGCAGATTTGTAGTCTGATATTTTCCTTATAAAAATCAATACACTGTAGGCAGTGTTCCCTATTCCATAACAGCATGAGTTTTACTTGTTCTGGAAACTGTGCACGTCATCAGAAAGCCACTAAATAAAGGAAGAAGTACTGCTGGAAGATATGAATTTGCATCAGTGCTTTTCCAGCTCGGTTTGGAAGGCAGGTAGGCTGCTTTTGGAAAAGGCTGGTGATGTTCTGAGCAGCTTTGTCCATTGACACTTTTGCCCGTTTGGATTACATCAGTGACTCAGATCAGGTCATGTTACAAATGTACTAAAATTATTTCCAGGCCATAATTGAACCTTGCACCTCCCAACCAGACTGTTAAGCGTCAGTAGGTGCTCAGGTGATCTGTAACATGAAATTATTTATTGGATGTTAGACCAGCCCACCAGCCCTTCTCTTCCCAGTGAAGGACCTGAGCTGCCCCTTCCCTGTTTGGGCAACACCACATTCACAGCTTTGCTGGTGATATCCTCCATTCCAGCTGCTCCCACGGTCTGTAAATATCTCCTGATGTGCTGCCCTGTGACCAGTCTGGCTGGGCTATCAACGAAGGAGGGGCAGAAAATCAACAGTGCTGTTTCCAGATGAATGGCATTCCTTGTGAAGATGCACCGAAGGAAGGTGGAGGTGGAGTCTAAAGGGAGAAGTATGACAAAGCAGTGACGAGGGACTTGAACCTCAAGGTCACTCAACCACACCTTCCTGTGTCTCAGGCCCCGTCTCACCAGTGTGTCCCTCTCTTCCCTGTCACCCTTGTTTAGTGTCTGGGCGGCTGCAGGCTAAGCTGGATCAGTGGTCTGATTTGATGGAAAACAAATTCACCCAAAAAAGAACAGTTTCCTGCCCGACCAGCTTGCTCATCCAGCTGCACAGCAGCTGCACAGCTGCTCAATCGGATGCAAGGGCAGCGAGGAGGACGTGCAGGGGCGGGGGAGTGTGACAGTGTGACTGTCCCGCTTCTCGGGAAAGCAGCTGCTCCTGGTACGTCAGAGCACAGCGTAACACGAGGGCCATATTCTTCGTCTGGATGAGCAGAATTCCCTGAATCCATGCTTTCCCACTGGAAAGCTCACTGAGGAATGCTGATGCTGTCCCAACACGGGCATATCCTGTGCCCTGTCAGTCCCCCGGTGTGGTGGGACTGGGGGGGATGTGACCAAGCAGCTGTCACCCAGCCGGTGATGCCGCTCCAGGTCCTTCGATACGCATGTTAACAGCGTGTTGAGATTTTTAAAAAAGCTTCCCCAATGTGGCTGGGTTTGGTAAACTGCTATTAAAATAACCCTGTGTATTCATTTGTGGTTGTGTCAGTTCCACAAGCGGCTTGTTCCAGGAAAAAGTGATTTGGGCCACAGTAAATCCCACAGGCACAAGCTATGCTTTGTTGTCAGCAAAGCAGCAAAGCAGCTGCATTATTTCTACCCTTGGGGAGTGAAAGCTCCCCTTGATTTAAAGGGGGGAATATTTCCTATCTGCTGGTAATCTGCTATCAGCTACACCCACCCGTCGTTAGTGACAGTTCTTCCACACTCCTCTATTGTCCGTGGCACTGAGACCTCATGCAAACCCTGCAGCTGATATGTTCTTTGCTTGTAACTAGTACTTTGTTCCCCTCGTATTTGTTTGGTTTTGGTGGCATTGATTCCTGGTCCTATGGCTGTCACCAGCAGCACCTGCCGGAGCCCAGCCCTCCCCCCAGGCAGCTGCAGGGCACTGCTTCACCATCCTGTGCTTACTCAGAGGAGCTGCTGCTGTCTTTGGACGTTATTTCCTAACTTGTTGTCCTGTTAATGAGTGCCATCATCGTTAGTCACTTACTATTTCTGAGTGGAAAATATGTTCCACAGGGCCTCCTCTCCGAGTCCACGCTAATTCTGCCTGTTCATGTGGGAACAGGGGATGACTCTCGTCCTGAGCCTGACCCTGAAACCTTCACTCAGAGGTGATTCATGGGGCTGAAGCAAATGCTTGGCAGGTTGTTTCCCTCACTAGTGGCCAGCCATCCTGTGCAACGTCCTGTTTTGCCCATGCTGCCAGCCACGTGGCTGGCTTGGAGGGAATGCTCTGTCTTCCCAAGGGAAGCCACTTCCCATGCCAAGGGTGCTCCTCTTAAATCCCAGTACTCCTGTAATTACGCTGGGCTGCTGGGCTGGACCCATCCTCCTGTTCTAAAAGCGTGCCTGTGACTGCTGCAGGGGTGTTTCAGAGAGATTCACCATCCTTTGGGGTTTCTAGGTGCTATTTTTGGGAGCTGGCTATTACAACCTGATTATAGGTATAATCCCTGCTTTGCTGTTTCAGTTATACTGCATTAACTAAGATCTTCTGGATGCTGTAGATTGGTATAATTGCCCTGCACAAAGCTGAGGATCTGTATTTAATATTTCCTAATATATCATTCTACCTCTAATGTATGTCCCTTAACTAACAATCAGTGCTTTGGTTTCCCTGTCTCTATCACAGAGGGAGGCCGTGGGGATGAACCAGGGATGCCCAGCCTCTTGTTCACAGGAGGCTGGAGAAGGGCTCTGGATATCCCTGGATGCAGGTCTGGTGGTCAGCTGGGCAATGCTGAGCTAGTTTTCCCTCTGCAAACCCTTAACTCTGCACAGGGCAGGAGTTCTGGGGTTATTTGGCACCAGATCCAACACTGTGCTCAAACCCTTGATGAACACCATAAAAAAACGACTTTGCTCCAGTAGGCTTTACGTAATAATTAGTCTGGGTTAAATAAAGCAGGCATGCTGCAGGACAGGTGCATTAGCCAGGATGTGGGCTGCAAATCATGTAGTTGCTGCTTGCTGCTCCTTTCGATACTAGGCATTGTCATTAGTTTGTTGCCCTGATAAATGTTTGGTTTTCTCACAGGAATGAAACTACCAAAAGAGATTAACTGTGGTGTCCGATAGAGCTGATAAAGAAACATATTTCTTCCTATTACAGCCATGAAAAGGGAAGGCACGTAAAAGCCTCTTCCAGGAGGTTCTCCCAAAACTAGCAACCTTGAGAAAAAAAATACAATGAGATATGCTAAAGTTCTTGCATGTGAGGTACCTTCTCCAAAAGTTACAGGGCAGGAGCACACCAAGAGACCTTTCGGTGTGCAGAGGTTGCTTGTTCCAGAGCACAGTGGGGTTTATACCATTGTGATTTTTTTGTTTTTGTAAGGAAACATTCAAAAGCAGAAATTGTTCACAAGTGTGTTTGTGAACACCACACTTCAGGAAAATTGTGGGCTCTCCTATTTCCCCAAACAGCTACAAGACAGCTACCCAACCCCTTTTCACAGCCAGCTCTGCACAGCACTTCATTTTTCCCCCTAAAAAAAAGAAGCCAGGAGCCTTTTTTGGGAATATTCTGTATATTTGCAGTGGTGACCTATGCACTCACACAGGCATTATCCTGTTGGAACATGCGTAATCTCCACAGCATCACAGAGCTGCAGCCAGTGGGATTGTGTCACTGAGTCACTCCACCCTGACCTCCACAGAGCTCTGTGACTCTCTGCTCCTGAAGTCACGGCTGATCTCTCCCTCAGCTCTCAGCTGTGACCCATTTACTCTGCACATTTATCTGGCATTTTCGTCTTGAAGGGCTGCTGCTGCCGAGCGAGCTGACCTCTCCTTTTGCAAACAGAAGGACCCTGCTCCCAAAGCCAGCAGCCTGCACAGGGGGCAAGGGACAAAAACGACATCTCCGTGTGCTGATGGCACCGAAGGTGGTTGAAGAGTGCTGTCCTGCCTGGCAGTCACTCCTCCCCGTGCTCTGACACCTGGACCCAGACCACAGCAGGGATCAGGGACAGCAAACAGCAGGAACCACGGACAGGAGGCAGTTCAGCTCTGCAACCAGCTGTGCTCAGGCTGGGCAGGTGCCAGGCAGGGCAGCCACACACGGCACAGAATCTCCCTGACGCAGTACAGAGCCTGGTGAGAGCAGGGAACCCTCCAAGGTCTGCACATGCCACAGCTGGCCCAGGGACACTGGGGCCGGGGCACTTTGCCTCCCAGGCTCAGCCCCATCAGCTCTGGCTGGTCCCAGCAAAGCCAGTAATCCCACGGGTCTTTAAAAGCAATCGTCAAATCAAGAGGGTGCCAGCACAGCCCCTCTGCCACGCTCCTGGCATTTCCATTTCCCTTGGACACCCCCAAAGGCAAAGGAACACACCAGCTCATTAAATAGCCTGCTCTGCTCCAGAATGTCTTTTCCATATTGGAGAGCTGACTTTCCAAGCCCTATAAATACCATATTAGTCCCACGTCCCCTGGAAGCCCAAAGGCAGGCTCCCATCCAAAAAGCCACCGAGCTGCTCTCTAGTCTAAATCTGTAATGCAGAAACGCAACTTATTCCATGAGTTCCCAAGTGGGAAAACTGGCTGGGGAACATAAGTACTAATTTATGTCAATCAGATTATCTTGAATGGAATATTTAATATTTTTAATGGAACATTTTTTAATTGCTGCTCATGGGTACTTTGTAGCTGTTGGAAACTCTGATCGAAATGATTATTTTAATGAAAGATTGCCAAAGGACTCACATTTGAAACTCCTACGTAGGATAACAGCGGGACTGTTTTCTCTGGGCTGGCCAGTCCTCATTTCCCAGTCAGGGCACTCAGGGTAATGCCAATTAGCACAGCTACAGAACTGAATGAGGCCAATTGCTGAGGCTGTTCACCACAAATCCGACTGTGGAGCCTCCTCAGAAACAGTCTGAGCTGATGGGCTCATATGGACAGCACAGGAACCTTCAGAAAAGGACATCTCCATATTCATGCCAGGGCCCTGAGGGCAGTGATGGGTTTAACTGCCCTGACCAGTCCCTCCTGTACCCCCCCACCTGCTGCCCACTGGCGTGGGCTCCATTTAAGCTCAGCCTTGAGGTCCCTCTCTTTGCCTCTGAATCTTGCTGTAGGTGCAGCCTCCCATTCAGCTCTTGCTCCCCACACTGCAGGTAGGTCTGTCACCAGCCCTGTTTCTGGCCTGTCTCTGCGGTGCACCTTGGATTGGTGTAGAAGCCTCGCTGCTCCCTGGCACATGTTAGGTGTGCTGGTGGGATAAAGAGGAGTCATTGGTAATGTTTTGTCACCTGAAGGAAGTTGAATTTGGGATGCTGTCCCAGCTTCTGACCAGTTTTTCCCTCTTGAATCACAGCAAATTAAATCTGGGGGGAAAAACAATCCATGAAGATCCTTAAACAATTTTGAAAGGTCACGTTTCTTCTCTGTTCAAGTTGCCAAATCACAGTCTCATCCAAGAAACCCTTCCACACACATACATGCGTGCCTATACAGCCCTTTAAAGCATCATTAGTGTCCCCTTTCCCAAAGGGAGAGCTGCAATCTCAAGTGGAGAAGCAGATTGATTGTATTTATAGTCTGGTCTTATCTTTCAGCCACAATACACAAATCCACGGAGCAGGATCCCCGCACTGCCCTTTGTTTACTGCGTGGCATTGCTTTCCCGTTCTCCGGGAGTGGTGAATCATCCTCGCTGCTGAGCTCGCCCTGCTCTCAGAGGCCCTCTCCAGTCTTTGGGCCACAGAGCACTCAATGAGGGTCAGCAGACTTGGTGTCGTTCCTTAGAAGGTTAATTTACACGTTGCATTTTGGCAGCACGGAGGACTCTCCTTCAGCTTGCCCTGTGCTGTGGTGTCAGGGCAAGCCCTTCAAAACCCCAATTGTCGCTGGATGTGGTCAGTTGAAACTCCTGACCTAGTTTCCCAAAATCACATGGTTGGCTTAGAAAATTAGATTTACTTTTTTTTAAATGATTGTGTAGTCTCTGAATTAAGTTCTGATTTGGGGAATTACTAGAGAGACTCCAGTTGCAATTTTGAATTTATCTTCGTTGTCATAAAGGTGTTTTTGTGCTACACAACTGCTTGCCTCTAGCAGCTATGAAAAACACCAAATATTGTGACACTGTGGTTTAAAAACAGTGATATGTGGGTAGTTAGAAGTTGCTGTTGTTCCAGATTTGCTGAGATATTTCAGCAATTCCAGCTCCTCAGACCCGGGTGCAGGTCTCAGGTGTGTTAGGAGGACATGGGCTGGCAGTGACTTGCTTGGGGTCAGTCTGGGCTCGCTGTGTGGCTGGAGGCTGCACCTGGGTGCTGGGGTGCCCTCCCACAGATGCTCACTTCTCACTCCTCAGCTTTTTGCAGCATGTCTGTTCCTTATCAGTGCTAAGCTTGTTTACAGTTTTGTCCAGGTTCTGCGCTCCTTTGCACCCATTCATTGACATCCCTTCCTATTTTTCTGCCTGGGCAGCTCCAGCCTATATTCCAAAGAGGAATGTGGGCAGGAGCAGTTTTGTAACCCGATGGAAGCTAAAAAAGGGACAGTGCTCTGGGCAGCTGCCGAGCAGCACCCACACCTTGTCCTGCAGGCCCCCAGCTGTGTCACCCTCCCCTTGCTGTTCCCATGCCAGTCCTGTCCCTGGCATCACGGTGTGTTTGCCTGTGGGCAGCCCAGGGGGACGGGCGCTGGGTGAATGTGCACGGGCTGTGGGGGCGGGAGCAGTTTATTGTTTGCTGCCAGGGGATACTGATACCAGAGTACCAATTTTAACTGCAGCCCTAAGGCCGCCTGGAGTACAGAACCTGCATCTCTTAAAGCAATCGTTGGGGTTTTATCTCCACGGGAAATGTTCATGGCAATATCTCAGGTTGTAGCACTCCCAGCGTGCCTGGAGTACCCTGTTTTCTAGTCAAGCTTACTCCTAGGAGTTGGGAAAACAGGGCTCTGATTAAAAATGGAAAAGCAGCAGTTGGAAGGAAGGCTGTGTGTTGGATTTTACTAAAAAGATTTTTTTTTTCCTGTTGATACACCAGGTTGTTTTGCTGCACAGCTTGGCCTTGAAGCCGGGGCTCACTGGTGCTGCAGACAGACTGTGCCAAGGACTCAGCACGGCTTGGTTGCCTTGCCACCCTGGTGGCACACTCTGTGGCAGCTGCAGAGCTGCCTGCATGGCCTTCCTAACTCTCGATGTTCATGACTCAAATTTTAAAATTACTCCAGGGCAGCCTCAGGCAGGGATGCCAGGCCTAACAACCCCACGTAATTTCCCCTACATACTGTGCTGTAAGTAGTTCAGGCACCTGCTGAAACTAGAAATGTTTCTTTCCTTAAAACCAGACACCAGCAGTGGTTAATTACCACATCCCAAACTGGCACAGTCGAATCTTCACGGAATTATTCCTGCCCCAGGTCTGAGTCTTTAATAGGTATACTTCTGGCTATTTTTATTATTTTGTTATATTACAAAAGCAATTACTGGCCCAAATCTCATTTTCCTTGCTAGTAGAAAAACTCTGTTGCAGGAAATTATTGGGATGAGTTTTCCTTGTGCTTTCTTTATGTGGACTAAACTGATCAGCAAATGCAGCTGCATGAGAGCCAGCTCTCACAGCCCCAGAAACAGGGCTATGGCAAATTAATTTCTGTGTATAGAGCCAACATAATAGATATGTATATCTGTGTGTATGCATGTATACAGTCTACTATACAGAGAATACTCATGTAATCATAGATTGGTTCAGGCTGGAAGAAGCCTTAAAAATGATCTTGTTCCAGCCCCCCTACAACAGGCAGGGAACCTTCCACTAGACCAGGTTGCTCAAAGCCCTGTCCATCCTGGTCTTGGACACTTCCAGGGATAGCATCCACAGCTTCTCTGGGCTACCTGGTCCAGGGTCTCACCACTCTCACAGCAAAGGACTTCCTCCTAATATCTAATCTAACCTACTCTCAGTTTGAATCCATTCCCTTTTTTTCCCTGTCACTCCATGCTCTTGTGAAAAGTCCCTCTCCAGGTTTCTTCTTGGCTCCCCTCTTGCAATGTGTATATACAGACCTGAAGGAGTTGCTTTTGAACAGCTTTTGGATGTGTAATTGAAGTAGAAAATCCCATAGTTAGAATTTTCTTGATGCTTGGAAAAGTGGAGTGTTATAGAAGTGACTGCTGTGGATGCACGTGAACTAAGCAATGAAAACAGTGAACTCTGCATTGGAATCAAACTAGCTGGAGCCAGGCCCTACACAGACCTGAAGTGCAGAAGACACAAAGCTAACTAGGGACTGGTTTGGGGGAAAAAATAATACATGGAATAACAATGAGCAATAACTTTCCCCCAGGCAACTGTCACCTAGCTGGGAGTCAAGTGTCTTTATTGTACTATTGCCTCTCCTGACTATGCACAGGTTTTGTGATACTGAAGACCCCCTAAATCCTTTCTGAAGCAGAGCTCTTGGGCAGGAACAAGGGCAGTACTATGGGTGTCTGTATTCCCAATGGCGTCCTGTGCCCTGCAGCAGCACTGCTGCTCTGTTTGGTCATCAGCATGTGTAGCTGCGTGTGTGCCTTGCATGGCTCAGAGATCGGCTTCACAGACAGGTTGGGACAGAGGATGGGGTTGAACATGTCTCCCTGTTAAGCTTTCAAGCTCTGAAAGTTTTTATTCTGTTGATAAAACCCAAACAAAAACTCACTTACCAGATTAAGATCTAACTGCTTTAAAATTAGCCCTATTAAGACCTCACCCAGGATACACAGTCCCCATATTCTGGAGTCCAGTGCCAGACAGTATGTATCTGTGTGTGCAACACATATTAGGCAACAAAAGCAGCTTTGTATCAAAATAGTTTATTAAAAACAATAAAACTTCACTGAAGCTTGCTGTCTTCAAGACAGAATTATGACACTGCAGCATTGAACACAATCATAATCCACATATAAATATAATACTATACAGCTCCTGTTCGCCTTGGCCAAGTTCTGCCCTCAGTCTGGCCCCACGCAGCCCTGCTGACACAACCCAGCCCTGCATACTTTAGCTGCAGAACCTGTTCCTCTGGGAACTGAGTTATTATATCCCTTCCTCCCCTCACAGTGCTGTTACTGTGAGGAGGTTGCACAGAAACCCAGCACAGCTCTTGGCAGCTCGAGGCAGTAACAGAACCGGTGTGAGCACACCGAGCCACCAACAACAGCAGTGCTGCGGGATGTTTAGGAAAAATAAATAGGCAACCAATTACTCAAGTTCCCAGCACTGCCCCAGCGCAGAGAGCAGCTTCTGTTCACAAGAAGGAAGCTCTGTCCGGACCTGCCGCATCGCTCCTGGGCCGTGACAGAAGGGCTCCTGCACAGCACGGGTTGGTCTAACGCACAGCCACCTCTCCCTGCAGCACTGGCAGAGAAGGGCAGTGCCAGCAGCTGGCTGGCACACTTCTGCCATCTCCCCTGAACACCCTCCAACAGCGTCACTCTGGGCCATCAGCTCTGCATCAAAGTCAGGATTTGTCCTTGCACTGTGGCAAACAGACTGAGCGCTCAGTGCCTCAGCCTTTCGGGCCAGGATGCTGCTCATGAGCTGTGGCTTGGCTTCCTCGCCAGCCCAGAGGCTGCTTCTCCCTCCTCTCCATCGCTCATGTGCCCTGGGCTGCTCTGCTGATGGGTGTCTTCTTGCACAGTTCCTGGTAGAACTCAGATTCCAAAAAGCGTGGGTAGGAGTTATTCTCCATTAAGCTGTAAACTCTCTTCTGCGCCGCGCTGAAGCAGGTATGGGTGGCTTCCTGAATGTTCTGCGCAATCATGTTCTTGGTCTGGAAGTCTATGTTTATCTGAAATACACGAAGAGGGATGTTACTACTGAGAACAGAATTCAACTAATTGCAATACACAGTACAACTTCTGAAGACATGAAAAAAGCAAGATCCTATTACTACAGGGTCAAATTAACAGAGAATTTTTTAAAGAAAATTGTTCTTTTGCACATAACCAAAACTAGTTGAGATGTGTTTTTTCTCAGTTAAAATGGAAATTCTCTGCAACGCTACTTGTGCCATTTTCCACCTCAGCAGAAAGGCAGTTGCATTCAGACACAGACATTAACAGTGAGGTATGTAACAATGCAGCTTGACACCTGTATCTTGAGTTCAAAGAAACAACAGCTGTAAGAACTCATAGAACAGAGCATTTTTGTTTAATCAGGTTTTCTTTACCTCTTTGGGAGCCTCCTTTTCAATGAAGTCATTGTAGATTTTCTTTGCTTTTGATGTCAGCTTCTGGGGTGACTTCGTTTTCTTGAAGTCCTCACAGGCTAACCAGAACTCGATGTTCTCCTCACAAAACTCAGACTTCAAAAAAGCTCGGAAAGCAGCAAGACCATCTAAGGAAAGAAAAAAATACTCACCATCAATTAACTATTTCTGGAATCTTGAGTTTACCTATTGGTCACATCAGTTTCTACCAAACTGTTTTGCTCTAGGTCTGCTATTTTCAGTGATATCATGGCAATAAAAAACCCCATAATTTATGTTCGCAAACAAGTTAATGCTTTAACATTAAAGCTTGGCAGGTTTCACTTTGAGTTTGCCATTTCTTAGGCAAATACAAAAAAAAAAAAAACATTTCTAGTTGGTATGTTTCCTCCTGTGATGCCTGAGAACACATTAAAAAAAACCACTTCTCTCTAGATAAGATCTCCTCTGTTAACCTTTACACTGCAGTAAATATGACTGCTACAGTACTCTGGAATATTCTTTCAATGGAAAGGATGACTCAAGCTCAAAGTGCAAACAGTAGTATTATTTCTTAGTCTTTTTGCTCTGCTGGTGAATGCTGCTTCTTGTACAGCAACAGTAAACCCCGAGATCACTGAACCTGTGTTGCAGAGCCCTTCTCACATTACTGGAAAGCGTTTGCATTGGTTATGCAGTGAGCTCAGGGGAAAAATGCCCTTTTCCCATTTGGCAAAGCCAAGCTGACAGGTATGATTTTAGCTACAGGGGTTTCAAGAAAAAAAAAAAGGTCTACTACAATGAGGTATTCTTTGTTTTACTGTTAGTTTACGATCTTTAAAAAAACACTTCTATCCATTTTTGGCTTTAAACTGTTAAAAGCATTTAACTTGCAAGACCAGAATCAAAGCTCTTTACATGAGAGGTACAATGCTGACATGGAAGGAAGCAAACTCTTACAGACATATAAACTTCTCCATCCCTTTGCTCCCGAATGTTACTTTTTGAAGACAAACTTACATTTGTTAGCAAGAAGTTCATCAAAGGCTTCTGACCACAGCTGGGCTTCTTCAGGGGAAGGTCTGCAGAAAGAGAGGGAGAACATCAGACTACATTGCTCAAGCTTTACTGCTTTCGTAGAACACTTGAGTTATTCAAACAAAGTCTCTTTCTCATAACTTACCTGAAGTAGTTGCGGTGTTTCCCTGCCTTCTTAGATTTCCTTTTATTAGAATTGGAAGAGTTCTGCAGGAAGTAGCTCAGTCTTGCTTTCCAATCTTTAATGCTGGAAGAAAGAAGAGGGAGATGCTCGTTAAAAATGACAGCTCGGAGAGCCTTAGCCAGCAGCGCTTTCCCTCAGGCGGCTCCCGCAGCAGGAGCCACCCACAGCCCCTGAAGGCAAGCAAATCGCTTCCCCTCCCTGCAGGCGGGGGGACTCACATCGTTCTCTTCATCCTGCCCTTGTCGGCCTCCTCTGGCTCGCTGCGGCGGCGGCCGCCCCGCTCCATGCGCCCGCTGTGCCGCACAGCCAGGAACAGCGCGCTCTGCATCCCGGCCGGACCCGACCGCGCCGCGCCGCGCCCGCTCTTATGGCCCCGCGGGCGGGCGGGGCCGGCCGGGATGGGCCGGGCTGGGCTGAGCTGGGCTGCGGGCGGCACCGA
>VXBT01009623.1:2325625-2339679 GCA_013400235.1 Oriolus oriolus
CCCCCCCCACCTCCTTCTTGGAAATCTGTTGGCGTGTCGCACCGGCAAAGGGCTGGCTGTCCTTTCCGTCAGTCAGAAATATACCCTGTTCTTCTGGAGGTGTTTGTTTTAAGGTTGTTCCGATTTTTGAGTGTGGCCAGTACGCGAAAAAGGAAGGACTTAGCCATATTTCTGCAAAAATTAGCTAACTCTAAGTTTGAGAGTACGGTGCTTTTGGCGTCGCCCCTCTGCTAACCCAGGCTGCGGATCCCTTGCACGCCGTGTCTGCACAGGGTTTAGCTCTGTGCGGTGTTGCCACCTACCAGTGAATCGTGTAAATTACTCCCAGCTCTGGAAGCTGAGGTTGCACTGCCTTACTCGAGCCCTCGGCTTGTTGAAAAGGCCATGTGGTCCTTCTCAGCAGTGTCCAGCTGGAGGGTATCATGTCCAAAGAATTTGGATTTAGGAACCATGTGAGTTTCTCTTTAACCTCTCTCTGCTTTTCTGCTCTTTTCTGTGCATGTGTCTTCCTCTCCACAGTACCCTAGAGCCTGTCTTTCCTGCCACAAAAAGCAGTGTTCAGAGAGACTGACTCCCAAAACACCGGCTGACTTCAACACAATCATGTAGCATAAATGTCTGATCCTTTCAGGTAATCGCTGTAGCCTTACAACCTCTGCTCGCTGAACACTCACAAAGCTGCACAGAGGCATTTTGCTTTCAATGAGAAGTCTGGGGAAAAGGAATGCCATTTAATTTTTGACAGCATTTAAACAACTTTTCAGTGTGCTGGTTGTACTTTGCAGTATATGTTGATGATCTGATAGGAAAATAAAGCTCCATCCTATAAATTTTACCAATTCACTTTAAATTATTTTTGCAACAGGTAGCTCTTAGTATGTACATTTTCTAAAGGGAAACTCTTGTGAGGGTGCTTAGCATGGGAGAAAGCATGGAAAGAGTAAGGCTCTAAGTGCTGTAAAAGCATCAGTTCCAGAAACTCTGTGGGGTGAAGTTGCCAAAGCAAAGAGCGGCGCAGGCAGCGCCTGGATGATGGATGGGTGTGTGCTGACTGCCTTCCAGCGCTTCCATCGTCACTGGAGTGCCAGGGCCAGGCGAGCCGTGCAGCTGTGAGCCTGTCAGGGCTGCGGGACAGCCTGTGACACTCGGGAACACCGCCCGCACGTGTGAGCCTGGCACAGGCAGCCTTGGAATAACACAGGGGAACTCAGCCTTGGGCCTTCCCCACACTGCAGCCTCTGCTAAGGATCAAATGATCTGCAAAGGAGAACAGCACGTCCCCACCTGCAGCCTGACTTGCAGATTTCCCCCGTTTGGATGCTGGTTTCGAGTTTCTTTCACCTGATTCTCAAAGCTGAATGGGGGAAAACGTGCCAGCTATTGGGAAGTGGAAAACTTCAGAGCCTTGCAAGCTACAGTGAGGCTTGGTTAGGCAATTACATTTTGGGAGCTTACCTGTAGCACACCAGAGATCCTGCAGATGTTTGAAGCCTGACAAGATGTTTTCTTGCTGCTCCTAGAGGAGGCTTGCAAGAGTAGAGCTGGGATATTCCCAGCATCTGCCAAGTTGCAAAGTTGGCAGTAGTCAGCATATGGAAAATTGCAGCATGAATCATGTATTTATCTGATATTTTCTATTTCAGACTTTTTAACTGCTTCTTTCAAAAACCCATAAAATGGAAGTGCCAGTTAAGGAAGGCAGTTATAACGTGTAATATCTTTCATGAGTGGAAAAAACCAGGTAAAAAATTAAGCTGAATATGGAGATGTGAGGTTAGATGACCTTATAAAATATTCTTATCGTAACATTTGGTTTAAAAACTAGTTGGATTAAAATTTAATTTTATCAGCTGTATTAGATATATTTTGGTTTATATATTTATTATACTTTTAAAGCATGGATATTGCTGTTTTTTCCAGTAAAAGAGACACTTTACAAAATACTTTCTTGCTTCACCATGGTGTGTTTTCTGGCTGGGACACTCGTCCAGGACATCAATTACACACCTGCATGATAAAACATGTTTTCCATTAATGTTCAAAGAGGAAGAAAAGGCATCTGAGCTCCCACAACGCCACCAGTATGCTGTGCAAGGACCCAGTCAGGGCTGGGATGGCAGGGAAGAGGCTGCTGGCAGGGGGCCAGCCAAGCTCTCCCCTTGAGACCTTCCCCAGGTGCTGTGGGCATGAAGTGGCCCTGAGTGGCTGCACTGCCTGCAAGAGTGTTTGGGCCCACAGAACAGTTTTAAAGGCATCCAAACCCAAACATTACTTCATTTTATCAATTTCTGGTTTTTCAAAGCAAGATGGCAAAATGGCTCGGTTCGTTAGCTTGCCTTTCTGAAGGGGAATCTGTTGCACACCAGTGGTGCCATACATTGACTGGGCAGAGGAGATTTGGCATCTCAGCCCTGTCCTGTGCTGTCTCTTGCAACAGTATATTGAAAATCTCAGGAAAGTTAGGAATTGTGGTTTTAAAGAAAAGCCCCGGATTGCAATTGCAGCACAGGTTCAGGTGTGTCAGCGCTGCACAGCGCACAGTGCTGCTGGAAAATAAGTGTCTCCAAGCTGTGCTTCCTTCCATTGGGAATGAGGCTGAGTGACTCCAAGCAGTGCCCAGAGCAGTGCTGCAGATCTGCCTGTGGGTGTGCTGACCTCTGCCCTTTAGAAACAGGGAAGCTCTCAGTAGCTGAGGACAAACGCAAACATAGTACCCGAGCTTTTCCTTTACGTCCTCCTTAAAGCTTCCATCTATTTCTGTCCCACTAATCTCATTGGTGAGGGGCAAGGCCGAGGGAAAGTGGTGGGAGGAAGGAGCCCGCAGCCCAAACTTTCCTATTGAAGTCGGTGACAAATTTGCCATCCCCTGCAGCGATATCTGATGTCAGACATTTAATGGCACAAGCGCTCACTCTGGAGATCACACTTTGCTTTTCAGAGCCTTTCTTGAGAATGTTCTGTTCTTTTTCTGCTTATACAATTCCTACGGGCACCAGGGATGGCTGGATGTACAGGGGACTAGTAACATAGGCAGTAAACATCCCGGGGAGAAGATTAGGTTTTTTCCATCTCGGTTACGTTCTATGTCGCAATAACCACGCTGATCTTTTGAAGTCCCCAGTGAGTTGTTCTCACTGAATGATACTTAAATCTGTGTCTGCGTTTTGTGAAATGCCAACCCTTGTTTCTTTCTTTTACTTGGATGGTAGGACACAGGAAAAGTGGTCCAGAGTTTATAGCTGAGTTTCATAAAGCCAAGAGGATAGAATATGCTTTTGCATGGTAGTTCAAATCACGCACGGGAATTATTTGAGGGATGTCTTACTGAACCCTCAGCTATGACTAGCTGAAAAATCATATTCAAAAGAAGGAACAAGATGTTGAGCCGTGTCTTTTTGTTTTGTAATGCAAATTTCAAATGACAGGTGAACTTTCCTGTATTTTTACTGTTCTTGAATGTACAGCCGTACAGTCCTGTGCTGTGTCTGTGGGATGATTCATGTGAGCATCAGAACAGGAGATCAGCAAAGCACAGTGCATCCTGACCCTCTGTTCTTCCCTCTCTTTCAGGCTGTGTCTTGTCTGAAGTGCAGGGACGGATCTGCATCAGTACAGAGGGGCGCAGAGGTGCCCAGCTATAGGTGCCGGCAAAGATTTGAGCTGTGCATGGCTAATAAACAGCAGCCAAGCACGGGCTCTGTGGTAGGGCACCATTTTCTAGATTAATATTATGATTATGAATATTACAACTGCCACTCTTTCTGATTTCTTTAATGAGTGAAGAAGTTCACTCAAACTCTTTGTCTAATTCTAATCCTGTTCACTGCATTCTGCCTTTCTTTCCTGTTAAAATTTCAACTACGTGTAGTAGGGGTGTTGTTTTCTTTGGATATTTTTTTGTGGTCATTTTGTTTTGGGTTGGGTTTTAAAATTTATTTTTCTTTTGTTTGTTTGTTTGTTTGTGGTTTTTTAATTGCTGGAAGATTGCTGAAGTCAAGTTGTTGCATTCTCTGACCTTGGCCCTGCAGGCTGTTTCATTTCCCCCATTATTATTTTCCGGTCATAAAGCTCAAAATGTGCAAATCACTAGAAGCCTCTTCTGGATCTAAATTTAGCACTACCATGGATTAACACTAACCTGGACCAATTAAATGCTCAGTCTTTCCTAAATAAAAAATTAAATATATCTCATTACAAATGGATCTTGTTTCACTTAACAGCAAAATCCTCTGAGTAATGTATAAACTACACAGAGTTCTTTGAGAACTCATCACTCCCAGCCCTCAGCCACCTTGTTTTACATAAACACTGACATTAGTTTATAAAAGTTCTAAAAATAGAGCTGAAACTTGTCAAGTGGATCAGCTGGGACTGTATGTCTGCTTACAGGGCTGCTGTTGTGTGGATGTGTACGTCTCTGTTTCAGTGATGCTGTGAAAAGAATACGAATTTAGGCATTGAGCCTAAATTGTGATTCCCCCTCTGCTCCTGGACATTTGGAAATGTTGGTTTTGATGGAGATACTGGACAGCAGCAGGCAGGTTCCCTGGGAAGCAGGGATGGCTGTTCTGCTCGTGTCAGACCGGCTCTATCCCTCCTGCAAAGACAAGCTGAAAGGAGACCCGTTAACACAGTCTGCATTCTAAAGGACAGGACATCCTTGTATTCCTTATGCCTTTTGTCAATACAGAAAGCAAACAGCTTAGCAAGAAGCAGGGTATTTTTAACAATGAAGTTTTCTTAGCAGAAACAAGCTGGGTTACACCGTCTCAGGTGAAGAGAGATGATTAATCTTGTTTGAGGTTAGCCAGGTGATGCAGAACACTGGCTCCATGTTCTGTTCCAGCTGCAGCCTATTTTGCTCCTCCCCCCTCAAAGGCTGTATTTGTTAGCCTGGCTGTGCAGAGGGACATTAAATAATCAAATATGTTTGTTAAGTCTGGATGTGGGCACCATCTTAATCAAATTATCTGCATGTAACACAGTCAGCACACAGCCCTTCTGATGGCTATTTAACCCATGTTAATGAAAGTCTCTGCAAATACCTGAATGAGGTTAGTCAGACATTGATTCAGAAAGTCTCCTTGGCTTAGAGAATCAATCTGTTGTACAGCTCCCACAGGTGAATACTGTCAGGAGTACAACAGCAAGAAAGCTAAAGATTAGAGTATAGGAGTATAACCATTTGGGCACCACCTTAAAAGTTCAAATTAAAATAAGCATTTAAAATATTAAGTGAAAACAAGTACTACTTTTGAAGTGGGGATAAAATGTCTCTCTTATTTTGTGATGGGCAAAAAAGTTCAAACAAAACCACTTTTTGGGACAGCCTGATCTCTGTGCTGGGTAGAACTAGCAGAAGTTTAATTACACTTTTTTAGTGGAAAACAAAAACAGTAGCAAAATATCAAATTTGTCAGTGGAATTATTTTCACTTCTTTAAGACTATTTTAGGGTGGTATTTTCTTTTTATCGCTTTCAGTGTTGCAGGATAGGCTTTTTGGTGAAGAGTAGAAAGGTAATGAATGGCTTTGAGATGTGGCAAAGGCTGCACGGTAAGGGAGAGGACAGAAAGCACTTTCTGAGCAAATCTGCTTATCAAAGTCAGGAGACATCTCAGGAGGGGCAGCCTCACACACCATCTACTCATCATACTGACAAAAACTATTTCAAACTTTGTAAGTTAAACCCTCTGGAGTTAGAAAAGGCCGGAATGAAGGTTTCCTGTACAAGGTTATTAATCCCACAGTGGCACCCCGGACTACTCCCAGGGTGAAGGCTGGGAGAGAAGGGAAGCACAGGGTGATACTTGTCCTCATCAAAGTGTGGAAACTCCCTCCTGGCTGTGTGAAGAGTACACTGAGGAGGTCAGACCATACCCAGGGTGTCTTTGGGGCAGTCTGCAAGAGAGACATAGCCAAGTATCCTGACAGATAAGTCATTCCCTTAATGACAAATATTGCAAAATAATATCTCCATCTCCCAAGCGCTGTAGGCAGGTACATGGTTCCCCTAGAACATTTTCCTATTAGTTCAGAATTCAAACAGGCCTTCAGAGCAGAGCAATTCACAGCTGACTTTAGGTGAATCATTCTATGTGGAAAATAGCAGTCCAAACCTATAAAAGTATGTGGAGAGAATGACAGTGTCATTTCTTGTGTTTGAATGCATGTTAGGTAAAATCCCACAGAAATTAGTAAAGCTCTCCTTGCTGATATTGTGGTGCTAGATGTACTCAGAGCACTTTCTGTCACAGCAAACAGCAGCCACAAGTAATTTTGCTTTAAAGAACCTTTTTTTGGGCTGCTGGCAGTGCTAGGAAATGCCAGTGCAGGACTGTACGCTACTATGGGTCACATTCAGAATTCTGAGAGGCTGCAAATAACTCATTGACTGTTCTGGCAAGCTCCTTTTTAAAGAGACTGTAGTTGGTGCCACCCTGTGACACAGCCTCCAGGGCTGAGATCTCTACATTAGGTACTTGGGACTTCTCAGGGATGCTCTTCAAGGACTGCTTCATGTATCCTTGAGAAAGGAGAGCAAGAAACCTGAATTAACAAAAGAATCAACAAAAATTTACCATTTCTTCACTTACTGTAAGCACTAATGTGTACCAGATAGATAATTTAAAGGGAAAAAAGGGAAGTCTTGCCAGTTCTTAAAGGATGGGGCAGGTTAATTTAAGGTGACAGAGAGGAGAGCCGAACACGTCTGTTCAGCACCTCTCTCCTGGCAGGTTCATCCTTTCCAAGATGCACAGCTACTGCAGAGGACGGGGTGCTCTGTGATGTTGGCTGTGATTTCACCTGCTCCTTCCAGGAAGCTTCTCTTAACTCTTCTAAGAATGAAACCAACTGTGTGGCAGTTTGTAAACACACACTTCAAACCAGGACCCTTCAGTACTTTTTCTGATGCATGTTGCTCTGAGGGATGACACGTGAGCTGCAGTCCAAGCTCTGGAACAGTGAACTTATTTCACATTTAACATTAAACTGCTGTTCAGTTGCTATGGATTTTTTATTTTTCAAATCAAGTTGTTTATCTAATGTCTTTGTTTTAAGTAAGTTTGTTTTTCTGGTAGTTTTCCAACAAAAGCTGTTATTTGAAGACTGGGACAGCGTTCCTGGCTGGTGTATAACTGAGAAAGAAGCCAGGGGACAAGATGGCTCACATCAGCTCTCTGGGATATATGTGAACATATTAGGAATCACAGGATGCATAGGTAAATCACAAGGGGTAATGGAAAGAAAAACAAAAATCATCTGGAGGAAATTACCTTCTGCTGTGGCCTATACCAATATCCACTGAATAACTAATGCCCACTGTATTGATTATCTTCTGCTTGCTTTGGCTACAGGAGAAGCGAGTACAATTTTTTCCATGCATTATGGAATTACTCCTTCTTTGCATATGTATTTTCTTTATTTCAGACAAATACTCCAATCCATACACAGTAGGCAGCGAGGAGAGATTTGGAACTGGGCACAGATTAAACACATGGAAAGCTTCCTGAAGCTAGAGGGTATTTTTGCGCTGACAGTTTCTGTGCAAGTAAATGGAGAGTAAAGAAGGATGTGGTGAGGTTCTGTGCTGTGCTTTTGAGTTTGAAGCAGGTATTACACAACTGCCCTCTGTGCATCCTACAGGCATGGTACTTTGAATATTATTTACTAGATTATCTGTCTGCCAGTATTATTTAATTTGTGTTTATTAAAACAAATTGAAACGAGGTTATTTTGTTACAACTCAAAATGCACTCAAAATGAGCTGCTTTTCTTTTCCTTGCCAGTTTGCATTTACATTTATGATGCATTACTAGCCAGCTCATTTTCTTTTCTGATGGACTTTTTTTTTTGTTATAAGTACAGCTGAGAAACCAACAGGTTTTTATTAAACTATATCCCTTTTTTTTTTCTCCCACATGGGAGGAAATCTAGTAAGAGTGGGTTTTGCTTGCCTGTCTACTTGCTTTTTAAGTTTCTGAGTGAAGAATCAACATGCATTTATGATGTTATTACAACGAGTCCTCTCTGAGCTGGGGAAAGTGGATGAGGAAAGAAGAAAGCTACAGTGTGTGTGCTGTGGTTTGGGCTGGCTGTCTTGTCGATGGAGCTGGGTTACCACAATGGCTGTAGCGGTGCAGAGCAGCATTTCTCAGCTGCAGCACACGCGGTGGGGTGGTTTCCCTGCTGGACCCGCCTGACGCCAGCCGGTGGCACCTCTGGCGAAGCACCCGGTGGATGGCTGCCCCCCTCTGAGCAAAGCAGCCCTTAGAAGTGGACAGGTTGTTCCTTGTTCTCTGTGAACCTCCCTTTTCCCTGGCTTGACCGAAAATGTGCCTTGCAAACGCAGGTTCAAACACATTCGCGGCCGGAAAGGGAAGAGGTTGTACCGAGGGCTGAGAAAGGAGCATTTGCTGCTCTGTGTGTGCTGCCCGCTGTTGATCTGCTCCTGCAGCCAGCCCAGGATCACGTTCTTGGGAAACAGCCCAATGCCAGTGTCCCACACAGCTGTGCTGGGTCCCAGCAGCCCTGGTGAAATAAACGGGAGCTAGTCACCTCTTGGAAGGCAGCCTAGTTTATTTGGAAAAAAACAAACGCTGAGAACGGGACCCCGAGATAAGCCCGAAGACCCACGCGACAAAGCAGAACAAAGAACGGCGTGCGCGATGCCGGGTGCTCCGTGGGCAGACAGCCACCGCAGGAACACCTCGTGCACAGCACCAGGAGAGCTCTTACAGCTTGTTCTGTGTCAGGGTGGGTGCGTTTTGGATCCTCGCGTTGGTTGGTCCTGGAACATGTCTCTGACTGGCTCCTTCTAGGGGTTCATTTCTGACCAATCATTTGGGAACTGATGCACCAGTTAAAATCCGGAATGATGTCATCGCTTCTGCAGAGGGTTTCTGGAAAATTCTACCCATTAGCTACCCCCATCTGACTCCCATCTAGGGGTTACATGCAGGTGTTACACCCGTACATCAGTGCACTTTAAAACCAGATTAACATAACATTACAACTTGATTTAACCAATTATAAAACTCAGCCTTAAAGTAGCTTCAATCACCCATCACCATACAACCAGCCCACGAAAGCCCACCCATTTATAACACTGGCTTGGCTCGGCAGCCCTGGCTCCAGCCCGCTTTGGTCACAGCCGGCTGTCACCCGGCACGGGCTGCTCACCATCCAAGAGCAGAGCTGGGCAGTGCCAGCCCTGCCAGGCTGGGAGCTCCCTTTGGACCCTGTCCCATTCCCTGACAGGTGTGCACTCACGGCTTCTCTGCTGTACAGAAACCCATCTGCGGCTTCTTTCTTCCTGTTTATGAACCCCTCAGGCTCAGCAAGAGCTTTGAAGTGGTGCTGGCAGCTGGAAAGTACCTTCTGAATAATGAGGCTGAATGTTTCCCTTTCTGTATTTTTATTTTTATTATTTTACTTTTCATGTTTTCTCCCCACTCTGAGAACTGTGCATTCTGTGCTGCTGTGACTGTAACTCTTTTTTCTTTTTTTCAAACCCTTGGTGAAATAGCAATACTTTGGCCCAATGTTTTAAGCTTTTAAAAGCAGCAAGTTATTACCATTTGCAATTGCTCAAGTTTAAGAGCATATTTATTTATAAATATTTACCCAAAGGATAATGAAACAAGAAACTGAGAATGTTTTCCCCAATCCCCTATATTGACCTGGTCATGTGGTACCATTTAGCAGATTTACAGCAATTTTCCAGCTCTGTGAGCTCTCCTAGGTAAGAAAGCTGCCAATGAGCAGCTCCCAGATTTCCCTTTAGCCAGTAAATACCCTGGGGAAAATGGAAAGGTATAAAGCATCCTGAAAATTAGCTCTGCATAAGCTGCATGTAGCTGAAAGTGCAATTGGAGGACTGGATCAGTAAGATTAAATAGTAATTGAGGTTCAATTGCATTAAAAATTATATCCTGTTTAGCAAGAGTGTAAAAAGTAGATAATGTAAATGCCAGCAGATATTCTTTCTGCAAAAAAAAAAATGAACTTTAAAAATATTGTGCTTTGCAGACTCTGAGTTAAAATAGCCCTGTCTGGAATGTAACCTCCTCTGGAGCACATAAAGGAGAGTTGAGTCAAGTTTCTACTTTTTTTCAGAAATCTAAAAGAAATTGTTATCTGGAAAGCATCCTGTTATTTTTACAGCAACAGAGGACTGTTAGATTTTGCAATCTCAAAAGTTTCTGTCTTGGCCTGTATTTTGCCCTGCTCTTAGTCACCCCCTTCCTAGAGGGTAGTGATGAGCTTTGACTTAAACCACAGAATGCTGGGACGCATTTGAGAAACACAAGGACGTTTTAAACTCACTGTGAACAATGCAGAAGAAACTGCACTGTGCTACCTCAGGCAGCTGCCTTGGCCTGACTCACCTTTTGAAGAAGTAGTGGTTGTTTCCTGTCTTTTGTCTCATGTCATTGTCATTAATTAGCAAGGGTTTCCATGCTCAGGGACTTCTTTTCCTTAAGATACATGTTACCTTTTCATGTTTTCAGCTAGCAAGGTAATTACCTTGAGCTTCCTGCTTAATCCACTTGAGGGTTTTAAGTAGGTATATTTTTTAAAACAACCTTTTCAGAAAGCAGATGCAGATGTGTGTGAAATTATCCTCATCTACAGCCAAGTTCGATTTGAACTGGAATGTTCTCAGAGTGTGATAACAGCATTTTGTGCTCTTTGGAATTCAGGGTAGTTTCAGGGAGA
This sequence comes from Oriolus oriolus, assembly GCA_013400235.1. Taxonomy (NCBI): domain Eukaryota; kingdom Metazoa; phylum Chordata; class Aves; order Passeriformes; family Corvidae; genus Oriolus; species Oriolus oriolus. Next base: position 2,336,347 of record VXBT01009623.1, read on the forward strand.
GAGAGAGATTTAGAGCTCCAATGATTCTTTTTCTGAAACCATTTTGAGGTGAAATCCTCTCTAGGCAGAGATATCCATTTGTGCTGTTTACTTTGTTGCAGTCAGCCTTTGCTCAGTCATTATCAGGCTGGGTTTTCATCAGCTCCTGGATAAATGGAGCTTCTTTTCTGCTAGCTCCTTAGTTACTCCAATGCCATTTGCAGAGCTGCACAAGGCACTCACCATTTTCTAGACAGGCATTTTATGAACTGCTGAGACACTACTTTTGCTCCTGTTGCCTTTTTTCATTTTTCCTAACCAGATTTTAGCCAGTAGTTAAATGTGGATGTGCTCAAGAAATATTGCGAGTGCTTGAGATGCGAGACAAAAACATTACTAAGTAATTAGTGTTTGATGCTTAACTGCTGCCCTCTTTGGAATGTCATGTTCAGATACACTAGGAAAATGGGGTGGTGGTAAATCTTCCATGTTTTTCTGTTATTTCACGCATTAGTTCTCGCTGGGAGCAGGCTGGGATGTTCATGGGCAGTAGGTCTGTAAATGGGTACCAAAGGACAGTTGTTTTGGGCTTCTCTAACAGGAGCAAGGAGATAGTGCAAAGAAGGGAAATTACAATAACCAGAGGGGTGAAACTACAATTAGGGGATCACTTGATACAAGCATCAGGGGAGCAGTTAGAATAAAAGCAAACCTGTCTTCAGCCAGCAGGTAGTGACTACCTGGAACTTGCTTGGAGATGGGGCAGTCACTGGGTTCAAGTGAATTCATGGACAACAGATCCACAAATAGATGCTGAAAAGGCTGGGGATGCTCTAAAATCCCTGTTGTAACAGCTGTGAATGCTGAGCAGCTGTGAGGGGAACAGAGCAGGAAAACAGCTGGATTTTTATGCTTTCCCTCCTGACGTACTTCACCACCACTGGCCACGGACTGCAGGGCTGGAGAAGGCAGTGCTCTGCCCCACTGTGGCATTTTCTGTGCCCTTATAAGTTTTGTTTATTGCTCAGACCACCACACAATTAGGGCTTAAAGCATTTACCCCTGAAAACTCTATGAGTAAGGACCTTGTACGTGTGCATGATTTTGCTAGACTCAGGCCCTATACTTTATTTGGTTAAATAGGACCATGAACATTTATACAGCTATATAAATAATCACATCCAGTTAGTCCTGTCAGCTGAGCCAAAAGAGATTTTAAGTGCCAAGAACTTAGAACGTCTCTTTCTAATTTTACCCTGGCTCAAAGTATGTTTAGAAGATGAGGTATAGATAAAATCAGATAAGCAAAATTATTTAGTATCCTGTCACTTGTAAAATGTTTATCAGTTAAAAATAAAAGAGGTGAGAAAAATAAGTTAATCTTTTACAAGAAACAGAAACACATCTAATGGCTGGTTTAGGAGCCTGTGTTTAATAAGTGGCAGGGGATGATTACAAACAGTCCACAGCGGCTGCTGACAGACATCCTGTTTTTGGCAGTTTGTGCACAGCTCACCAAGAGATGCTACCTGCAGAGGTAGCAAATCTCCATGCGCTGTCTTAGCTGGAGCTAATTAGCTGGAAGATGGGTAGAAAAACATGCATGACTCAACTGGATGCTGGAGCTGTTTGGAGGTGTTCCAGCTGATTGGTTGTCTGGTAGAAAAGGCTGATTCTTTCAAAGGAAAACATCTTGCTAGGATATACAGTCTCAATCAGAATGTCTTTTGTGCTGTGCCCAGACTACTCCCCCGCTTTGCCAGGTTCTCTGGCAGTCACCAGGCAGGTGGTACAGAGGTGATCTCTTCCCCTCTTCCTCTGCTGGATTTGCAGTGGCTCCTGGCTGGTCTTGCAGCCAGTGACCGTATCTGTCCCTCCAGCCACGTCAGCTGACTCTGTTGACTGTCCAAGTCTACCACTGCAGATGATATTTTTTCATATGTTTGAAATATTTTGCAGGCTGCATAGATAATCTTCCAGGCAGCTGCATTAATATCCAAAGACCCTGGAGGCAAGAGAAGCCCTTAGAGAAAATACAGCAGATGCTTTTTTTCTCCTGCAAGAAAAATGTTGGTAGGTTCTTGTTTATTGATTTGGAAATCAGGAGGGATTTTCAGTGTTTTTCTGAAATATTTCCAACTGACACTGGGTTATTCCTGCCCTTAGCAGTGTAATAATATCTAATGGCATATGCTAAGCTTCATCCTTCATTTGTATATGAAACAGGACTTGTGGCACAAAGGATGCTGAGAAAGGTTCCTATGCAAAAAATTGATTAGTGGGTTTCATGGCTTATGGCATACATCGAATCTGCTGATTCATGCTACTTGTGGGGAGACAGGGCAGAAAGGAGAAAAGTGAAAGCCTCAGCAGCCATCTGAGAAAAAGGAAAAAGCACTGCCACGGCACCTCAGGTGGGAAGCAGGTGACAGCGGTGCAAACAGAGACCTGCCAGGAAGGCACCTTGCAGTACCAGGCTGCTGCATTTCCCCTTTGCCAAGTCTGTTCATCTCTTTCAATATCTCATCTTTTACCAAACACTCCTTTTAAAAGGTCAAGGGATCGTGCCTAAAGGCACATCATAAGTTGGGATGATTTTGAGTGTTTTCTCAACCTAAAATGTCACTTTAGCTGAGCATTTTACTGCTTTTGCAGCCATGAGTACCACTGCAGGAACAAACAACTGTGTGTTCCTTTCCACTGGGAAACAGTTCCTTGTTTCAGTTATAAAATTTGTAACTTTTTTGGCTCTGAGGTGTACAGGTTCTCCATCAGAGAGATTTATTTTGTGCTTGGTACTTTAAAGCTTTGTGTCATGGATGTCAAAACTTTGCAACCTACAGGGCAACGAAAATGTTGAGCTCAGCAAGTCATATTCCAGGAAAAAGATTGGAAGAAATGCCAGCCATGGACTTGCCCTTCCTGGAAGGCAAGACAAGATCTTACCTCAAGGAGAAACAAAGAAGTCGCTTATGTTTGTTTGTCCCGGTGTAAGGACTAATTCATCCTGAGGGTGGGAAGTTTGGAGTCATCTCTGTCTTTTCCATGTGAAAACTACTGTACTAATAAGGAAGGAAGGAAGAAGAAAAATGGGGCAATTGCTTGACAATTAATTCTTGCAAAAGAGAAAAAATATGTTTACAGAATGGTGTTTATATTATGGGATGGAACAACCATTAGTGACTTTAAACATGAGCCATTTCAGCCTCTCTAACTCCCAGATGTTCCTGCTGGAAGAGGCCAGCTGCCCCTCAGCCCTACTCCTTGTGCAGCCGAGAAAGGGCTGTGGAAGGATGGGGCTGTGGAGGGATGGGGCTGTGGAGGGATGGGGCTGTGGAGGGATGGGGCTGTGGA